>CM077443.1:28928526-29528526 GCA_039654765.1 Mylopharyngodon piceus | reverse complement strand
AGTGTACTATTACTTTTCTACACGATCAGACTCACAATATTTGCCTGGAAACAATAAAACAAGTGAAAAAAGCACTATTATGTCATTTCAACTTAAACTAAACAAAAATAAGCTTCTCCACAAATTTCTGCAGTACTGCCCTAGTCTACCAAGACTCTGTTGATAATTTAATTTAATTTCATTAGTATTGTATTTATGCAGAAGCAAAGCCTGAAAAACAAAGTTTACCTAAAACTTTAACACCATTATTTTGCTGCCTTGCCAGCACTGCTGCTTCCTTCGGGACATACAAACCTAGTTATTTCTGACTATTGATTGTGCATATTTGAGCTGTAATTTAGTTTTATTGGTGATCTTAATGCTGACACAGATTTACTCTTATGGAACTTGTGACTGCTTTCCATATTGTTTTTCCCGAGAGCATTTTGTTTTTAGAGCAAATACTGCATGTTTTGAGATGTCATCATCTGTTGTGTAGTTTGATAAGTGTGTATGCAGTTTGATTAGTGTGTGTGCTTAGACTATGTCCTCCTGGAAACTCCGGCCAATGGCACTTTTTTTCCCCAGCACTGGGTTTAGCTACCCAGTGATGAACCCCAAATGACCCACAGCAGGCCTTGAACACCTTATTTCCTACCAAAATAAGCACTGTAAACAGAGGCAGAGAGTTGGCTTGACCTTTAGCACAGTTCTCAACAGCATTTATGCAGACTGCACACTAATGTAGCATTTTGGCCCACCAGACCATATATAATTAATATATATAATACATTTAATAATATTTTTTCATAGTTATTCATATACATATATATAAAAATATAAATATTCTGTATGACGAAATATTTTGTAAACGTGATACCAGACAATGATACCAGACAATGAACTGAGGAAACTAAGGGCTTAAATACACAGGGAGACATAATGATTGACAGGTGAACGTAATCAGTAACCAAGGGAACAAAGTAGGGGCTAATCGGGACTAAACTGGGAACAAAAAAACAACTAAACTAAACATAATCCTGACATTACGCCCCCCGACCCCCACCCCTGTGAAGGCACGTCCTTGTGCCATAGAAGTCCAACTGAGGAGGGAGGGCGGGGGGCTCTGGAGGAGGATGCAGAGCAGGTGAATTGCATAAAACTAGGTGAGATGACAGAGGGAGAGACCAGGGTGGTGGTGACAGTGGTAGGATCCAGGCGCAGGAGTAGCCATGCAGGGACCCAGAGAGCAGCCAGGACAATGGCCCACGAGGGAGGGAGGAGCCATGGTGGAGACTTGACTGACGAAACCAGGGGGACGACTGATGGAGATGAATCCGATGGAGGTGGAGACCCAGGCAAAGCCAATAAGTCCAAGTGACATCGATGGCTCTGAAGACCTAGGCAGAGCCTCAGGTACAAGCTTCCGAGGTGGAGCCAGGTTACCGGAGGACTGAGGCGAAGCCAGTGTGACTGAGGACCAAGGCAGAGCCAGAGGGAAGGCAGAGCCTGACGGAGCCAAAGGGGTGTAGGGACGAAGCGCAGCTGAAGGCCAGGAAGTCTGTGGTGCAGGCAGAGTGACGACTGGCCAAGGCAGAGCTGGAGGGATTAGGGAGCCCAGTGGAGCCATAAGGACGATGGTCCCATGAAGAGCTGAGGGAGGGAGGAGCCAAAGCAGAGCCAACAGGTCGACGAGCCGAGATGGAGTGATGGGCTCGCAGCATATTGGAGTAAACAATGGATGAACTGAGCAGCTGACGGGAACCAGCATAGGCGGGGCCGATGGACAGGTTAGCTTTGGAAGAGGAGGTGGGAGAGGGAGACTGGGTGGGATCTGTGGAGACACAGGAAACTTTGAACTTGGCGGAACCAACAGGGATGGGAGAGTCAAAGTAATATCCTCTTCAACTTTCTCAAAATAAAATGCAGAGGCCAGCTGCAGCTTACTTTCAGCTACTGGAGTGTGGGCAGGGCTTTCCTCCATGCCCTCAAACTCCACGAGCAGTCCCACAGTAATGCACAGTGTTGCTGGCTCACACACCTGGTCACACCTTCCTCTGGCTCAGGCTCCGGGGAGAAGGTTGGCTCAGTCTTTGTTCTAGTGCTGGCATCGCAGCAGGTTTAGACTCTTTGTCTGTGGTGGCCTCTGGCTTTAGCTCCATGCAGTGTGTGGCCGGTGACTGGCTGGGCTCTGGTTCTGGAGCGGGGCTGGTGACGTCCTCCTCAGTGGGGCAGATAGTTTGGGATCCCACAGTTCACCAGCACCCACTCCACAAACTCAGCGAAATCTCTCCAAGGACCAACACCAGGTAGGCGTGCCTGTATGTGCTCATTCAAGCTGGTTCTAAAAAAAATACCCACAATGGGCGGTCTGGAAAGTTTGTTAGGCATGCCAGTTGTAGAAATTTCCTGGAGTGGTCCTCGAGAGATTGCTACTCCTGCTCCATGCAGAGCAGCTAGATGACCGGTAAGTCCATTCTGTTTCCGGTCTGGTATTCTGTCACATACTGGTGGTTGTTGTAATTGCACGGTGAAGAAGAATTCAAACAAACACTTCTTGATTAATCCACAAAGATATACACAGGGGATCACAGGTGAAAACTAACACACAACCACTTGACGATACCAGACAATGAACTGAGGAAACTAAGGGCTTAAATACACAGAGAGACATAATGATTGACAGATGAACGTAATCAATAACCAAGAGAACAAACTTAGGGACTAATCAGGACTAAACTGAACCACCAGAAACAAACACATGGGAACAAAAAGACAACTAAGCACATTATCCTGACAATATAAACATGATAGTGTTTTTATTTCTTTTTTTTTTTTTTTTAGGGAACCATGGTACATATTAGTCATTCAGTAATATGGTACTGTATATATCGAACCATGTTATTGCCATGATACTATTATTGTATTATTGTACTGTAAGAAACTCCTACATAAATCAATATTTATTGCATGATCATAAAAGTGTCACATTTATATGTGAGCGCAATATATTATTACTTTTTTTATTATTGTGGCTGCTTTTTGAATACCACACTATGTTCGTTTAAAATGCAATTTAAAAGTTTGACTTTTAAAAATGTCATGTAAATGCTTTAGTCTGACTGGATTTGTCAAGGGTCCATTGGACTAACAGAATTAGATAATGTGACTGTAGCTCTGCTTCATCCAGCATGTTTACATCTAACTACAGTTGACCTCACAAAAAAAAAAAAAAAAACATGCAAAAACCTATATGTATGTACTTACGGTGGCTAATTAGCATTTTCTCTCCTACCAGCTTTACTTATCATCCATAGACGCTGCTTCATCATTAGTGTTTAAACCCTGTCCGTCAAATCAGCACTTAATATGGTTCAGGTTTGGCGGCCGACCAGTACAGTCCTATCAGTGCAGGTCTGTCAGCATGTTTCCTGGATAACCTCTGGACTCTGAGTGCATGAATGCTCTATTTTTGGACACCTGGGAAGCATGAATAGTTCATTTGGTCTGAACTTTGGAGGGTGAGACAGGGCAATGCTTTTGCCTGATGAGCTGCCTCTTTGTTTGTTTATTGACTTTGGAAAGAATGAGGGTCAGCGCTGGCACAGCTAGTTGTTAGTCTCTTGCTAAATTGTATTGTATCGCTTCGTTGCATGAGCAGGTATTAGTTTTGAAGCTCATTTTGAGAATGACTTAGGTGTCAACCTTGAGGGATCAACACATATGATGTGCTACATCCAAACTGGATGTTGGCCGTGGTCTAGTTTAGCATTTCCACACAGTGAAACGTGTGTACACATTACAAGGACAGAACCCAGAGCACTGCAAGAAACAGCCAAAGGCCATTGTGCATGTTCCAGAATAGATAGAGGGACCAGGCTTTGTCAGATTTCCAAGAAGCTTCAGGATGTGCCGTTAGATAAGCGAGGAAGGAAATCATCAACAGCCATTTAATTAAACTTTGGGCCTATTTTAGGTCTTTTGTTAGTGCATGACTTTGTGCAGTCTGCATGGTGATGTGGCCAAAACAAACTGTCAACAGTCTTTATCCTTACGATAAACTGTCTAAACATTCATGTTTACTCATATTTATCAATGCAGGACTGTAAAGCACTGGTCTTCATAGAAGTTGTATTGTTGTATGGCTGTAGGGGGCACTGTAGCTCCATTCTCAAACCAAAACAACAGTTTCTACAGTATATGAAAACATCAAAACTGGTAATATTTTCCACCTACTTAACCCTGGGGTCATTTATAATATGTTTAACCTAATGTAAATGTATGTAAATATGTATTGTGTGCTCCACTTGTCACATAATCATATTTATTAGAATATGAGCAAGCAAAAGGTGGGAAAACAACCTAGTACACAAAACAATGTCAAACTGTTAAATTGTTGAGCACCAGATGATATTGTGATGGGTCAGTAAGATTTTTTAAATGTTTTTTAAAGAAGGCTCTTATGCCCAGCAAGGCTGCATTTATTTGATCAAAAATGCAGTGAAACAGTAACATTATGAAATATTATTACAATTTAAAAGAACTGTTTTCATTCTAATCATTTTAAATCATTCTAATATGCTGATTTGGTGCTCAAGAAACATTTATTGTTCTTTTTTTCAGGATTTCATGAATGTAAAGTTCAAAAGAACAGCAGAAATAGTTTTTAACATAATAAATCTCTACTGTCACTTAAAACTAAGTGATAAAAAAAGTAAAGTATTAATTTTGTTAAAAAAATTTCCCCAAACATTTGAATGGTAGTGTATATTTCATATACCTATTGCTCTGAAGCAGTTTTAACATGAAATATTGCATTACAACCCCATGTAAGCTCAATGGCAATGGGGGGAAAAAAACCCTCCTCAAGATGTTTCAGAAAGGAAGAAGAAACCTTGGAATGATCTGAGAAAGTGTGACTCCACAGGCTGGCACCATTTAAACCATTTTATTCAAAGCATACATACATAAATGATAATATAATGTGGATCTAGGCATGATAGGAGCTAGTAAACCTCAGGAAGGGCATCTCAAAGTGAGATTCTCATAATTTGAGTCATTAATATATGCGTGATGTGTACTGTGTCTCTCTGCTTGTCAAGTCACTGTCAAGGTGAGTTACAAAGCCATTAAAAACTCAAGTGCTTCTCAATGAATCTCCCAGTTGGAGATTTAAAGCGAGCATTATGAGATCATTAATTAATATTCTGCTGTATTGGCTGTATCTACTTTACAACTTTTACTGTGTCACTTTCAAGCAATATTCATTTATTAAATGATGTGTCAATCATCGTTTAATAATAGTTCTTTTAAAGGATTTGTGTCTCATAAACACAGTACAGAATGAACTATTTTAAAATTATTTATTTATTTATTTATTTATTTATTGAGCCATCATTGTTGTTCTGAATGTTTGTTTAATGACTGTGTTCCCATGGTCACTTTTATTTTGGCTGGATGGCGATGTCCGCGTTGACCTGAAGCGTGTCAGTGCGATAGCCAGCATTGAGGCCATCTCTTCTGTTCACCAGAGTCTGGCATGAGACAAATGATAGCATGTGTTGTTTTGAAGAGGAGAGAGCGGTAGTGGTATCAGGTAGCTAGGAGATTTGTGACGACAGCAACACACTGGGTCTGTGAGTTTAGACATGAAGGACCAAAGCTTGTTTGGTTTCATCACACTCAGGCACTTCAAGGAGGTTTTCTAAGAAAGATAAAGCAGACTTTGAAGTCACTGCTGCTGTGTTATTCAGATCATGCTGGCTTGAAGAGAATGACTGAAGTTCCTGTCAGTCACCACTTTCCAAATTCATTTCAACATGTCGTCTTTAGTAACCATTTTGTTTTGTCTTAATGAACATTAAAAATGTATTTATTTTTATTTTTTTTCAATGCAGTGTTTGAAAAGTGTGCTTGTGCTGTCTTTAAATGCCACTTGAGTTGATATTTTGTTATATTATAACAAATAATGCAATGGCATTTATACAAAGTGTGCCTAAAGTATCAAAATATCCAACTTTTTTTTTTTTTTTTTTTTAAAGTTTGGGGTCAGTAAGATTTTTTTTAATGACATTAATACTTTTATTCAGCAAGGATGCATTAAATTGATCAAAAGTGACAGTAAAGACATTTGTAATTTGTAATGCTGTTCATTTTAACTTTCTATTCATCAAAGAATCATGAAAAATAATCAGTTCTCCATCAAAGGAATACAATATATTAAAATACAAAATAATTGTTAAATTATAATATTATTTACAACATATTTACATTTTTTTTACTGTATTTTTGATTAAATAAATGCAGTCTTGATGAGACTTTGTTCAAAATATTACAAAAATCTTAGCGACCCAAAACTTTTGAACTTGTACATTTGTTGACACTGTATTCTTATATACTGGTATCAACAGTGTGACTCTCCTGGAGTCTTCTATTTGTCATAGTTGCAGTGTTGTGCAAATCCAAATTTGTTTTTATGCCTTTCTTTGATTTACTATGAGAAAAAAGTTCACAACTTGACTGCAGATGTCATCAAAAACAATAGATTTCACTGTTCCTGCTGAAAGCAAGCTTGGATAAGGGATGAAATGTAATCATGAACAAAAGAAAAAAGGGGACAGGTCAAACGGACTAGTGCCATGGGTGCAATAATGCCCCACTGAACGTCAATGATCTGTGTGTATGCGTGTGTTTGTCAGTCTGAGCGCTGATATAGAGTGTTTGTAAGTCAAACATCTAGTGGGAGTTACGTGTTTCATAACAAAATAGCATTTCATAAACATTGCATTGGATTATTTGGACCAAATGTTAATTGCATTAACAACGTTGTGAATGTTAAAGCTCATTTCACATTACTTTTCTTTTTCAATTAACACAAATGCCTAATTAGCTTAACTGTCCTAATTAGAATGACTTAATTACACTGAGATTATTTAATGTTTTATCAGTCATAAAACTTCCTTTAGGTTCAGCGAGGATCTGAGACCTAAAATTGCTGAAATAATAATTAAAAATTTATAAAAGGACTTTTTCATCATCTCACATAAACAACTTTTTTTATGTTCAAAGTCTTGACAAATTTCCTTCGAAAATCCTTTTAGAAGGATTTCTTCATGGCTGAGCATGCATGTGAGTCACACATCAGGTGCAGCCTTCCCACTAACCACGTCCCACACCTATTAGCTCATGACACCTTTTCTTGGGAAGTCCCACAGTGTATATTCACGTAGCGCATGCCCGAGGCGCACACCCGTGACCACTTTGGCTGATGAAAGTCTATGCAAAAAAATTCCCATCAGACCTGACAGTTTGGGGAAAGCCCAGTCATTAGCAATGAAGGATCTTTGCCAGATAAAAATGAAGGCAGAAAGAAGGAATTATAGCAGAAATGAAGGTGGATGTTTGTGGGATGTTCGTGCCTTTGGCTTCCACTGAACAAAAGCAGCTGAGGAAACACCCACAATGCTGCTGAGTCTGGAACCAGCTAGTTTAGACCGGTAGCTGTTAGTGGATGGGGGTGGGAAAGGAAGTGGGGGGGGGGAGAGAATGAAAGAAAAGGGGCAATTGAGAACAAGGATGGTGTTATGAATGACACATTGAATATTCGGACCGTCTGGTTGACGTGACTCATCTCTCACGCTCTGTTGGTGATGTAATCTTTTTGGTCAGTGCTATTATAAGCGCCCTGTGCCAAGTCAACATCAGCAGCAGATCACTGAGAGGAGCATATTGACCCTCTGAGATGTTCCTTAATGATCATTCAAACTGAGCTTTTCTTTCTGGAGATCTAGAGTCTGGGGGGAATAGTGTGCTTGTCCTTTGGCAGTCATGATTCTAATAAAAAACAACAACAAAATGCAGATATCACCAGAGTAATTTTCTGTAAGGGTTTTCATTAAATATATATATATATATATATATAGATATATATATATATATATATATAAAAGGGTAGTAATTATAAATTATAAATAATGTTGTTCTGCTTGTTGGAAAAAATATGAATGAATCATGGAAATATAGCCATGGCATTATTGTGCTTACCATGTCTGAAAAAACATGATACTTTTTGTGCAGACCTAACAATTTAACTCTAGTATATGGAAACTTAGTCCTCTTCAGAGAAGATGCCAAAACCACACTTGTCATCATCCAAACATCTACCATCAGTGGAGCAGAGATTGATTTATTCCTCAAGACAGTGACTAATACCACACCTTGAGCCAAATATATATCTTATTTGTTGCTTGATGACAAACACATATGCATCCTCCAGGCAGGAAACAGCCTAGCCGGCTCTCTCCCTTCTGAGGGGAAAGGCAGACCGATCTTTGCTATATTATTACCCTGCAATTCTTTCCCTTGACTTCACCCTGCATGTACAAATTTCCATCAGCTAGTGATTATAGTTGTTTGAGTGACTTGCACATAGATACTGTAAATCATTGGTCTACTCTAGATTATTTTCACATGTGTTTTTGTTTCACACAGTATGTATGCACAAAGGGCTGGTGCTGAGGTTTACCTGTCTGACTGATGTGTGTGGAAATTAGCTTGAGGCCACAGACTGCTTGACTCCTTTATAGTCCGCTCTGGAAAAGGGGGGAGGTGCATCTGTGACTAACACGGTATCTATATATAGTAGCACTCAAAGGCACACAGATGGAATACAGGACTGGTGTGCTTCTGAGTACAGCAGACTATAAAGATTAATGCATTTACCTGCTTCTCTTTAAAAAAAAAAAAAAAAGAAAAAAAGTTTGTGCTCATTGGGAATATGGAGTAAAAATAACTTGTAAACCCACTGCACATTAAATATTTTACAGAAGATTTTATGTTTTAAAAGATTACAGAGATCCATCCAATATTATTATTACTATAATAATAATTTATTATTATTATTATTTCCCATCACATCACCCTGCATGATCTCAACAAAACAAAAGGTAACAAAAGCCATTTCTAAGGTTAATATATACTCTTGAAAGATGGCTGAGCAAATTAGATTTTACTTTGATCAGGGACTCACTCCAGCTAATATAGCTCTGTGTCTTTCACTGACAGACTACTTACAAATCAGTATCAGACACTTGAGAAGGAGGCAACAAGTTTATCGTCATACACACTCTAGTGACATGTGGTCAATTCCATTCCCTGCCAACTCATGTGACGGGATGTCTGCATGGTTGACGGATACCATTAAATGCTTTGCAGCTGAACAGAGAAGTTATGAGTGATGAGTGGCGTACCATACTTTTTTTCTTTTTTTTTTCTTTCTTGTAAGAAAAAACTACTTTTGTTACGTTGAGATCACAAGAATATTAAGTTGTGATCATGATGAAACAAAACTTTGGGCTTATGTAGAAGATGTGCCAAGGCCAATGACATAACATAAAGCAAATGCATAGGTCACAGAACCACTAGTGTTGTTTTATATTGATTTGTCCTCTAGTTGATGCTTTTTAAAGCAACTGTTGATGTATAGCTTTTACTCTCCTGCTTCTGGCTGGGCTGTCATTCTCACTTAATATGCCTGCTCCCCAGTCATCTGCCTGTCAGTCAAGACATAATGTTTTTAATGCATGGTGTATGGCTATTTTAAGCTCAGTATCTTCCTCCGGATAGGGCATATCCGTAGAGACTCCAAGTCAGCTGTGAATTAGCTCAAAAAAAAAAAAAAAAAAAGTACATTTACATTTCCAGCTGCTTTCTTATCATAGCAACTCACAAAAAAAGGTTGAATATTTTGTGTCAATTATTTGAATGGGTAGCATGATATATTTGAAAAGAGTAAGATATTTGTCCTGGTCTATAGATCTAGTGAAGGTAAATGGCTATATAATTTGATGCAAATGAAAATTAGACTATGAGAATTGATTTTTTTTTTTTTTTCCCCTCATTTATTTCATATCACAGCCATCATGCAACCAAATAAAGAACTAAACAAATCACAATAGCTAATTTCTGTCTACTTGGGCATTTGGTCAGATAAGACAATGAGATATAGGACTCTCTGGCACTAATCCAGCACTGTCATTAGAAAGTTGTTAATACTGTGAGTGACTCATCTCTCAGCCTCCATAATGACAGGCCTCTCTGAGACGATGTTTCTCTGTCTCAACAGGAACCAACTGACCTTAGAGAACATTTTGCAAAAATGCCATTGCAAAAGATTCACTGCAAATTCATGAGTTTTTGTTTAAGTAACTAAAAACCTATAAACACTTTTTTAAAGCCTCACTTATTGTATTATCTATTTATAACCAATTATGTATTTAAAGAGGACATATTATGCTGTTTTAAATTTTCAACTTTCTTTAGTGTGTAATGTTGCTGTTTGAGCAAAGTTATAAAGCACAAAGTCCACTCCAATGGGACTTATTATATATATCAGTAAGCACTGTTTCTGTTTTTGTTTTTTGTTTTTTGTTTTTTTCCATACATGTCAATTTTCCTCATTTAAATAATTCCCGCAAAAATCATACACATAAAAAGGGGGTGAGGCCTGGTTGAGTTGCGTTAGTAGTGTTGAAAATCATGGTTATGGTAAGGTGCTTGACATTTCCAAAACACATTTGAAGCTCTTGACCAATCACAACACACTGGTCCAGCCAACCAATCAGAGCACATTGTATTTTTTTTTGGAAGGAGTGGCTTCATAGAAACAAGAACTAAACAGAATGTTACTGACAGACTGGAAAAAGAGGTGCTGCAACAATGTAAAATATGTGAACAATAATGTGTTTTATGAACATTCAAGCATGAAGACCTGTTCTAGTAGACCCCAAAACTTTGTAAAAGAGCATAATATAGCTTCTTTAATAAATAAATTAAATATTTCATCTTTATTATTACTATAAAGTATTTGGTTTTAATTATTTCTAATAGAAATGTTGCCCTATTAATGTAAATGTATTTTTGTGTTTACACTGGAAGATTTTTTTTTTCTTGTTAAATATAAAACTTGCTAAAATGATTTTGTACAGGTGGGAGTTTAATTTTTAACTCCTGATGATATTAGCTGTTCTGCACACATGTACTGTTTACACCCATATTGTTTATGGTACAGCGCGGTGCAGTACATCCGTCCTATAAACACAACACATATCAGATTGAATGGTCTATTTTCAGCCACTCCCTGTTTTGGGCTTAAATGACTATACTGACAGGATAAGTAGGTCCACATTATCAAGAGTATCAGGTCCTGAGGACTGACTCCTAGCCAGACAGGTCCCAGACACAGGGCCCTCTAATCTCCACTGTGGCTTTCTATCACCCTTCTCCAATCTCAAGCCCCTGAATGAACCACGATCCCCCATCCAGTTTTAGTTATGTCATCGGAGGCCATGCGTTTCACATGACGGGGGTGCTTGATGTCTTATTAATCAGGAACTGTTAAGTTGGAGCCATGTTGCCTGTGTTTATACACATTACTGCAGGATAAATGATTGGCTAGCAGCCAGTGATAAGCCCGATGTAGACTGATGTATGATTGTTTGTGATGAACTGACCTACAGCTGCTACTTTTAGCTTATGTTCAGAAGTCTTTCTGAATGTGTATTTTGTTACATAAGGCAACGGGATCAATCGTGGGCCAGAGAACCATCCAGAAAGGTTATTAGGGGAGGGGGGATGGTGCTCCTGCCATCAGCATCTAGTGTTACTGATGTGATCGTGTGAGTGGGTGTGTGTGAGCAGATCATATTGAATGGAAACCTGATCAGATCTCCTCCCTGTTTACTCACCCGGGTGTGTGCCCTAGGGACGACTACAGGAATAAAAACATGGGCTTTGCCTCAGCGTGCGTTAATGAAGGTGGCACTGTAGAGTCTGAAATGAGTTTCTGGTTTGAATGTGATTGGGCGTTTGTACTGTGACATAAGAAGACCTGTGAACAATTGACCCTTTGCTAAGTCGGCCGCCAATCCTAGCAACTGTAGCCATAAACAATTTTCTCAAGCTTCTTGCTGTATTCTTTTTTGGTAACGTAAGGCTATGAAGGATATGTGTAAAAGTTTTTAACGCAGTCAAGTGAAATTTATATAATATCGTTGCCAGGTAACATATATTGACATTCACAGGTACCATATTGAATGAGTTATAGAACAGTTAAGTTAGGAACAGTTCTGTTCCCTCACAGTAATGTGTATAAGGATCAGTGGATATAAGGCTCAGTGTCACATGATTCTTCAGAAATCATTCTAATATGCTGATTTGGTGACAACATTTCAAGACAACATTTCTTTTCATTATCAGTGTTGAAAACAGTTGTGCTGCTTAATATTTTTTGAAAACAGTGTTCCATTGTGTTCAGTATTCTTAAAGGATTAGTTCACTTCAGGATTAAAATTTTCTAATAATTTACTCACCCCCATGTCATCCAAGATGTTCATGTCTTTCTTTCTTCAGTTGAAAAGAAATTAAGGTTTTTGAGGAAAACATTCCAGGATTTTTCTCCATATAGTGGACTTCACTGGGGTTCAACAGGTTGAAGGTCCAAATTGCAGTTTCAGTGCAGCTTCAAAGGGCTCTTCATGATCCCAGCCGAGGAATAAGGGTCTTATCTAGCAAAACAATCGGTCATTTTCTACAAAAAATAAAAATTTATATACTTTTTAACCACAAATGCACATCTTGCACTGCTCTGCGATCTGCCACGCATTACGTTAGAAAGATCACACGTGACGTAGGCGTAAGTACCGCGGTAGGGCAAAAAACTCCATCTAATTTTCTCCTCCAACTTCAAAATTGTCCGATATTGTTGTTTTACCTTTTTTTTTTTCGTAAAAGGCATTTGGCTTAATCTTTGCACGTTCGCTTTGTAGACACTGGATCTGTACTTCCGCCTACATCACGCGTGACCTTTGTAACGTGATTATGTCACGAGTGGCGCATTGCAGAGCAGTGCAAGACGAGCATTTGTGGTTAAAAAGTATATAAATTTTGTATTTTTTGTAGAAAATGTAGATAAAACCCTTATTCCTCGTCTAAGATCGCGTAGAGCCCTTTGAAGCTGCAATGAAACTGCAGTTTGAACCCCAGTGAAGTCCACTATATGGAGAAAAATCCTGGAATGTTTTCCTCAAAAACCTTCATTTATTTTCGACTGAAGAAAGAAAGACATGAACATCTTTAAGTAAATTATCAGGAAATTTTCTTTCAGAAGTGAACTAATACTTTAAATGAATAGAAAGTTAATCTATTTGAGTATTAAGTATAAGTATAAATATGTTTTATTTCAAAGAAAGAAAGAAAGAAAGAAAGAAAGAAAGAAATCTTACTCACTCCAAAGGTTTGAATGGTAGTGTTGAGTTTTGCACAGGCTCATTTTCTTCAGAAAATATAAAAATCTTATTTTGTTTAAGTTCTGTTCAATAACAAGTGCAAATATCACACAAACCCAAAAAGTCTTTGCATTAACCTAAAAAATAACCTTTAATATTTGTGTTCTGCAAATTCTCATATTGTACGTCAACAATCTTTGTGACTCGTTTTTATACAAACCAAATGTAGGTTACAAAATTAAATGATGACAGACAGTGAATGAATACGAATGTCAGAATGAACGAGGTTTTATTTGAGCTTATTTGTTTATGAGATTGTACCATGACCTTACTAACTAACACACATACACAGCTTTTTTGGCAGTATTACTGCATTTCCACGCCAGCTCACGACTACCCAGAATCATGCTTCCCAGCATGCACCCGATGGACATTGCACACTATGGACATCCCAGCTCTCTTTTCCTTCCTGCACTGACACATCCCTTTCACACCACTCACTGCCCTCCTGACTTTTTCCCCAACAGTACCTTATTTAATGCCATACCGGCTATAATGACTCCACATTTCCCTTCACTCAGCAGCCAGGATAGGTTTTCCACAGACACAGTTTCCCCTTAATTTGGGTTTCCCAACAGGGACTCTCAGTTTAGTTGAAAAACATTGTGTTGTTTGCATTGAAAGGGTTACACTGTTTATGGACCTAGTGCCCTCCACATGAGAGATGGCTGCCAGTTTTTTATGTGTCTGCAAATACAGTTATGAGAGGTCGCAGACAAGGTGAAACTACCCAGTTGTTTTTGTTTGATAAGGTTTTGCACTGTTCCTTGGAACTTTTAATATCAAAAAAGCCCTAGTTGGTTTACTGTAAATAGGAAACTAGATTCAAAGGTAAAGTCATATATATATATATATATATATATATATATATATATAATGCTGCTTAAACACTCAGTAGACCCCAAAACACACTCACAGATTTATCAACTGTTGCTTTTACTGGTTGTCGATTCGGCAGTGTGATGTAACAGTCCTCCAGACATGTGGTCAAGACCTGACAGTGTCATTTCTTCAAATATGCATAAAAAATATTATAAGTATAAATGATTTAGGAACAGTCTTGAACTTTTGAGATGCTCTTGGGTCTCTGGAGTAGACTCATTCATTTTGAATGTGTGTATTCTGCTGAGTGTGTACAGGGTGTATGAGGACCCCAGGGCCTCTGCTGATGTATCTGTCACTCTGTGTTTCTCAGATTTGTTTCCTGGTGTCCGCGTTCCGGGGACGTATGTTCTCAGAGGAAAGTTGCGCTACTCTTGGCCTCTTCTTCCATTACTTCCACCTCAGCCAGTTCAGCTGGATGCTCATACAGGTAAAACTTTACTTTTATCATCTACTTGTGTGGTCAGTGGAGCAAGTTTTGGCATTGACCACACCAAAATCAAAAATGAAAATTGTGTCAAAATGTACTCACCCTCATGTTGATTCAAACCAGTATGACATTCTTTAAAATATATTATTTTGTGTTAAACCGAAGAAAGAAAGTCATATCGGTTTAGAACGACATATGAGTGAATAAATGTTGACAGACTCTTAATTTTTGGGTAAACTATCCTTTTACTCAACTGAAGGTGTTATCAGGAAGTTTTCAGAGTTAGGTTTTTACTACATGTCATTTGAAGGTGTGGCACAAACTTTCTTTTAAACAATGAGCTTACTTACGGAGAGAAAAAAATACATTTCACAATTGTAAGTTGCGTCATTTCATTACACACACATACACTCATTGCCATTGTTTGGTAGAGTTTGATATAACTTGCCCTCAGACAATAGACTGCCTAAAAAAAGTTTTACCCTCAAGAAAGAAAATAAAAAACAACAACCCCAAACCCCAAAAGTAAATCTAAAATCTAGTTTCTGGGTTCCACTTTTCTCTCTGATGTGTATTTGTAAGTATGATTAAGACGTAATCTCATAAGAGCTTTTGCAAATCCAGCAAATATCAAAACGCCTTTAGTATTTGACTTGTTGATCAAGAGGAGGGAATGTTTGCACATAAAAATAACACCATGAAAAGTATGACCAGGAAGCTTGTATCAAAAGGCAAATTACTAAGGCAAGCATCTTTTTTATATGTCTCTGTGTGTATGAAGAACAACACTTCTTGGCCTCTGCAAAATAACAAATTTCTGCTGTTAAAATTCTTTACTCTTTACTTTAATGTTTGATCATCATAACTTTCCATTGTCATCTCAGGAATGGGCCTAATTACTACGCATAGTTCAATCTGTTAGGAAACACATGATTTACTTTACGTGCTGCATGACATGTTCCAGCTACTTGTTATTCGTCTGGTGGAGATTTTGCAGGCAGGTGTTCCAGCACGCCTGCAATAGCCGTTCAGAGACCTTTCGAAAATCCATCGTATAACTCTTGCTGGACCTTTTACCCTTTTGCCTACTCTCTGCTTCTTTTCCTTTGTGTGGTAATCCCTTCTAAGCACAGAAACCTGTCTCTGGAAGTCAATTCACTCATAGCTGTGAAGGTCGTCTTGTTCTCCAGAAGCAAAAACAGGATTTGGCCTGAATATGCTTAGTGAAATGAAAAAAGAACATGGCTTTTAATCCCCCAAAGACCCACACAGAACACAAACATCTGGGCTCATGTGGCAATTGAGGTTGAAAAGACATAGGACCGAGCACTGACCCTGGAGGAACCTCTCACCTAAATTGAACTTGGTGAAATCAAAGGCTGTTTTTCTCACATAGTGGGATTATCTTGTTTTCTTCAATGACGCTGAAAAACACCAGGGGCTTAGCAGTTTACATAGAGCATGTAATCTCTATTGGCACTTGATGAACTGGTGTTGAAAGATTATGCAAGAGAGCATGAAATAAACTAACCGGCTAGTTACAAGGTTTTAGGTGGATGGGACCATAAATTGTAGAAGGGCCAAAAGTGTAAAGGCCAGTATGTATGACACTATGTTTATGTAAGTGTGTTGATGTGCCGAAGTGGGCGTGAGTCTATGAAAACACACATGGAATAAATCACACACAAGTTGTCTTTGGTGGGAAAGGTAAATCATGATTCAGACTGGAAAGTATTTGCATCCTGGAGAGAATGATTTGAACATGTGCTTGTCTTTATCTCAAAATGGTCTCAAAACAGCTGGCACAACAGCTTGTAATACTTCACTTTATGTGATGTGTCATAATTAGACATGAAATAATTGTTGTTTACTGTGCACTTTTCTCATTATTGTTAAATTTATCTGATCCATATTTCAGCATTAAAAAACTGCATCTTATTCAGTAACCACCCACAATCCAGTTTAACCTTTTGAGCGATACGGTCCCACATATGGGATTTTTGTTTCTGTGCCCCTGAGGCCCCGTTTACACTAGTGTGTTTTCGTTTTAAAACGCACAAAAACGGAGACTTTTGAAAACGCTGCAGACCCCGTTTTAGTTTGAAAACGCCGGGGTTGCGTTTTAGTGTCAACGCACCAAAACGGAGACTTTTAAAAACGATGGCGTGGCTGCCCCCATTCACACTGCGTATGCTTGATGACCACGTAAACAATAACATGGAGACTGACCTGCAATCTTTGCTGGCTTTGTTGTCATTTTTAGCAGCCATTGTGCAGTGAAACTCTGCATTTTTTTAATACTGCAGCTGCCTACATGCGCAAGAGTCAACTGTTTACACTTGTACGCGCATGCCCAGTGTGCATGAAGAGTCATGTGACATGCGTTTTCGGCTGTGTAGTGTAGACGGAGATCGTTTCTGAAACGCTGTGGAAACGCCAGTGTGGACGAGGATCGTTTTCTTTTTAAAACGCCGTTTTAAAACGAAAACGCACTAGTGTAAACGGGGCCTGAGAGTACGGCCCCACATAATGGATTTAGAATGTTCAGTGATGTCACACAACTGCCAGATTCAAACTGTGCTTTCGCGCTTTGGCTGCGAGACTGACGCGCTCAGCGCTTGTCATATATCACAGTGTTTTCAGCCACATAATTAAAAAAAAAAAAAAAAATACACATAAGCACCAGTAAAACAATACATTTAGAGTTTGTAAAATACATACTGATGTCAGACATCAGTGGAAGCAGCAATAACAATCCATTCACATATAATTTGCGGACATTTATTCATATCAGACACATAGTGGGCCTAAGTAACTATAAAGTTTACTGTATTATTCACCAGCCACTTACTTGCATGTATTTCGGGAGAAACTGATGAATTTGCTTGCTGTAAATCCGACTGACAGGACTCTGCGAATGCAGCGCAAACTAAGATGGCGGCGCCCATCTCACGTTATAGATCAAGATAAAGATCATTTATAAAGGTTTTTAAACAACAAAACAAACTCACTTACACATATTTGAGAATCGGAATATCAGATAGTTGATGACATGGTAAGCAAGTTTCGTGAATATTTTAAATAAAAAAGGAAAAACAAAATAATAGCGATACATCTGTCATACAGTGTTATTGTGGCTGTGGTGTGTTACGTGACAAGCATGACGCGTCGCCATGGAAACAATGGGCAAACGTTCTAAAATAACAGTCGCCATAAAAAAACTCACTATGGGGGGGTCAGCTAGAACTCACGCGTGAAAGGGTTAACTAGATGCTTAATGCAAGTATGCCAGATTATGGTAGATTATGGTAGTCTGCTGCATCCTCTACAACCTAGCATTCAGAACCGACCTGCAAGATGGGGAATTGCACCATACAAATTGCATTCAGCACAAAATTTGTGGGTGTGCTGGTACCTGTTTTGCCAAATCCAGTGAGAAAATCTGGGTATAAAACAAGTTTTGTCTTTGTTTGCTCAAGGAAACTAGACACTATACTCTACACAACTTTTAAAATCCGAACAGATGTGTAGGAATGCTAGAATGCTAGGTGTCCTACACTTGCTGACTTTTTAAATGGTTACAGAGAAAAACTGGGAATCATACACTAAATGACTGAGGATCACACACTACCAGACTTTCAAGTCATTGCAAACACAACAAACTCACACAGAAACGCACACCTCATTGCTAGAAGATGCTTGACAAATGAAAACAATATTAGTTCTAAAATTGGCTCAGTATCAGCAAAGACTATAGAATAACACAAGACGCGTCACTCATATTGTTTTGAATGGGAGAAAGTGCAACGCACAATATGGCGGAATAAGTCCTGCCTTCTAAATAAGAGCCAGTCGCTGATTGGCAAAGTCATCGAGTCACTGCAGTGGCTGTTAGAAGCTCCGGTTCCTATAGAAACAGTCAGACGCGCGCCTCCGAAATGAGACACAAGAGACGCGCATTTAGAACTGTGCATGCGCATTAGGTTAATCCAGCCTGAAAAATACAGTTTTTTGTCATGATTCGAGTGTTTAGAAACAAAATTTATGAGACAGTTGTTGTCAGATTTCATTGGTGATTTAAAAGATGAAATTTAATCAAAAGCTTGGCAAACAGCTTTGGAGAATTTGATGTTTCCCCATTCAAAGAGATAGGAGCTGCACTTGAATGACCAAGAGGCATTTCAAAGATGGTCGCCGAGTGAAATGACTTGTCTTAAAGGGACTTTGGTATCAGACATGCTTGATATTCTCAGACCAGATAGAATCATAGTCTGAAGATAAAACAATCAGTGTCCATCATACACTACATGATTTGTCAACTCCGACTGCCCAGAATCTGCAGACTGGTTCTCACTTTTGGAAAACTAGCACTGACTCCTCCAGACTGCAAATCTGCTTCGAAAGTCATGTAGTGTATTCCAGCCTTCAATGGAAAGTGCAGTTATTCCACGCCTATTTTAAAAGGGCACTGAAAAACACACTTTATCAATGAAAACTATTGATCTAAGAGTTTCTTTTTATGCACAGGGACTCGTGTTTCAGCCTGTGCTAAATAGTCATCTAGTAGATCCCAGAGGTTCCATGTACTGCCACGGTTGAAGCGCTGGATCAATGGAAGTTGCAAGACAGGCCAGTCTCAGTGGCGTAGTGCCAACCTCTTCCATAATTACAAAGAGGCTGGGGAGGGATTGCAGTGTGTTAGGACACCCAAAAGCTACAACGTCCTGCCAGCTTCTCTTTTCTCTTCATCTCTTATCCAAGTTCCCAGCACAGCAAAACAGAGCTGCCGCAGTTCCTATCCATTTATGGAGCTAATACTGATGGATGAAGGTGCCACCTCAGGACTTCATTTTAATGTTGATTTTGAACTCTTTGCTGAGGTACCTCAATGCCTAAAATGAAGTACGCTAACTGAACGAGCAGTCTGAGTAGTTTGAGTAGTTACTGAAATGAAATACCATATCATATCACCAACAGATGTGCTTTTTGTAATTAGTTCTTGGTGCCTAGTCTTATCAGAACATTAATCAACCATACTTTTTTTATGAATCAGGCTTGTTTGTAACCCATGTTTCCATTTATTCATTCTGTAACATTTATGTTGTCTTTTCCAGGCCATAAACTTCTGGCAGATATTGGTGATGAATGATGAGCACACAGAGAGACGCTATCTTCTCTACTTCCTGCTCAGCTGGGGACTTCCTGCTCTGGTCATCATCATTCTGGTTGTGGTCCTGCTGGGAGGTTTTGGATGGAGCATCCATAGTGTGTATGGCCTGGTGCAAGGAGATCTGTGAGTTTGTGAATATCTGCTCTCTCTTTTTCTCTCTCACACACACAGACACACATTTACATAACTAAATGAGGACATACTATACAGCAGTACATTTATTTATAATTATAAATGCTGTAGAGTAGGGATGTCAAATGATCTGGCACCAAATTAGGACATCCCTAAATGACACTAAAGGGCATATTCAGGTAACAAATTTGACGTCATACTCACTAGTACATATTCACTGGTAAAAATGGAAGTTATATGTATAAGTTCTCGTACTAACAGGGTTTGATTTATTTCGTAAGCACTTCATGCGTCCACAAACGTGAATGCTCACATTTTGGTCACTTCGGACTCATAGTTACTCATTTCCTGTGTTAATGTATTGTAAGCAATTTTCTGTCTCACACACACACTCTTCTTTGCCCAGTTTACATTAATTGATTGTGCGTGGTCAGGATCTGTTATTGGTAAGTCGGGAAGAGCTGCTATTTTTAGCCCTTCTGTGTTTATGCGATCACAAGCTGTGACTATACATATGTTCGGTTTCACCCCAGCCAAGCCTGTAGTGATAACAGTGGACTAAGGACACTTCTCTCCACCCTGTCTCAAAGAAGCTCTTAGCAAGTAAACTCCCAGATGACTCATGAAAGCCAAGCATCTCTCTTTAAAAGAACAAACAAATGATGTCACCTCACCCCACAGGCCACCGCAGTTCTCGCCTTTTCCCGTACCATAGGGCTTCAGCAGCCCAGGAGCAGTCAAATGCTTGCTTGTAGTAATAGGAGCACATTAGTTTAAAGGTCAGATTTAAATGCACATTACACCTCTCCATATGTATAAATATAAATTGGTCACATCACTATTGGCACCATTGAGCATTACAAGGTTTCTTAAGGAGGAGTGTTATTTTAGTATTATTTATATACTATAATAGTATTTATTAATATTTTGAATTAGCTTTTATTTTTATAGTTTCAATTTTAATTTTAATTTAAATTTTAGTATTTTTTGTTATGTGCTTTTGCCATAAAAATTCATTTTTATTTGTTTGTTTGCTTGTTTGTTTAGGTTTTCCATCTAATATTTATATTTTTTTTATTGTATTGAAGCTTTATTTCAATTTAAAAAGACTTTTAATAGTTTTAGTTTTAGTAAATGCTAACAGCACTGGAGGGAAAGAGGGAGCAAAACGGTCATAAACTACATTTTGAGTTTTTTTTTTTTTTTTTTTTGTGCAAGAAACCTTTACTAACCATTTAAAATGTGTATAATTTAAATGATAATAAGGCTATGCTAAGACATTTGTAAGTGACTGTTTAAACAGAACACTTTTTTGCATTTCACTGCTCTGATTTTCCCCTGTTATTGTAAGTAAACATGCACTAGACAAAAGTGTTTGACTGTTGTTCTTGCATCTCTTGTCTTTTACAGTGTCTTGTGCATGATACTTTCTAAGGTCCCATTTACACTGGTGCGTTTTCGTTTTAAAATGGCGTTTTAAAATGAAAACGATCCTCGTCTACACTGGCGTTTCTACAGCATTTCAGAAACGATCTCCGTCTACACTACAAGACCGAAAACGCATGTCAAATGACCATTCATGCACACTGGGCATGCGTGTAGAAGTGTAAACAGTTGCCTCTCGCGCATGTAGGTAGCTGCAGTATTAAAAAAATGCAGAGTTTAACTGCACAATGGCTACTAAAAATGACAACAAAGCCAGCAAAGACTGCAGTTCATTCTCCATGTTATTGTTTACACAGTCGTCAAGGATACGCAGAGCGAACGTGGGCAGCCACGGCCACGCCATCGTTTTCAAAAGTCTCTGTTTTGGTCTGTTTACACTGAAACGAAACCCCGGCGTTTTCAAACTAAAACGGGCTCTGCAGCATTTTCAAAAGTCTCAGTTTTTGAGGGTCGAAAACGCTGGAGTAGTGTAAACAACAGGCATAACCGTAGCAAAAGTTATGCGTTTTAAAACGAAAACGCACTTGTGTAAACGGGGCCTAAATCTGTAGATCTTCTGGGGTTTTTTCATTCCACTGCCCTGTGTTGCTAGCTAGCTAGCTAACTAAATAAATAAAAATAGCTATCGCAACTACAAAAGTTATTATTTATTTATTTATTTATTTTGCATGTAAACTTAACTACATGTTTATTTCTTATTTCAAAAATGTGTGTTGTTTTCTGTGTGGCATGTATGTGAACATACGGGCATATTATACTAAACCAGGCCATTGTTTCAAAATTCTAATCAGATAAAGTCTAGTGAAAAAGTTTATTTTCCTACGGGCATTTCAAATGCTTTGAATTCTATTATGGCTACATTGTGCCATTTCTGCTATATGAAATGAGTACGGACTGTGTTTGTCCATTCTGTCTGGACAGGGAGATGCCAGGCCTGTGAACAGAATGCAACTGCTGCTTATTTTGATACATATCACGTCATAACAAGATTACTCTGGATTGAGTTTCCCAAAGCTTTCCCATTCCAAATACCAGCCAGAGACTGCATACAGGACAAAAACAAATGCAGACTAGAAGAAATTCCTTAGATAGAAGAAAAGGAGTCAGAGAAAGTCAAAAAGAGAGAATCTCAGGAGATTCACATCATTAGTTTGTGTATTTGTGGTCCAGAAGTGAATGTAGAAATTCACAAAACTTCATAAGGACACCCATCATGTTGTTTCAAACCCATTTTACTTACTGTCTTTCTTTCATGGAATACTAAACAAAAAAACATAACCTCAACAATATATATACGATACCAATCAAAAGTTTTGTCTTTCTTGTCATCTTTGTAGATGCTTCATCCCAAATGTATATGCTGCTCTCTGTACGGCTGCTCTGGTTCCTCTCATTTGTTTGGTGGGGGTGCTGGTGATCTTCATCCATGCGTATCAGGTCACTCAGCAGTGGAAAGCTTATGATGACATCTACCGAGGCCGAACAAACAGCTCAGGTGTGTAAGCTTGTTTTCTTTTTACACAAAATTTTACAAGTTGGGTAATAAATAGCCTCAAGTTATCCCACCATTTCAGCAGGGCAAGAATCTGTCACCGCAATGAACATATTACAAGAAACCGGTGCTTTGAAAGTAAAGAACTGATGATAATCAGAGAAACTGAAAGTAAACTAAGACAAGGTGCTTTCCTTTGGATTGCTTTGTTAAGCAATCATCAGATTACTCTGAGTTGTGCTTATATTGCACTGCCTTTCAAATAATGACACACCTTCCAAACAATGTTTTACTTCTACTGTGGTTTGTTAGTCTTTCCTTTCTTTTAAAAGTGCCCTCAGCAGTTTTGAGTAGGTTGTAGATCATTGGATTAAATTTAGTGTAACTCGCTTCTCCACTGCTGAGTAAATATGTATGTTGTCAGTCTTGATTTTAAACTTAATTACAATCTCAACTGGATGATTATCTATTTAGTGTTCACAACCTCCACCTTCATGTTTAGTCTCAAAATTACCACTGTTTAAAAGTGTAATATCAGCACCTTCCAACTAATGTTTGTACAATTAGCATGTTAAACACTGCCTTTCACTTGTTAATCCACCGTGATGGTTTCATTGTTTACCCGTAACTGCTGTTCTGGGCTTTAAATGGTGGTATTGTACAGTGTGCGTGTGGGTGGTCAGCAAGGGTTGCCATGTGCAATGTTAGCTTTCCTCTTTGTGCGCAAGCATGCTCACCGCACAGCGGGCTAATCCTAAACCACTCAACTTTATTACAGAGGGCTGCACCGTCAGCCCACCCTTTGCTCGCAAACACAATGACCTCCCTGTAGAACTCCAACTCATGCTTTTTCATATTGCAGGACACATAGACGTAAGCAAATACATTATGCTGCAAATTTGCTCCTTCATGCCGGATGTGTTTAACGACTCTCTAAGAAGCACAGTCAGATAAATATGCGTCTAGTAAACTCGCTCTTTTCTGTTAACACTCAGCAGCTCTTAGATGTTGATTCTGCCAGGGTGTGTTACTGCTTGATTACACATCAAATCAAACATTCAGCTCGGGACAGGGATGAACTGGCCACAACGAACAAAAGAACTTTTCCCGGTGGGACGGTCGACTTTTTGGAAACTAAAGTTAGATTATATATAGTAAATATAAAATATTAATATATAGTAAATATAGAAAGATTTTAAAAGATTTATAGTAAATATAGAAGGATTTTAAAGAGAAAAAAAGTTCTGACACCAGCTCATTGCCTAATGCCACAGCCACCACATCCCATTTCAGCTTCTGTCTGTTCTCACAAATGCCTGCCAGAAGAAGGATGCAAGTTCAGTTCTGTCCAGGTCAACTTAATCGTCTAAATCAAGGAATTAACATCTAAATGACAAAATAAATGCTTAAATGTGTCTTTAATTTCTAGTTTATTTAAGATATAATTCAATTATGCGTGGTTTTAAAGGATTAGTTCACTTCAGAATTAAAATTTCCTGATAATTTACTCACCCCCATGTCATCCAAGATGTTTATGTCTTTCTTTCTTCAGTAGAAAAGAAATTATGGTTTTTGAGGAAAACATTCCAGAATTGTTCTCCATATAGTGGACGTCAATGGCTACCAAAGAGTTGAAGATCCACATTGCAGTTTCAAAGGGCTCTACACGATCCCAGCCGAGGAGTAAGGGTCTTATCTAGCGAAACGATCGGTCATTTTCTAAAGAAAAATAAAAAGTTATATACTTTTTAACCACAAATGCTTGTCTTGCACTGCTCTGCGATGCGCCACGCATTACATAATCACATTGGAAAGGTCACGTAGGCGGGAGTACCGCGGTAGGGTAAAAACTTTTCTCCTCCAACTTCAAAATTGTCCGATATCGTTGTTTTACCTTTTTTTTGTTAAGGCCATTTGACTTAGTCTTTGCACGTTCACTTTGTAAACACTTGCTAGGTACTTCCACCTACATTATGCATGATTACGTAATGCGTGGCGCATTGCAGGGCTAATGCAAGACGAGCTTTTGTGGTTAAAAAGTATATAATTTTTATTTATTTTTTAGAAAATGACCGATTGTTTTGCGAGATAAGACCCTTATTCCTTGGCTGGGATCGTGTAGAGCACTTCGAAGCTGCATTTAAACTGCAATTTGGACCTTCAAACCATTGGTAGCTGTTGAATTCCACTATATGGAGAAAAATCCTGTAATGTTTTCTTCAAAAATCTTAATTTATTTTTGACTGAAGAAAGAAAGACATGAACATCTTGGATGATATGGGGGTGAGTAAATTATCAGGAAATTTCAATTCTGAAGTGAACTAATCCTTTAACATGGGTTCTGTGATCGCATTGTCTGTATTACTTATATTTTCAGACATATCAAACTGTGAAAATCAATATACTATGTAAAATGACCACTTGCATCTCTAAACTGTTAGGTAAATCTGACTGTGACTTGCTTTTGAGATATTCTGAGGTGCTTTTTAAAATGTCTGGAGGGTTTTTCAGCCTCAGAAGAACCACATTAGAGCCAAGATATTAAAGAGTCAACCTTTAGCCACTAGGCAGAGGTGTTCTTTCCGAAGCCTGTTGGGAGATAATTACCACAACCCTATTTAAAGATTTAATTTGGCTTTTGCAGTTGTTCAATATGATCTTTAGAGAAGTAGTGCTTTTTCACAATGCAGTAATTTGCAGAAAAGCCTTATTGGCTCAGGATTAATCCTTCAGCTCTTTTAATGAGGCGTGTTTATGTGGTGGAGTATGACTGCAACAGCTCACTGATTGTACGCTGTGGGAGTTTTGAGGAATACAATATGAATACATATGAACCAAAACTGAAAAATACTTCTAAAGCATTTATTAAGCTTACTTTATGTGTATTTCATCATTTAATTGACCTGAGCTAACATGAACTATAACAACGTATATATATATATATTTTTTTTTTTTAACTAATGTTAACGAAGATGAATAAATACTGTAACAAATGCATTGTTCGTTGTTAATGCATTAACTTAACTAATAGGACCTTATTATAAAGTGTTGCTGCTTTTTCAGTGCTAATGCCATTCCTGTGGCCAGCTGCGTAAACTGCTAGTCTTAAAAGTTAGTCATCTAATTTTTTCTTCAAGACAGCTCATAACTTTTTAAAGTCAGTTGCCTAAAAAGGTAGATCGGTATAATTTGACTTGGAAAAGTAAGAATGATTACCCCTTGGTTAACTGCTAGTGTGTCAAACTAGTTCTTAAGAGACAGTCTTAACCTAGTGGCTAAGTTTATGCAACTGGGCCCTGGTCTGAAATATATTCACTTTGGTGAACATTTGAAAAGCTGTATTTGCTGTATTAGCTATATCCCAGCCTATTTACACCGAATTAGGTTTAAGGCTGTTTGCAGTTAAGGCTGTTTGAAGAAATTTTTTTGAGAACGATACGATGTCCTAAGTCAAATTAATTGCTTCTTAGAATCTACTGTTGTGACTGATTGCCATACTAGATGTGCTGTACTTTGCGATAAAGGGACCAAGTTTTGATAGTAAACAAAGGGACAGAGCCATGTTATGAGCCTTTCATGTAGTTGTACTGTGAACCAGATTTAATCTAGGTCTTGCAGTCCTATTTAATAATGTTTTTTTGTTGTTGTTGTTGTTTTTTTTATCTGAAAGAGTATCCATATGCTTTCAGTGTTCAGACTCTATATTTTCTCTGTATTTGCTTAGTAATGACTTGCAGTACAGACACTTGATCCCTGGGTCATGCATAATATTCCCCACAATTTCATGATTGCATAATACGTTTACAGCCCATAGAGTCATAGAGGCAGTAGAGTCTAAATCACTGTTTATCACTATCATATTTCAGCTGCTTCTAAATGATGTCCATTTCACCCTTCTGCATCTCATATCTTTATGACCTTGCTTAACTGCTTATATCACCAACACTATACTCCTGTTACATAACATTCTCAGGGTTTAACCCAAAGTCTAGTGTCTGGATCCATGTGTTTTGATGAAAACAATCATCATAAATTACCCTATTAAGTCTAAATACATGCATTTTGTTTGGAAACTGAGCTGAGATATCTAAACTGTGTTAAAAAGGCAGTATACATACTTTTCATTTTACTGTTGAAAAATACTTTATAATATGAATAGATTTATAAAATTGATTACTGTAATTCATAGCATCTTATTGCTTTATTTAATGTATTGTTTTTTGTTGTTGTTGTTGTTTTTTTAAATATTTTTATTTTGTTTATAGAATTTTCTTAAATATAGGCAAATCTGATTTTTATATTTTATATTTTATTATTTATATATATTTATTCGTGATCTCACCTCTGTTTTAATGGTCACATTGGAACTGCTGTAGAGTCTATCCATCCTCTTTTTTTTATGCCAAACACTATTAGTTTTCCCTAGAGAGGTCTCAGTTCTCTGAGAACATGCTGTATGGAACGTCTGGTCAGAACGTTGGCGTGAGGCCAGACACGCTTCCCACACCCACAGTTCAGAAGAAGGAGCAGGATGTCCAAATGTCACCCACAAGCACACGTACACACACACACACACACACGCACACACACACACACACACACACACACACACACACACACACACACACACACACACACACACACACACACACACACACACACACACACACACACACACAAACACAAAAGGATATCAACTGTTTGGTTCCAGAGAGCGTGTTGATCTTGTATGTACTTCCATCTTAAGCCTTTGTTTACTTCTCTCAAAATTGTTGGACACCTCTTCTGTTCCAGCAGATTTACTGGAAGATCTCAGCTCTTCCCACTTTCTTTTTCTTTTTCTTTCATCTGTTTACCAAGATCCTCTTCTTCAACCACCCATGTCTCTTCCAGTTGAAACGCTTTGTGATTTTTTATTTTTTTTTTCTCTTATCATTGAAGCTGTTGGCCAGGCAGATGTTAGCTCACTCGAGAGGGAGACAAAGAAAGGTCTTTCATCCTCTGAGCCGAACCACAGCTGAGTGTTGTGACAGCTGCTTTGGCATCTTAAACAGGAGCCAGAGTTCTGTCTCACATTTGGGCCCTGCTGTCTTCCCCCAGTGGTCCTCAGTGCTTGCCTTCTCATGCTGAGGGTCTTCTCCTCCTAAGAAACAAGGAGAACTTTTTAATCTCTGGAATAACTATATAGTCATCTGTGTTCATTATACAGTCTGTTTGTCCGTTGTAATCGATGAAGACCTCAGCACCACTAAAATTATTTTCACGACTTCACCCTAAATACCCTTTGTTATTTTTCTCTCGGACCACTATCAGCATATTTAACAGAGATTTAATCTAGATTCTGATTGGTTGATATGTTCCAGTGGATTTATTTTTTATTATTTATATTTTTATTATTATTTATTTATTTATTTTGTACTTGCACAACTAGGAAGGAAGCAGTTTCCTGATTGTTTAGTGCATTACAGTTTTATATCACGTTGCCACATTCTCATCATGTTGTAGATTAATTTAAGATATAATTCTTAGATATATTAAGATACAATTTAAAGAAATTATTATTTTTATTTAGCATGGATGCATTGAATTGATCAAAAGTGACAGTAGAGACATTTATAATGTAAAAAAAAAAAATCTATTTCAAATAAATGCAATTATTTTGAACTTTCTATTCATCAAAGAATCCTGAAAAAATGTATTACGTTTCCACAAAAATATTAAGCAGCACAACTGTTTTCAACATTGATTATAATAAGAAATGTTTGTTGAGCACTAAAACAGCATATTCGAATGATTTCTGAAGTAACGACTGCTGAAAATTCAGCTCTGCCATCACAGGAATAAATTAAATTATAAAATATGTTAAAATAGAAAATGTAATAACACATTACTGTTTTTACTGTGTTTTTGAATAGTATATAGTATGTAAAGTAAAATAAAAAACACAAATTATTCAAAATTTTATTTTACAATGCCTTAGTTACACGTTACTACATGTACTTACTATAGTAATAACAGTAAATTATGCATAATTACAAGTAACTAACCCTAACCCTAACCCTAACTGTAACTCTATAGTAAGTACATGTAGTTAATTAATAGTACTCAGTACTTGAGTAATTACAATGTAACTACAGCACTGTAAAATAATGTGTAACCTACTTTTGTTGGTGTAACCTGATGTAGTGAGTATGATTCAGTCAAATATTCATGACTCCACTTTGACTTCACCATGTTTTATCTAAAATTGGCTGCATGGGAGTCACTTCAGTTGTGAAATATGAGTGGAAACATTAGAGGTATTGTTCAGCACTTTGTGTTTAAGGCATGGCCTCATGAGAGCCTGGTTTTTATTGAGAGAGGAAGTGCTCTAGCCAGTTCCATTCCAGCAGAGAGATGGTTCCTTAGAGTTTGAGAACCTGCTGCTTCAGAGGCACACAGACCACAGCCTGGAATGTGCTTACAGAGATGGAACGCAAAGGCAGTCAGGGAAAGGAGGGAGGGAAGGACATGGAGAGAGAACAACATGTTCAAAGATGAGAATGATATGCAGAACAATAAATGGGGAGAAGAGGGAAGAACAGAGAAATATAAAGACATTGGATGTTGTTGATTTGTAGAAGAATTTGCATATGAGGAAAAAGCAAAGGAAACATTTATCAAAATTAAAGTTTACATGTAAATAAATACAATTAATTATAGCAGTAATACAGGGTGTGTTTGAGTAATTAACATGAAATTGGTTGGCAAATCAAATCATTTTAAACAGCATTTTGCTATTTTTTATAATTATGCATGCATATAATTGCTTTAATAACCCTATTAATTGAAAGATTATATGAAATATTAGTGCTTTTAAATATGCGTACTGTTAGAAATATAATATTCTTTTTAATGTGTCATTATTTAAATAAACTAGTGAAGACAAAAAGGTGAATTAAAGAAATGATAAAAGTTACAGGATCTACACCTTCTCTTGGGTGCTTTCACACTTGAGCATTTGTGGAGCGCCTCTTCATCTTAAAATGTTGTGTAATTGCGCTTCTCCGTGCAAGAATACTGTCCCGACGAAGCCTTGATTCCGGCTCTTCCTGCATTATAACATTCATATAGTGTTTGCATGTGTCTCGACATAGTTGGCCTACTAGACAGCACTGGGAGATCCAGAGAAAGCTTGTTTGAATTTGCCGCAGTATTAATACGAATGTAGTATATAATTTAACAGCGGGAATGACAGCTATTTTTGTATAGTGTTTGCGTGTGTCACGATAGTTACAAATAAAGCCACAATAAGCTCATGGAGCTAACTTGTCAATCATTTTGATGTATGACGCTGAGAAAACTCTGACCAAGAAGAGGACAGTTGTACTCGAATGTGACTTGCAACACATTTTGGTACACTTTGCCTTGTGAAAGAGAAACGAACCAAAAAGAAAATGAAACATTGCAACAAATTTAGTCCCTGTTCCATTGATGTAAAAAAGCCCTTAGGGTGCTTTCAAACCTGGCTTGTTTGGAGTGTTTGTTTCGGAACCTGGTGCGTTTTCTCGCTTAGTTTGGTTCGTTTAAGCATATATGAACACGGCAATCGCGCTCGGATCCGCATAAAAAAATCGCTTAGAGATCGCCTGAACGAGATGGTCTCGGCCCGATTGCAAACAAACTCTGGCACAGTTCAGTTGAGGTGAGAAAGCAGTCCGACCCAATGGACCAACGAACCAATACGTATCATAATTCATAATGGCAAACGTGTTATATAATAAGCAGCAATGTCTGATTCTGTGAGTGAGCACATGAGTTATCACAGTTGAAAACCAAAGAGCGCTTCTTCTTAAAATGTGTAATTGCTCTTCTCCGTGCATTGCAAGAATGCAGTCCTGACAAAGCCTTGCTTCCGGCTCTAACTGCATTATAAAGGCTATATAATAATGTGGGAATGACAGCTACATTCATATAGTGTTTGCGTGCGTGTCAACAGTTACAAATAAGCCACAATATGCTTGTGGAGCGAACTTGTCAATCATCCTGCACAGAGGAAACTCTGACCAATAAGAAGACAGATTTACTCGCATGTGACTTGCATAAACACATTTTGGTATGCTTTGAAATGTTCCCTTGTGAAAGCGAACCGAACCAAGAAGAACATGCAACATTGAACAAATTAAGTCACTTTTTCAGAACAAAGCGAATGATCTACAGGTCTGAAAACGCCCTTAGGGTGCTTTCACACTGGCAGTTTAGTTTGAAACTAGGCACGGTTCGTATGAAAAATTGATAATGTGAAAGCTGTCATGCGGACTTGGTTCCGAACCCAAAACTACTTATAGGAGGTGGTCTGAGTTTGGTTGCACTGGAACTGTGGCACGATTCGCAAGAATGTGAAAGCAACACGGACTCAGTTGCTCAGTTGTTCAGGAAGTAACGTAACCTGTGCATGTATTTTAGCTGATGATGATGTCATTAGTAACATAACACAAGGGATGACAGTGATGATGATTTACCTTGAATATGAGCGTAAGTGAGCATGCAGTGTAATTGCGCTTAGTTAATGCAATCAGAGTGGCAAATGAATGGCTCGCAACCTGCTGTGTCTTTCTCCTGCAAGCAGCAGAAATCTTCCTTCATGTGACGCACATACAGTAAACCCAAGTGTTGTTCACTCTGCTGCTCATAATAGCACAAAAATAATAATAAAAACACAATATATTGACCAGCGTCCTTTTTTCTGTCATGCACTGCGAACGTTTATGATGATATAAGACAATGCAAACGCACCAGAGTTTGATAGAATCAGGTTTAGTGAGAAACAAGACCAACGCTGCGAGGGGCGCCAGGAACAATCGCCCCTCGGACCCCAGCAAACACGCCTAGTGTGAAAGCATTCATACATTCATATACATTTTATATCATTTAAATGTTAAATATAAAGTACATGTTGTTCATTTGAAATATTTGGAGGTGTCCTTTTCTTATGTCTTAGGTGGTTACAACTGTTACACTGTGGTTACACTGTAACATGAACACTGTAAAATGTTACCAAAGTTTCAATGGCAGCAGCATCAGTAAAAGTAAATAGCAACCAGAACATCATGAAAGTAAATGTAAGACTGTCAAGACAAACGCAAACAGCAAGTAAAGTAAGACAGGTGGAAGGAATGACCATGGCTTTTTTTGTGCTAACCTGGTGTTAAACTTTGGCCCTGTGCCATGTGTTGTCTTTCAGCTAAAGAATGTGTGGCCTACTTTTCATTGCCAAGTCTTTCATAATGTTTGCCTGCTTCTGCTGGCTGGTCTTCCACTGGCTCACCCCAGAGACGTGTCAGTCATGCATGGCCTATGACTGTGTTTGTCTTTGCACTCATGGTGTCATCAGAGCCATATTAACATCAAAGCACCAGCAGAACAGATGTTAATTCTTGTGCATTAGTTCTGCTGGTGAAACGCACTGGGACGGCACAGACATTGAAGGCACAGGACACAGTGTTCTCAAACAGCAAGTCTTGTCCCTAAAGGAAGTCGGATATTGGGTTGGACTGATTCTCTTCACCCTCATTCAGTCTAATGAAAGCCAATTATAATCTCATTTGCTGTTTTTTGTCATGCATGCATGCATATCAGCAATGGCGCTTGGAGAATTTGAGGATTATTTGAAATCTCTCTTGAACTTGCTCGGTGTTTGCTTGGCTTAATTTGATTAGACACCGGCATGCAGAAACAAGGCTGCAGGTGCATTTGTGATTGTTTTCCGTCATTAGGGATGCGGTAAGCGTGCCCAGGGAAGCATCATGTTGTGGAGGTTAAACCGATGAATATTCTTTTTCCCTAGATGTGGGTTCTGCACATCTGCTGCTGCATCTAATGACCTTCAATCATCTGCTAGAACAAACCGAGCTAATATGTTGTCTAATTTCAGCCTATAATTGTCCGAACAATTGCAGGCATCAAAGAAAGAGGCTAATATTCTAATATCCAGCTTGTTCACTCAATTTCCAGGTCGTTTCATATGTGAAGTGAATCTAAATCAAATAGACACTGAAAGCACTTCATAAAAAAAAAAAAAGAAAAAAGAATACTTCTGCTATTGTTTGGAGCACCCAGAGTGCCCGGCTGAGCTCACGTCCATGTTTATGTAATGAAAGGAGAGCATGATGGATGAGTCAGCCTGTTCTCCATTCTGGAGCCGTACTTGTTTGTTCCCTCATTAAATGTACGAATTAAAAAACAGGGTTCTCAGGAGGTCGAGGAGGTGAGTGGATGCAAATAAGGCCTGCTGAAAGAAACAATGACACAGACTGTCTCTCCCTCTCGCTAATTATCAGCCACAGCTTTGCCTGGATGTGTACTTTGGCCAACATAGTCATCACAAATGCACTGCCAGTGGGCGAGAGGTGTTAGCGTAACCAAAGGAAGTCGTATTAGGTAACATACGAGAAGTGTAATGATTTATTAGAGGGTGGGTGACAGTAATTAATGGTCATGAAAACACAAAATTGCATTTATTTATTTATTTGTTTGTTTGTTATCAGGCTTTTTAAACTGATTAATGCTGGGTACACACTGCACGATTTTCAAAGTTGTTGGATCGCTGTTCTTCTCACACTACACAAGTGATTGGGGTACCATTTGTTTGCACATTACACGATGGATCAGCGACAGGGGTCACACATTACAATAGGAATAATCACTGACCACTCTGTCTGGTGCACATACACACTCGGAGCAGTGGGCAGCCATTTTTTCTGTGGCGCTTAAGGAGTGATTGGGGGTTAGGTGCCTTGCTCAAGGGCACCTCAGTTGTGGGTAATGAGAGTGGAAGAGAGAGCTGTTCATTCACTCCTCCCACCTACACCTACATGAGACTCGAACCCGCAACCATTAGTCCACAACTGCCCCCAAACTATGGTTGCATCCGAAAACTTAGGAAGCTGACTTGTTGCCTCACTGCCTTATCAGGCAATGACTTTGCAGGCAGCGTTTGTGCACGAAGGTACCTCATGAAACTGATTTTGGACAGACTTCTGAGGCAATGTAACGGCTTAATGATCTACAGCAAAATAGCGAGCTTTGGTGATAACTAAGCAAATATTTAATTACTACAATAGTAATTTATCATCAGAAATGACATTACAAGTGGAAAATGTTGGTCAAAAACGTACATTTACAAACAAACTGACCACCAACCGCAATTTTCAGATGCCATCTTTATTTTTTAGCTCAACTGTTACAGAATGGAAAGCACAGGATTGTGGGATATCAAAGGCAGTGAAGGATACATCTCTGCTGCCTTTAAAAATCGATTAGTTGAAGGTATTTCAGGAGACAGGAAGTAAAGCTTGGATTTGGAAGTGCCTTGATGTCTTCCTACCTTTGAATGCATCCTCTGAAGGCAGCATTTTTAAGCTTTCGGATGCAGCCTACATTTCTCAAACACACGCGAGAATTGATACAGGAAATAAAGTAAGGCCACATCCACACGAAGCCAGAGCGTTCCCTATCCGATCTTTTTTTTTTCGTCGCCTCAAGAAATATCTGCATACACACGAAACCACTGAAACCGACTTAAAACGATGTAGTATACTTGCCAGATCAGTATGTGGTGCTGTAATTCTGCCACAGAGATACACTAAAAATGGAGAATAAGACTTAGAGCACGCGCATAAACCTTGCGCGCTGTATACAAACTTTAGTAAAGCTTAGAAATAAAGCTTTAATTTAGTAAAGTTAATAGGCTCGGTAGCTTCTGCGGCACAAACACAAGCATGTAGTCTGCTATTGTTGTTGTTGTTGCTGTTACATGATGTAGCAGTGTCTGACTAGGGTCGAGACGTGGGGTGATGACATCATCGATTCACAAAATATACAAATTGGCTGTACACATGAAAATGCAAGGGTGTCGTTTTTAGATTTATCCACTCTGGGACCCGGTTTCAAAAAATAGCGGTTTCAGGTTCCCAAAACGCCGAATCCGTCTGGACGAAACGCCTATATGATACAAAACTTTTGCGTACACAGCTAAATGCGTCTCCGTGTGGATGGGCTCTAAGATCACATGTGAGACAAGAGTTCTCGAGCGAGACTTGATTTCTTCTTGTTAAAATGATGCCAAGTTGTCTGTGCGCCGATTTGCAGTGAAAAAGAAAAAAAAAAGAAGAAGAATATGAAGGAGATAATGGTTTCTTGTAGAAGCCATGCTTGCTGATGTTCTGTTGCAGGTCTATGACTCCTCCCCATGAACTTTCCCTTGCCCTGTATCTTGCTCTCTCATTGGCTGTATGTCATCACCGATGTAATTTCCAGTCAAAACACATTTCACACTACACACTACAGTCGCAGACAGGTCCAGATACAGTATTTGGCATGATTAATATTTTACGTGCATCGGTGACGCATCAGCGCTTCTCTCAGATCAGTTCTTTGATCATAAACACTACGTGATTGCCACTGAATGAGCACCGATTTGCCGCTGATTTTGGGCATTTGTCGAGGATTTCCACAAAACTGTCGGCGAGTGAATCTGGGCTGAAATCATGCACTGTGTACCCAGTATAAGATATTTAGATTTTTTTCAATCACAAAATGTTTAAATTTTTATTTTTATAAATTAAATGTACTAATTTTATTATTGTATTATAATTGTATATTTTTTTTTTTTTGTGATTTGCTTACATGCTCATTTGCTGTAAGAGATGCTCATTGCATCTTTGCTTATTTACGTAAATGGGTTTTGATCATTTGCATAAATGATCAAAATGCAAACCCTTAGCCCCTATGTTCATGATACCATGACTTTGAGTAAGTGATTACTTTATGTTGATGTCAGAATGTCAGGTTTTGAACTACAGAGTGTTTGCAACACATATTTTTCTTCCCACCTTCTCAAGATGAGTGAATGTTTGAGCAATTAAACCCATAACCGTTGTTAAAGTAAAACACTCAGCCTGGTTAAAGTCCTTGTGCCAGTACGCATGAATGACTCTTGGCACTGGGTTGCATTGTTTACCCACATGAAGAACACTCTTGGGCCAAGCACTTTGCGCCCATGGCTGTCCTCATTCACCCCCAGGACAGTCTCTGTGACATGCTTAATGATATTTATTCCCCCTCTTTTGTTGTTTTGGTTTGTTTGTTTTCGCTGGCAGCCATCTTGGACTCCTGCCCCAGGTCAATAAACGTGCCCACATGGCTCTTATACCAGAGCAAAAGCTGTTCAAAGGGCTCTAGCTGCATGTGAAAAGCTTGTCTGAACTATGGAAAAACTGAAGCATGCCTGGCCAGCTCACTCTATAACTGAAAACAGCACCCTGGCTGCTGGCATCGGTGCATGCAGCAGAGACAAAATAGCACACTCAGCATCCATGCATCTGAAAACTGATGAGCAAAAGCTCTTGTGATTTTTCTAGAAATATATTAACTTCAAATGTTGCCATCTTGCACTTTAGGAAATGTCTTTTTTCAAATGAACCTATTTGATCATGCAAACTCAATTGAAGGTTAACTCAATTTCTTGCTGTTTGTTCTTCAGAGGTGCCCATGATGTTGTATCTGTTTGCTCTGGTGACTCTGGTCTGTCTTTGGGCTGGATTGCACATGGCCTACAGATACCTGTGGATGCTGATCCTCCTTGTTATCTTCAATATCTTTCTGGTAAGAACATACACACATGATATGATGTAACTCTTGCTTTTATTTAAAAGCTCTTTTCCTTTTTAAAGCTCATTCATGCGTATATTTTTGGTATAGTTTATACAACCTAGTACGTTTTTGTCAGTATCCCATGACACTGTATAATAAATATCAATTAAAAAAAAAAAAAGGATATTAACGACCACTTTCCATCCATTGTGCTTGCATGTATCTTTATTTAATTTATTTATGGTTCAAAAGTTCAGTGCTTTTTTTTTTTTTTAATTAATACATTTATTCAGCAAGGATGCATTAAATTGATCAAAAGTGACATTTATAATGTTAAAAAGATTTATATTTCATATAAATGCTGTTTTTTTTTTTTTTTTTTAAACTTTCTATTCAAAGAATAGTAAGGTTTCCACAAAAATATTAAGCAGCACAACGGTTTTCAACATTGATGATAATAACAAATGTTTCTTGAGGATCAAATCAGCATATTAGAACGATTTCTGAAGGATCATGTGACACTGAAAACTGGATTAATGATGCTGAACATTCAGCTTTGCCATACAGGAATAAATGACATTTTAAAATACATTAAAGGGTTAGTTCACCCAAAAATTAAAATTCTGTCATTAATTACTCACCTTCATGTCATTTCATGACCTTTGTTCATCTTTTTAAGACCTTCGTTCATCTTCGGAACACAAATTAAAGGATTAGTTCACCTTGAAATGAAAATTAGCTTAAGCTTTACTCACCCTCAAGCCATCCTATGTGTATATGACTTTCTTCTTTCTGATGAACATAATCAGCGAAACGATGTGTTTGTGTAAAAAAAAAAATCCATATATAACAAGTTATGACGCCAGTTTACACTTTCTTCGTAACTTCAATACGGAAGGCGGCTCGTGCAGAAGCGAGATATTTTACTTTATAACTTGTTATATATGCATATTTTTTTTTACACAAGCGCATCGTTTCGCTTCAGAAGTCCTTTATTAACTCTCCGGAGCCGTGTGGAGCACATATTTATGATGGGTGGATGTGGATGGAAGCACTTTCTTCAGCTCATACTCATTGAACCCTATCACTGCCATTATAAAGCTCGGATGCGTCAGGATATTTATTAATATTTCTGCGATTATGTTCATCAGAAAGAAGAAAGTCATATACACCTAGGATGGCTTGAGGGTGAGTAAAGCTTGGGCTAATTTTCATTTGAAAGTGAACTAATCCTTCAAGATATTTTTGATGAAATCCGAGAGCTTTCTGTGGCCCCATAGAAAGCAACGCAATTACCCTTTTCAAGGCCCAGAAAGGTAGTAAAGACATCGTTAAAATAGACCATGTGACTACAGTGGTTCAACCTTAATTTTATGAAGCAACGAAAATACTTTTGTGTACAAAAAATAAGTAAATAAATAACTTTATTCAATATTTTCTTCTTTTATGTGTCAGTCTCTGATGCTTTTCATTTTGTAAACATAGTGCAGCACTTCCGGGTTCTATGTCAGAATTTTTTTTTTTTTTTTTTTTTAATACGGGAATGTGGTTATAGAATTTCTCAAAACAGAGCAAGTTGTGACTGCTGTTAAATCATCTGTATGTGTAATCTAATCTTATCTTTGAAGTATTTTGTCTTTGAACTGTGAAAGTGATAAAGTTCTGACCCACAGAATCACATTCAGTTAGACTTAATGGTCCACAGCCTGAGTACACTAGATAAGTCCTAATCCTGAAAATAGATCGATATAGGTAATCCTCACATTTGAGAGTCCAGTGGGCTCTTCGCATTTAGTGTAAGACCTGCAAACAGCCATCTTATCTCTGAATATTGATGTATTACTCTCACAATCACTTCGCTATCACTACACAACTGCCCAGTCTTCTAATCTATCGTATAGTTTCTACCACTCTAGATAGATAGAAAAAATAGATACTGCAGTTTTACAGCCTATTGATTTCTAAAGGCTCTGCATCTATTGCATAACATCTTAAAGATACTGGCCAGACTCTTCAGAGGGGGTGGACTATGTTCAGAGTCATTATATGATGAAGAGTTTTTATCTGTTGACTTGCAATCACCGCAGTCAATAGAGCAGTGCTGGAAGGAGTTAAAACTTGACCAGCTGCATAGGATGGTTTCTCTTGATAACTCTTTTATCATCAGGATTGTGTTACAAGAAAGAAAAGGAAGAAGAAAGATTCGACTTTTTGCTCAATATTTTATAAATTAAAATGTTACATAACTATTAAGGTGCGGTCAAAAACAAGTCCATTGTCAATAGTGTAGAGCTGCAAGAAACACAGCTCCCACAAAAGTCACCTTCATACCAAGCAGCTTTCTGTTGAATTTGTGTGAACAACGAAATCTGCAAAACATCTTGGTTACTGATGTAACCCTCAATCCCTGAAAGAGGGAACGGAGACATTACGTCAGTACTGACGTATTGGGGTCTCCCCAATCACTTCTGAGTAGTAAAAAACGGGCCAATGAATATTGGCGAGTGAGATTTGCATGCCGAGCCACTCTACCCGGACATACGGGTATATAAGGCCAGCTAGCACTTACTTATTCAGGTTTTGCTGAGTAGCCGAGAGAGGGATCCTGGCCATTCAGTGGTGGTTCAGGGTTGTGGCAGGAGGGACGTAACGTCTCCGTTCTCTCCTTCAGGGAACGAGGGTTACATCAGTAAAAGAGACATTCCCATTCAGTCAGTCACATTACTGATATACAATACTGATATATTGGGGTCCTTATGAAAAGCGCCACAGCCACTGAACTGTGTTAGGAGTGTCAGAGATGCAGATGCTGGCAAGCTGTAGCGTACCCTTTTGGCAACTGCCCTCACACAGTCATAACCTACCCAGTTGTTACCACGGGAAGAGTGCTTCGGTTCTCAATTCCCTTTTTTTTCAGCCATGACCAGTGTTGTTAATGCTGGTGAAGTTCAGTGGAGAGGGGCACTACGGAGGCCACATCCTACCCGTAGGGAGGGAACACGTGGAATACACATATGGACTGACCCGTGGGGCAGTGCTACATATGGAAAAGTCTCTGTGGTATGGAACTACTACCTCTCTATACTGCCTAGGCTCTTCATGCACTTCCAGGAAGAAAGGCACTGGGACTGGGCGAGGCGGTCTTCGTGTCACGGTCCGAGCCCAGAAACCAATCATCCAGCCGCAAGTGTTCGAGTCCGATGCACACGGCGACCCGGGCGAGCATGGCTATCAACCCTGAATCCGATTTGGCATGCGCAAACACCCCCGAAGAGGGAAGCTCCACATAATGTTCCTCTCCAAAGGACAATAGCCCTCTCTCCAATGCAGCTATCGATATCTGATCCTCATCCAGAGCACCGAATGACGCACTACGTCGCCGTGATAGGGACCCACGCTATCATTCAGTGTCGACATGGTCATGTTCTCACAATGAGAACATGAACCATCCACGAATGGCGTCTCAGCATGCTTATGGCATAGACAAGTGAGACAGAGATCGTTTCCGTCAGTTGAAGACAAGAAACGACCGCATCCAGGAATGCATGAATGGAGAGGCGTCTTTAAAAAGATGCTCTCCACCCATGCTTGCTCTTTTAGGGAAATCTGCTCTTTTGCGCCGAAGCGCCGAGGGGACAATCGCTGCATGTAACTGTGCAAAAGCTCTTTTATAAATGGTGAAACACAGCTGAATGTGCCCTTTCACTGGCAAGAGAGACCTCCTCTCATAGGCAAGCTCTTTTAGATCAGGAAGAATGCTCTTTTGATCAGGAACAATGCTCTTGTGAGGCGAAGCAAAAATCTTAATGAGTGCTAGCCGGCCTTATATACCCATATGTCCGGGTAGGAGTAGCTCGGCATGCAAACCCTTACTCGCCAATATTCATTGGCCCATTTTTTTACTACTCAGAGGTGATTGGTGGCTCCCAAGTGAAACCCCAATACGTCAGTATCGGCGTAACGTCAAACATGACTGACTGAATGGGAACAGCATCATATAGAAGTGCATATTTATCATATAGAGGTGCAATGGACTGATTGATATTGTCAAATACAGCATAACAAGCAAAACATGGCTTGTTGCCGCTGAGTTTGACATGGGCGTGTTGTTCAGATGGCCTCTTGTGGCTGTTGCCCCACACAAAGTTCAAGTAACAAGTAACTTTTTAACAGAAAAGACCAAAATCCCTTACCAACAGCAGAAAAGATAAAAACCATCCATAGCAGGGCTTCTTGTCCTCAATATTTCCTCACTGTTACAGTTAATGTAAACAACAAATATACACACAATTGAGAATATTTGTTCTGCTTCTGTGTTGCTTGTCCTACATTACAGACTGACTAATAGTAGGTCAGAGAAGCTGTTATTGTTTCTGACACAGCCAAAACATGACTGGGTTGAACATGATGCCCTTCACCTAGAAAGAGCATAAATAGCACCAAAATTTTGTTTTGACTCCCTTTGAGTCAAACTCTAAATGCCTACATAGATGTCAACGGTGCCTACAACAAAACATGACCTCCTCCTCTGGAAAATATTCACAAACATGTGGGAGCCCCATACAGACATTTGTGGCTCTGTTGATACAATTTGTTTTTCATTCTCATAGGGATTCTTCAGCAATCACTAACACTGTATGTATATGTGATATTTTACAGCTTTTACTGCACATTCCCCTTATTTCCTGCAAACGTTTCAGTCTGTTTTCAATAATCAAGCCCTGAGCATCTGTTTTCATGGGTGCTGTTTTTTTCTATGATGCTAATTTTCCATCATCCTCTTATATTCTCAGTGGCTGTTGCTGTAAATGTAATTAAACTACAGTAATGTCATTTAAATGGTGCTAGTCTTGCCTGATTGGGAAGCCTGTAAACAGCTTCATATTAACCTCAGCTGATTTCCGGATGTGAGGATGTATAATAGAGAAAGTGAAAAAGATATCAAGGCATTCTTCAGTCAGCAAGAGTATTAATCTTGCTACACTTCCTTTCAAAAATGTGGTCAGTAATATATTTTTTAAAAGAAATGTATACTTTTATTCAGTAAGGATGCATTAAATTGATCAAAAATAAAGACTTACATTGTTACAAAAAATCATATTTCACAGTATTACTCTTTTACTGTATTTTTATCAAATAAATGCAGAATTGTTGAGCATAAAGAGACTTCTTTCAAAAACATTAACCCTTTCACGCATAGAGGTCACTACAGTTGACAGCTAATTAAAAGCCATTGTATTGTGTATGCATGTGTTTTGATTGCAAAGTTGCACATCAACCACTACAGTGGACACTAGTGCAAGATCCTTTACACTGCCACCAAGTGGCAAGCCTCTTTATGTGGAATTTTTGCTTTCTCTAAACCAAGATGGCCGACAGACAGTCAGAAATGCAAAGTTGCTCCAGAATAAATATCCATCCATTCCATATTAATCATATGTCCACTGAATTGGACATGCATTCTTGAAAATACTTCATTTGCAGTATTTTTACAGGGCTGTAAATAAATTTATTTTTGTTATTAGATTGTAATTTGCAGTTACGTCAAAAAGTAATCTGATTACATAATGCACATTACTTGTGATGCATTACTCCCAACACTGCTGATTTCAGATTAAAAAAAAAAAAAAAAATTCGCTAGTTTTTTTACAGTCTGAAAATATCAATAGATCAATGTAGATTTCAGTCTGAGGTTTTCTCAGAGAGGAGAGCTAAATTTGTCCATTTTGACCATAATCAGAATTATCAGCTAATAAGGGTAAATAGACATACTCTGGTATACTGGAGAGCTGTATCTTCACCAGTTGTAGAGATCTTTGATGGAATCACATCCTCATGTTCTGCTATTAAAGACATGTGACATTGTATGAAGTTCTTTGCTGGTCGAACGAGAACAAACTCAATTGCATTTGCAATAATTGAAGCTGTATTATATATATATATATATATATATATATATATATATATATATATAGTATATATTTTATAGTTTTCTATATGTGGATGAGTACATTTAGGTGGACGATTCCTGTAAAGGTTATTCCTTTAACTTGTCTCGGTCTGTTTCTTCCACACCATTTCTCACATGGTGCATCATGTCAGCTCATTTCCTTTATATTAGAGGTAGTAAAAACCACACCTGTCTGTTCTGAACTGAGAACAGTTATGTAACTTGCAGAAGTAATTGAGCATGCTGTTCTGGCCTATGGACATTTGTGTGTCTTTCAGGTAGCAGTGATAAAGCTGTTCAGTGGAGCACAGGCTGCCCACTTATAGTCTATAAATGAGCCCTGAAATCAATACTCTATTTCTGAGAGTGGTGTGTGTGTGTGTGTGTGTGTGCGTGCGTGCGTGCTTATATCCACTATTTACTTTACCTGCCATTGGTGCTGAGTTTCAGTGGTTTCAGTGAAGTCTACATTATGTTTACCTTTCATTTGGATGCAATTCAAAGAAAGTTTTGTTCAAGTTTAAAGGAATATATGTTGTATACACACACGAAATCTAAACAATATTTTAATAATATTAATATTTAATTGTCTTCTTCAATTGTCAAAAGAAATGTCAAAATCACTCCCTGTTATTTCATTGAAACAAAATTGTTTTGAAAGTTAGATGACCGTGGACGAGATTAAAACATTGGTTTAAAAAATGATTCTCTTTTCTCACAAATTATATTTCCCATATTATTCAAATCATTAATTGAATGCAAAAGCTCATATCCCATTATTCACCACCATCCCATTATTCTCAGAAACTTTCTCTATATTTCCATCTTCTATATTACCAAAAACTCAGCACTTTTCCACACTCATTTTAGTTTCACCTGCAGTCTGTCACCCATATGCCACATTTGTTACAACATTTCTAGTGTTCATGAGATATTTGGCAAGAGTGTGTGTACAGCAATATTCAGTTGGGTGCTGCTGACCATTATCATTCACGGTTGGCCAGACCCTCATTGACAATGACGTCAGAGAGAGGGAAATGATGTCATGCTGTTACAAAATGTTGGAATGTCAAACAAATGGACACTTTAGATGTGATAGTCTTTTCTGAATCTGTTTTGAATATTATAGAATAATTGTGGTCCTAAATGCTGATACAAAGTACAGTTCCAAAAAAAATCATGTTAACTAGGATATGATGATCCTGCATTACTTCCCTCTTCAGAATAGAGGAAATAACTAAATTCATCTGATGTGACAGTGTGCTGAGCTCTTCTAACTTGTGATTCATCTTTTTCCAGGGTCTGTATGTGTTTTCCGTGTACTTCATCATGCATAGTCAGCTCTTCTGGCCAGCTAAGGCAACCTACACCGTGGAGATGAATGGTCACGGCAGCCCAGACTCCATGTATCAGAGCACCGGTGCCGCTACCGTTGGTGGAGGAGAAATCAGCAAGTCCACACAGAACCTCATCAGTGCCATGGAAGAGGTGCGTCTGAGGGTTTTGATAAATGTTTCTCATGATCGTTTGTTGCACAAGCTTTATTTGGCAGTGGCATCTGACAGCATTTCATACCACATGTGTACTTGTAACATTACATCGGTAGTGTTTAGATTTATGTGTGTTTGCATAACCACCTATTTATCATCCTCAGGCAGAGGCAGAGGATTCATCAGACCTGTGTTTGTTCATCAAGTCTGCTCACGCACACACAGACTGTGAAAGTGTTATGTAATCAAGAGGCCTGGTGTAGAGGCTCACATTCCTCTGAGCCCTCAATGTAAACTTTTCACAGATCCGGGAAAGAGGGTGTACAGGAGGTTAGGAGGAGAGAGATGGGACTTTGGAGAGAGCACAAGCTGCATGGGAAAGATCGGCAGAGATCAAGAAAGGCTTTTAGAGCAGATATTTTTAAAGAAAATATCTCAGTTTCCTGCAGTCTGAGCTGTTCTCATGACTCTACACTTTTATTAGTGAGATTGAAATGAGATTGAGCAAACAATCTCTTTAAAACCTTTCTAATGTATTATGATTATTAGTCATCATACTATCATGAGGTTCACAAAACATTTCATGCAATTGTTAGAGCATGAATTTTTTTTTTAATAGCCTAATAGAAGCTGTGCCATAATGCTCACATGATACATACATGTGTTACCCTTCCCATGGTTTCTAGCTTGAGCAGTTTATGGTTATTATAGGTCATTTATGGTTATTAGCCAGTCCAAGCTTATTTAGATGATGGATCATCTTGACTACCAGCTGATGGTGATGAGAATGAGCAGACTGACCATATTGAACCAGTAACAAATTATCTACTGTACCATGGTCCAAAAAAACAACTCAAGGCTAATTCACACTGCACTGGCATAGGCCAACCAACGACAACAGATGCGTTCGTCAGGTTTTGTCGGGTCAGTGTGTTACCCGTCTGCGTTGGTTGGCGCTTGTTTTTCCAGGTCGTGGAATGTCTGAGAAGTGACATAGTGTAATATAGTGATTGTTGGCATTGGCAATCTGTCTTTGCTGTGTGAATTAGCTTTTAAGGAGATATCACATGTATTGAAACATAGTTTCCCAACCTTAAAGAATTAAGAAAAAAAAATTTTCTTAGTTTTTCTTCTTTTTTTTTTCTTCTAATTACAGCAAAATATTTGTATGAATAAATACCACTGTCCCACTTTATCTGAAAAAAATAAGCTTAAAAAAGTTTCAAAATGGAAAAATAGGGCCTAACTGTGTTGAAAAGTCTATAATTATCATTATATTAATTATTAGTTTGGTACATTTACATTTATGAGAGTTGTGGCATCATAATAAAACTCAAAGGCTAACACCGTGTCCTAACCAGAGGCGACGCGACGCGACGCATACGATAAAAGGTATCTTTTTCATGTTAATCGGAGTTTTTGTCCTTACCAGCCGTGACGGCGACACGCGGATATTCTATTTTAGAAACGGTTTCTATTTCTCTGCGTCGTCGCAGCTGGAACAGCAACACAAAGTATGGCAATGATAATATCAGATACTGTTTATGTGCTTTATTTAATGTTAAAAGCGTCTAATGTGAGTTTGAATATTATTCTGTGTTCCTAGCTTTTTAGCTGTAATGAAAACAACACTGGTTAATTCACCTCAGATCTTGAAAATAAATAAATGGGCACAAGAACATTCAAACTGTCAACTCAATGCGAACAAACAAGTGTATTCTGTGACAAAGATTGATTCAGTCACTCCGTATGTACTTTAAACAATGTTTAAATGGTGTAATATTTATGAATTTTAACATGTACTTGCCCATTTCATTGTGTCTGCTGTGCTCTTGCTGAGAGAGCCCGCCCACACTCTCTTCTGATTGGCTGTGGTTTTTGATTGATTTTATCGCTTCTCATTTTCGCGTCGCGTCTAGTGTGGACAGTCAAATTGCTCGTCGCTGAAATCTTACCGCATCGCGTCTGGTTAGGACACGGTGTAAGAGTAAAAAGCTTTTATCGGTGCTCCATTCAACTTTGACATAGTTCACCCTACTTTTGGTACTTTTCGTTTCTGCTGTCAGTACTACACTCACTGTAAAAAAAAATATTTTCATGATTTATCACAACATTTTTTTCTTTTGTCAAATCAACTTCAATAATTAATGTGGTTCAGATACACAAATATTTTGAGTTTCTGTTGAAACCAATTGTCTTCATTGTATTAAATCATTTTTTTAATTTCAATGAACTCAAAATTTTAAGGCAACCGGGTAACTTACTTTTTTAGGTTAAACCAACAATTCTTTTTTACAGTGTAGGGTTTGCCTTTTCAGTGTGTGGGTGCAAATGAAGAGGTCTGGGTAGAGTTGTCAAAAGTACCGACTTCGGTACCAGTCGGTAGTGAAATTTTAAAAATGTGACGCTTTGGGCGCTGTTGAGCGGATTCGTAAACACCTCTGATTGGCCATCGTGTTCACGGCTCATCAGACATGTCTGTGATTGGCTACAATGATCAACGCACGGGAGCATTTGAAAGCACACAGAAGTGTTTGAATTTGAAAGTGTTTTGAAAGCGGGAGCGTTTGAAAGCAGGCATCTATCAGAGGACTGTATCTGTGTAAGCGCTCAGTGGAGAGTGTCACTGATGCCTATTTACAACATGTTTTTGAAGCGTTGATCATTGTAGCCAATCACAGACATATCTGATGAGCCGTGAACACAATGGCCAATCAGAGGTGTTTACGAATCCACTCAACAGCACTCAAAGCGTCACATTTTTAAAATTTCAGTAACGAAGTCGGTACTTTTGACAACTCTAGGTCTGGGTTAAGTTCATTCTCAGGAAATTAGATAAAGCTTATATTAAAAAGAGAAATCGATGCAAAAAGGCTTGAAATTGTAATTATAATTATTTATTCAACTGAAGCCAATGTATTCCCAAAACCTTGTCTGCTTAGTTGAATCCATTGATGCTATAGTTTACCATCCATACTGAATTTTGATTAGACAATTCAGCATGAGTGGACAAATCAATACTATTGTGGCAAGACTATAGTTTTTTACTTCTTGTGCAGACTGAAGTAATCCTGTTTTGTTCATGAGAGCACTGACTTCTGGCTTAAAGCGGCTCGTAGTGTCACATGTGGCCTCGAGACAAGAGAATTTTGGGTGGGGAGGAGGTGACCGGTGGAGAGAGGAAAGGAAACAGCGCACTGGAGGGGTGGCCGTCTCCTCAGGCTCTTCAAACAGAAACGAGTAGGTGCCTGGTGGTGCTCAGTTCACCCAGCGTACATTCTGTTCTGATTACTGGACTGTTGATGTGCTATTGTACCAGAATGAGGTGCCTGGGACGTGGGGGACTGGAGTGGCCTCTCCCTCCATCCTCCTGGGAAAAGTACCCAGCCAAAGGAAATGAAGCCACTGCCATTAGGAAGGACATTAAAGGGAGTGCAGGCCAGATGTACTGTTTCACAATGTTGTATTTAATGAGGCTAATTGTTTTTTTTGCTTTGATGATTAAAATGAGTGAAAGAGTAGATTTATGTTACAAGATGAAGTCAGAAGGGTAGTGTAATGGAGCACTGCCTTCTCGAGACAAACATCAACAGTCTTAAATTTCATTATAATTGTATAACATTCACATATTAAAAAAAAACCTTAGCTATACCAGAATTTGTTACAAAACATCTGAATGCTTGTGAACTCTGACTCACCCCTCAAACCCATCCTATAGTAAAACTCTATAGACATCCAAGCCTTTGTAACCTCTGAATGACCCCTGTACCAGACACTCCGGTGAATTCATGGCTGATTTGTGCAGGTCATTTAAGCTCATACTGGGTACACAAACTAAAAGAACTACAAAAGTCATTTTAATTTGGTGAAGCTTTGAAAAAATGTTAGCTGTTTGCTTTTTCTGACATCTAAAGACCCTTTTTGTTGTGATTTGCAGATCTCTGCAGACTGGGAGAGAGCTTCATTGAGGCCCAGCAGTCAACCCAGCAGTGTTTTCAAACAGAGTCCTCAGGACGAGACCTACATCACAGAAGGAGGGTTCATCAACACTAATTTGGTGCAGGACGAGGAGTCACAGGAGTTTGATGACCTCATATTTGCCTTAAAAACTGGTAAGTCCTTTTCTCTAAAAAAGTCCATGCAGATCTTAAGCAATTATAATAGTTCCCGTGAACTTACTTTGGTGAATACTAGTTATGTTTCTTTGAAAAAGAGCCAAAATTTGGGAATAATGGTTTACCTGCACACAGGTTCTGGCCTTAACGTGAGTGACAACGAGTCAATCCACGGCAGTCATGATGGAGGTAGTGTGGCTAACTCTCAGATCGTAGAGCTGCGGCGGATTCCGATCGCAGACACACATCTCTAACCTCACTATTTTTTTGTACTGAAAATTGTAAAATAAAAACAATAGTTTTTGTTTTTTTACTGTCTCTGCCTTTGCACTAAATCTTGTTAGTTTTTAAGTTGTCTTTTTTATATGTGGAAATTGAAATTTTTTTTAAGTATATACATATGTGAATATAATTATCACTAAATTAATTTGTGAAGGTTTAGTATTGGTTTGACTGGAAAAATCATATAGATTGATTGGAGGTCTGGCCAGTGCGCCCAATAATTCTGCTGCTTGATTTGTGTAACACCAATAATAAATGATTCAACCACCATTCAGTCTGCGTTTTCCTCAAATGGACCTTTATCCAAAAGATCTACTTCATAATGAACAATTAAAATATCTTACTCGCAGTAAAATAATAGTACACTTTCAGAACTGATTAAGGTATAAACCTAAAGAAAACAATGTTTGTGTGTGTGTGTGTGTGTGTGTGTGTGTGTGTGTGTGTGCATACCACTTAAGTATCGACGTTAACAAACAAGTTCTACAGGTACATACTTTGCCAAACAAAAAGCAGTTTGCGTGGGAAACAACCTGTTTAGACCTTGAATAGAAGCACATCAGTGGCACATATGAACAGACCAGCAAATGTTTTATATTCAGTCACAATGTGGTTGTCAAACTTGTCATTCTGACTGCTCAGTTTCATTTCCTTCACCAAGTTTTACACTGGCCTAAGGGGACAGGAGGAAAAACTGATTTGATGACCTACTGAATATATTGCTCTTATGTTTCTGGAGAGGGTTCAGACATGTCGAAATTGTGTGTGTGTGTGTGTGTGTGTGTGTGTGTGTGTGTGTGTGTGAGTGTGTGTGAGTATGTGTTGGACTGAAATGGGCAGTGAGGGAAACCAATGTGGACTGGAGAGGTTTGTGGTCTGACCTTCTTGGATGATACAAGGGTGGCACACCCAAGAATAAAGTGCTGCCGTCAGCTACATGGACCCACGGCTCTGTCAGAACTAAAACATCTAAACAGTATTTTTAGGAAAATAATTTTACAATTCTTTCATCATCAGAAGCAGACATAATGCATATGAATGGAAAGAAATACTTTAAAATTAGTTAAGGTTACTGTTCAGCTATACCAAAGTGAGGTGAAGGTGACCTCTGCAGAAAAATGACAACAACAACAAAGAAAAACATTAAGTCCAAAGGTAACAGTTACAGTAGCTCCACTCAGTCAATTATGTTAATATTTGAAATGAAATGGACTGTAAGTTAATGATAAGATGAGCCCTAGCAGTTCTGCTCATTTAGACTTGACCTTATGGGTCAGTGAGGCTCAACTAATGATCTGAACATGTCTTACGGCCTTTGTCTGTCCATTAGTTGCTGTCTGATGAACTTGATGTGTTTTTGAGAAATGTTCTCTTTCTTTCTTTGCTCAATTTATTTTGCCCTCCTTCACTCTCTCTAAAGGGTGACTACACAATTTTGTTGTGCTTTGCGCTTAATCAGAGTAGCTAAATGTACATTTTGAATATTATTGCTATTATTTCCTCTCCATCTGAAACCATCATTAGTAGCTGATACACCTCAAGGCAAATCTGTATTTTTAGATGAATTTTGTAACTGCAGACCACAAAAAAAAAGTGGGATGGGACTTTACTCACAATGGATTTCAATAGAAACTGTGTCAAGGCCGAATGCATCACAGTGGTGCGAAGAAGGCTGTCCCATTCTAAAGTCTCCTTCAAATGGGGCCTAAAAATGCGTCCTTCATTTCCTGGACTGTGAATGATAGAATGATTGGATCCTCCGCAGATTCTCTCAAGATTCATTGTGTACCGGTGACAACTGGATTTTTTTGAAAGAAAATGCCAGATTACACTTTTAAATGTAAGTAATAGGTTTTAACTTACTTGAATATCTGACAATACAAATGAAAAAAAAAAAAAAAAAATGAAATCTGTTCAAATGTTAACATCTATATCTTACTAAGCTGCGATTTTATAGATAGTTTATACTCTTCATTATGTACATAAATGGACCAAGGTGAACACTGTGAACCCTGTTTTGTTTTCAGACATTTGAATATAACTTTCTAAAAACTCCAGAACAAACATTACTACCGCTCGTCAACAGCAGCTGTCACAGTTGCTAGGTGAAAAGAGCAATCCTCCATAGGCTGCCCAATATAACAACGCTCATTTTGACCTCTGCGGACTTCAAAGGAGTGGCCTTTGAAGTCCTCGTCCTCCGAAGGATGCAGCATCTGAACTGGGACACAGCTATCGTTTGCTGTTAGCATGTCGCTAAGGCCCTGTTTACACTAGTGCGTTTTCGTTTTAAAACGGCGTTTTAAAATGAAAACGATCCTCGTCTACACTGGCATTTCCACAGCGTTTCAGAAACGATCTCTGTCACGACCAAAAACGCATGTCACATGACCGTTCATGCACACTGGGCATGCGTGTACAAATGTAAACACTTGCCTCGTGCGCATGTAGGTAGCTGCAGTATTTTAAAAAAATACAGTTTAACTGCACAGTGGCTGCTAAAAATTACAACAAAGCCAGCAAAGATTTCAGTTCAGTCCCCATGTTATTGTTACACGGTCGTCAAGTATACGCAGAGCAAACATGGGCAGCCACGCCATCGTTTTCAAAAGTCTTGGTCCGTTTATACTGTAACAGGGTCTGCAGCGTTTTCAAAGGTCTCCGTTTTCGAGGTTCGAAAACGCCGGCATAGTGTAAACGACCAGCGTAACCGTAGCAAAACATATGAGTTTTAAAACGAAAACGCACTAGTGTAAATGGGGTCTAAACTAACAACAGTTGGGTTCCAGAAATAAAAATCCCTTTCATTTTCTCTATAGGGGAGTTGATTTTGAAATTATATACCTTAGAAAGGTCAGTGAGCTTTGAGATTGTTAATTGATGGTATATGCTTTTGTTAAAGCTGTTAGTCAGCATTATTTATTTATTTATTAAATCGTGTTTAATTCTTGGTGAAAAACTACATTTTTTTTTTCAGAGAAATTTCCACCAATCAGAATCACAAGCAACTTGCACCAAAAGATCACTCTTTAGCACCTGCCCACTCCCATGAAGCACTGCAAGTCAGTCTCCATATGCTCTCAAACTACAAAGATTTTCTTTAAAAAATCGCTTTATGGGGAAAAATAAATGGGAAAAAAATACTTACAGAACCAAGGCCCACCTGCTGAAAAAAGTTTATATTTATTTATATTTATTTATATAAATAAATATAAATACAGAGAACACACAAAAAATCTTTTAAATTGACTATTTAATTGGACTGAAAACTATTTTAACAATGATTTTGTAGTACTGAAGAGAAAAGTATATTTTTAGGATAATTAATGTTTCTCTCGTCCCATCCTCCATGATTTTTTTTTTCTTTCTCTGAGCTTGTCACAGTGCCATTCTGGGATTGCTTTCTCCACAAAAAATACATGCGTTGCTGCCTTATAATTTGGCCAAAAGAATGGATCTTAGAACGCAGAGTAATTATGCTGCTTTCCTTCTAAACCAGCATTTGCGTAGGAGCTTGTCTATGATGCTTTAAAAATGCGGCCTACATAGGAAGCACACTATAGGTTTTGGAACAGAGCGATTAAGTAGCCTCTTCCTGTTTCTTCCTCTTAAAGAAGTCTTTCCTCTGTAAATCACGCAACCCCTTTATGGACCCGTATCGTTCATCCATCTCCTCCAGCTAAAGAAAACACATTCCCAGGGCTGATGCAACACCCCCAAAACAAACAGATCATCTTTGAGGTCAGAGGGCTGTAACCTCTCAGATTATGCGCGGTCGGAGTCGGATCAGTTCCAGATGAGTGTACTCCAGTCAGCGGGGAGACGTATAAACTTCACCATATGGCCTGTCTTACCATCTGATTTACATCTGCTGTGACACAGTATGAGTAGCTCGGCATAAGCGTTAACCTGCGCAGCACTGCTGGAATGTGGAGCGCACTTGAGGGAGCTGTGGGCCAAAAGTAGCATCTGAGACTTTAGATGTTGTTTTCTAGCTTTATAACTCTTAATACTAAAATGTATGTTCATAATCCTATAGATCTTGGTACCAATTTTATTTATAGGGATTACAGGAAATTAAAGTTCACCTAAAAATGATAATCTTTTACTCACCCTCATGTTGTTCTAACCCTGAATGACTTTCTCTCTTCTGTGGAACATAAAAGAAGAGGTTTTGAAGAATGTTTTTGTACATATAATGAAAACAACATTGAACCCCATTTACTTTCATTGTCTGGACAAAACCAAACATTCATATTTCTGTGCTCCACATGTGTGATTACTTTTACAGTGTGTTTGTGTAGGATGTTCGCTGTACGACTGCAACCATATTTGATATTCTCGTTGGGCTTATGGCATTTGAAAGCAGATGGGCTGTCTAAATAAACTGTCTCCGGGGGCTTAAGAGTAAGTATGTGTTGTGTGGATTCCTATGTGCGCTAACAAGTGCTCTGATCGTAACTATAAGTGAACACCAAGTACATTCTGTATTTATTCTTTCTTCCAGATTTGAACAAGAAGTCTTAAAGTAAAATGTGTGTGTGACAGGAGAACAGACTTTTTGAGTAAATAAGAGTGTAAGAAATTAAAGAGTGAGAAATTAAAATGGTAATAGTGTCTTCAAATGTTTTGTTCCTGATATTGACCTCAATTAGTGAAAGTCAGTCATTGAGACTGAAACCACTCTGGTGTTCTGTTCAGCACTCTCTGGAATCTCCTCTATATTTAGCTTATGTTTTAGCTTAGCCTGTACAACACACTATAAATCTCAGACAACTTTTTGCACAGTTGGCACATCAATATTGCTAAATCTGCAGTGCAACAACAGGCTGCAAAAGCAGTTAGGTATGTCATGGTAAATATGATCATGTAACATTATTAAAGTTATATGTTCTGCTTGATAATGTATAAGGTGGCTTTAATTAAATCCAGTGAATTTGGCTGAACCTTCAAAGCTTGCTAATATCTTAGCTATTCCAGTCTTTGCCTTTAAGTAGCTTTCTATGTGATGGCAGAAGATGAAAAGCAACAGCTCTGATAAGGCATTTGAGCTCTAGCTTTGGTATGAAGCCAACAGTCATTCCTGCATCATAGACTGAGTTATAAAACGGTTAGTTCCTGTCCTTGATTCTGATTGGTCAATAGCTGTGTTTTATTCACGATAAAACATGGCTATGACCACTTCACCTAACTGTTCTGTGTATCACTACACAACACCCTTAGCAACCACTCTTAGCAATGTAAACTGTATGTTCTCAATTGATATTGTTCATTGAAGCTTACTGTATTATGTAGAAGAGTATTGTGAGAAAGAGATTGAGTGAGCGAGTTTATTACCTGCATTCAGATTTAGCATTTTCCTTCAGGTCAGTCCTATGTTCATAATAAAAAATCTGTTTAAATGTCTGATGTATTATCTTGTCCTTTTAACAGTTAAGGGGTTTTCCCGTGACTGACAGCGCTAGTCAAAGCATTTGTCAGTTGTGTCTTGTTCCGTGTTCACAACAATTCAGTCTTTTCAATGTAAAAGTCTTCGCTACTGACTGACACACACTGTAAAAAAAGTCAGTAAAAATAAGGCACAATGTACTGTATAAATATGAAGGAATTTTCCGTATTTGTATTTTACAGGTGATTTACCTGTATTTTGAATTAAGGTTTGCATTAGGTTGTGTTTTAATGATTAACGGAAAATTCCGTATTATTACGGATAAAGTCCTGGCAGAAAATTACCAGTACATTTTCCGTTTTTATTTTTTACAGTGCACTCATAAAGACAGTCTTTGCCGCCATCTAATGGTGTAATAATGTAATTTCTGTTGCTGTTCACAGTCAGGGACTATTTTTTTCCGGTGGAAGGAAGGATTTTAGTGAAAGTTTACTTCATGAAAGTTGCATTGATACATATTTCTGGCTTTAATATTTGTATTGTGTGGTAGCTGTTTTATAAAAGCAATAAGGTACTCGAGGCTAGTGCTGTATCGTGAATAAGTCATGGCTGAAGGGGTTGCAGAAACTCCGCTTCGCGTCATGCCTAGCAACGCCCTTCAGCCGTGACTTATTCACGATACAGTACTGCCTCTTGTATCTTTTTGCTAACATATATCATTCCCTTGCCTATTTTTTCTTTTCATCATTTTATATCCCACAATGCCCAAGTCACTCCAAAAAAGGTTGCTTTATCATTTTCTCTTCTCTGCAGATCTTGCGTGGCTCATGTGAAGTCAACATTCCTTTCAGAAACAATTCAACTCAGTATTAAAAAGACCTTGTCCAATATAAAAGAGACCTAAATGGTTATATGACTGGTCACATCAGGTCACCATAAATGGCCCATGCATGCTAGATTCACTCCATAGTATGCTGTGAAGCATTGGTTCACAAACTTTTTCATGCTAGGACCCACATAGGTATTTCTGTCATCATGACAGATCTCTGAGAGTTTGGCATATGGTAATGAGTGACAATGTTAATGTGTTTGATCTTGGCGGAATAGATCTGCTATAGTATGCTACTACTGCTGCTGCTTTTATTGCTGCTGCTGTTGATTATAGCTGCTGCAGAGCAAGTGCGGAACTTGCCACTGCCAATAAACATGACATACTGCTATAAGCAAGCAAGACATGCTGCTGCTGTACAAGCATGAATCCCCCGCATAACAGATCTATACAGGTGGAGCTGTGTTTCTGAAAGCATGTAAGTTCACTGGTTACCAAAACAGGCGGGAACCAATTAGCTGTGCCCTATAGAGAATGATGTAATTGCAAGCAGATTGGGTTAAGGACTTATGAGCCTGCGCCATTTAGAGTTTCATGACAGAACTTTGTGTTTAATCAGTCTTGAAACTAAGTTTTAGTTTCAAGATTGATTAAAGTTTTACTAAGTTTTAGAGTTTAAATACCAGGGGATTATTTTCCCCTTGTTATATTATTACATTGTGTATGACTATAAATTTCTTTGCAGTACCATGAAGCTTATGGTAAGCTATTACATTTTAAAGAAGAAGTGTGTGGGATATACGTAGATAAATAGAGAATATATATTTGCTTTCTTAGTGGCAGAGCAATAAGAGGAGATGTTGATTCAGTGGCCGCTCTGAATCTCAGGGTACGTTTACACGACAACGATGTACTAAAAACGGAAATGTTTTTCCTTGGCGTTTTTCTCGTACAGACGACAACATTGTCAAAACGATCCTCGTTCACATGGATACACGAAAATGATTAAGAACACTGTATTATGCATGCCAGGCCAGTAGTTTGTGATGTCACTTTGTAAAGAAAAAGTACACACTAAACATGTAACTACGCAATACTAAACATATTACGCATGCGCATGACGTCACTGTTTTCAAAAATTTGCATTTTTGTAGTTTACACAGAGACAATAACTATCATTTTCAAAAAATTGCACTTTGAAGCCCATTTTCAAAAATTGCATTTTCGGGCCCACAAAATGCCAATGAATAAATGAACGGCCAAAACGCATAAAAAGATTTCCATACTGGGGCTAATTTAGATAGGGCTGACATGGAACCCATGGACAAAAAACCCATGTAGGACCCATACCTCAAGACCATATCACACCTACATTGGCCCCACCAAGAAATGTTGGCTGGGTTGTTTGAGAATTGCTGCTGTGCAGGCTATGGGTGATGAAATTCACTCTCAAGATGGTCATTACATGATAAACACTTCAGTTAAGGAAAGGTATGGAGATCAGGGAAGCCTGACATCAAATGAAATCTTTGGCAAAGTTCCTCATGCACACAGCATAAGTTATCAGTCAAGCCAAGAATGTTGGCTAATGTGTGATTACACGGTTTGAAGGAGCTGCCCTTTGCTCTCTTATCTTCTACCAGTTGTAAAGTGGGTCATATCTTTAAGTGAGTAAGAATAAGACACTGGTAGAGTATGTTGGTCCTGTATTGACTGCTGCTGCAGGTGTTAAGTGGTATGCTGTGGAGGAGACCCTGTTTGCAATGATGGTAGAATGAGGTTGACCTTCTGAAAAATTCATTACATATTGTAGTTTTATGTAATACTTTGCTGACTATTTTCAAAAAACAACAAGCATTTGAAGGTCAATGATTAAACCATATCATGACCAAATGTTAGTTCTTTTCCTTGCATGACTGGTCATTATTTCAACATCCGACATTATATTGCATATTTCCAATAATAATTTACCAATCAATTCTTTACAGTGTGGTGCTAAACTAAACATTTGTCAAGGCTGTTTTAAGTGTTAAAGGAATACAGAAAGACTTCCAGTAAAGACTGTCCCTGGAATTGTTTGTCACTTTCTGCTTTACCCAGTGGCATCTTTTAATACACCTCATACCAGCTGGGTCAGACCATTTGTAGTAGTGCATGCATCTGTTGTCTCATTGTACAGCACTTCACAACAGAGAGTGAGCAGTGTATAGACACTAAACCATGTGGACATATATGAAAACTGATTTATTTTTTTCTTTGTACGACTCTGCAGCAAGAATGCATGTATATGAAATACATACAAAAGTGATGTCCATGTTAAATATTATTTAAAAATTGTTAAAGATTTTGTAATCATATAGTTGTGCTTAGAGTCAATTGTTTTATTTGTGATAACGCAATGAAAAATTGTGCGGACATAATTTTTGACCAGGCTGCCATACAAAGAAATTATGAACACATGCAAAAACAGGAGAAAACCAATTAAATATTAATGTTTTAATATGTGTTAATATCAATGCATGCTTTTTCCTGCGATCATGGCAGCAACTCAGTGCATTTAGACATGGTCAAGACGATCTGCTGAAGTTCAAACTGAGCATCAGAATAGGGAAGAAAGATTATTTAAGTGACTTTGAACGTGGCATGGTTGTTGGTGCCAGATGGGCTGGTCTGAAACTGCTTTTTTCAGAAACTGCTGGGATTTTCAAGCATTCAACCATCTCTAGGGTTTACAGAGAATGGTCCGAAAAAGAGAAAATGTCCAGTGAGCAGCAGTTCTGTGGGAGAAAATGCCTTGTTGATGTCAAAGTTCAGAAGAGAATGGCCAGACTGGTTTGAGCTGATAGAAAGGCAACAGTAACTCAAATAGCCACTTGTTACAACCGAGGTCTGCAGAAGAGCATCTCTGAACACACAACATGTCAAATCTTGAAGCAGATGGGCTACAGCAGCAGAAGACCACAGCGGGTACCACTCCTCAGCTAAAAACAGAAAACTGTACGTTTGGACACCCTCTTTTAAAATGGGCCTTTTTTGCCATATATCCATTGTGGGTTAAAATGTTTAGGCAAATCTGACCAGTTCTTAAATATTTTATTCAAAACCTAGAATATGAATAGTACCTAGAACAATTGTGTACTAAAGAAACAGCTCTGTAATTTCAAATTGGAAAGGATGAGAAGTTAAGTGTGCTGGCATACAGTTTGGGGAAGTCCATAACTGAGAGTAACAGCCATGTGTGTAATACATTCCTTTCACACAACTCTCTGTGCTGACTCAACCTGTCGCAATCGCTATCTGACTCGCAGGATGTGAGAGACTGAGCTTCACACTGTGAACGAGGAGCCTTTTTTCATTTGGCAGCACGTACAGAGGCTGATTTTAAAGAAATGAGTCAATAAATCACCACTCTCATTGCTGAATGACCCTGAATGATGTCCGAAAGAGTAAGAAATAACTGAAGCTGAAGGGAGGAACAATACAATCACTGAAAGAAAAATAAATTATGATAAATAAGTTATGGTTTAATAAGAAGAATTATGGTCTTAAAAAACATGCTGGAATAAAATAAACCTGAGGTTAAAACCAGTGTTATTTTCATCATTAATATAGTTTTTGTTCATATATTGAATTATATTTCATTTTTTATATTTTCTGTTGTCATTTGAATTTTTGTTAAAGTTTTAGTAATTTTGTGTTTTGTGTCATTTTTCATAGTTTTTAAAGGATTAGTTCACTTTAAAATGAAAATTACCCAAATATTTACTTACCCTCAAGCCACCCTAGGTGTATATGACTTTCTCCTTTCTGATGAACACAATCAGAGTTATATTAATAAATATCCTGATGCATCCAATGGCAATAAATGGGGGCAATGAGTATGAAGCTGAAGAAAGTGCATCCATCCATCATAAACGTACTCCACACACCTCCGGGGGGTTAATAAAGGCCTTCTGAAGTGAAGCGATGCATTTGGGTAAGAAAAATATCCTTATTTAACAAGTTATAAAGTAAAATATCTAGCTTCCGCCAGACCGCCTTCCGTATTCAACTTACGGAAAAAGTTTAACTGACGCGACATCAGTTACGTTTTTTTTGTAAGTTGAATACGGAAGGTGTAGGACGTAGTGTAAGCATTTTGAACTGCGAGAGGCATTACACTTTCTTCGTAAGTTGAATATGGAAGGCGGTCTGGCGGAAACTAGATATTTAAGATATGTTAAATATGGATATTTTTCTTACACAAACGCATCATTTCACTTCAGAAGGCCTTTATTAACCCCCCGGAGCCATTTGGAGTACGTTTATGATGAATGGATGCACTTTCTTGAGCTTCATACTCATTGGTCCCATTCACTGACATTATAAAGCTTAGATATTTCAGGATGTTTATAAATATAACTCCGATTGTGTTCATCAGAAAGAAGAAAGTCATATACACCTAGGATGGCTTGAGGGTGAGTAAAGCTTGGGGTAATTTTCATTTTAAAGTGAACTAATCCTTTAATATGTCTTTATAGTTTTTATAAAGTTTTAGTTTTTATTATTTTAGTATTTTAACTTCAGAAATGTTCCGTTGAGAAACAAGCTGAAATTAAATAAAGGTTTTTATTTTATTTTATTAATATTTTATTTCAATATTTTTTTTCCAAGTAATGAAGATATCTGGTAACACTTTACAGTAAGGTTTCATTAGTTAACATTAGTTAACTACTTTAGAATAAACAATGCTTCTACAGCATTTATTAGTCTTAATTAATGTTAATTTCAACATTTACTAATACATTATTAAAATCAAAAGTTGTATTTGTAATAGTATTAGTAATGCACTGTGAACTAACATGAACAAACAATGAACAGCTGTACTTTTATTAACTAACATTAATAAAGATTAATAAATACTGTAACAAATGTATTGCTTATTGTTAATTCATGTTGGTTAATACATTGACTAATGTTAACAAATGAGACCTTAATGTAAAGTGTTACCAGATATTCTTTTATGGTTTTAGTCTTAGTTAATGATAATAACCCTGGTTAAAACTACAGTATTTGAAAACTGCTGACAACTATGAGGGATGATGAACGGATATGCTTTAGTGATACATCAGTGATGGATTTATGGGTTGAGATGGACAGGAAATGCTTGTTTTCTCAGAGACTAGAAGGGGGACCAGCTAGGGATGGAGGGTGGGATCATGTAGGTGTGTCTACTGATCCGGCTGCTCATTGGTCGGATCGGGGGGCATAGTATTATTGCGTAGCAATGACTCCTGGATTCAGTGCTGAATCATGTTACAGCCGGGGGAGAGAAAATGAAGAAGGAGCTGGAAAGAAAAGGGTGGGGGATGAGCAGGACAAATCTTTTGGAGCTGGAGTAAGGTTACATTGTTTTAACACTCAGAGCTCCCTGCTTGTTCATCATGCATGTTTATAAGCTATATACCCCCACTTAACTAGATTTAATTAACTTAAAAGTTCTTGTGGTATCTCTCTCTTTCGCTGCCTCTCTCTTTGTGTCAATCAAAATAGAAATAGAGTCAAAACAATGCTTTGCTGTATTTTTAGAGCACATGTTAAGTTTAGGATAGGTCTAAATGTGTACCAGGACATTATGTATGCAATGCAGGGATGTTATGCAGAGACGTTCCGCCATTTCCACACTTGCAGAGCTTCATTTCGGCATTCACAATGTGGATATTGACTGTGCTGTTACTATCTGGAACCTGTACAGCTGTTATATCCTTAGAGCCCTGGAGGATTGTGGGTGGGAGATGTTGGCAGCGTAGCAAGTACTAAATTCACACATTTAACTAATGATTTAAGGGGTTCAGGTGATGTGGAATCACATTTTCCTTGATCTTTTGAGATAAGAGGTCCTTGTGCAGTATAAATTTAATGTAACTCTCTGAATTCAAAACTTCCTCACAAGTATAAAAGAAAAAGTTTATTAAAACTAGCTGTATGATGTAAACAGATGAATATGAGATTGTTTACAATGGCAAAAAACACGGTTTAATTTTAAAGGGGACCTATTATGCCCCCTTTTACAAGATGTAAAATAAGTCTCTGATGTCCCCAGAGTGTTTATGTTAAGTTTTAGCTCAAAATACCCCACAGATAATTTTTTATAGCATGTTAAAATTGCCACTTTTTGGGGTTGAGCAAAAACGCGCCGTTTCAGTGTGTGCCCTTTAAATGCAAATGAGCTGCTGCGCTCGGCCTAAGAGGGCAGAGCTTCAAGAGCTCGTTCCCCCCGTCAGGATTCAGTCAGGACGTACCATAATGTCAGAAACTGCGAATATATGCTGCATGGACATAGAACAGGTATGGTTTAGTTTAATTACGGTTATATCTTATATTGTCTTATTGTTTTTATCCACTATATTAGTACAAGCCAGTTTACCGATGAGTTTTATAACGTTTATTGTACTTCACACAAAATATGAAGCGTCTGTTTTCACTCTAGAAAATCACTGTAAGAGCTTAATAAAACACAGTGCATGTGTGCATTAAAATATTATCCATAAACTCTCTCTCTCTCTCCCTTGTATTATCATCAACATACACAGCGAATTACACAGAAACACTCGTTACAACTAACAGTAAACAAATATATAAAGACCTTATGCCTTTTCGGGTGGTGCTTAATAAACTGGTAAACTTTATATCCGTAAATCAACTCCGATGAACTGTAATAAAGTGCTCTCACCTTCATTACTGCCGTATCCAGTATCACTCTGGAGACTGTAAGCTGGATCACGAACAGTTACTGATCTATCCTTGAGTAACAACTTTTTAGCACAACCTCTGTTTTGTATTGTCCCTTTTGTATTGACATTCGTTCACAAAGCAGTCCGGTGTGAAATGATTTGCGCAGACATGAACAAATTTCGGTAGAGTTGAGGGAGCATTTTCTTCGAAAACAAAATGAATCCACCTCGTCTTCAGCGGCTCAGATTTAGGGAGTAAATGGAGAGAGCTATGTGGATTAATCCATCCAGCTACAGAACACTTAAAACGCAGTGCAGTGCAGCAATGGCGGACTGTGTAAACTCGCTGTGAACTCGCTCAGGGCGGTTCTATGTTAAAACGGCAGTGTCTGTCAACATTCGTGGGCGGGGCCTGTGGCTAATGTGATGTCACACTGCCAGGGATCTGGAAACGGCTTGTTCTGAGACACTGCTTATGATTTATGTGGATTAAAAAAAAAAAGGAGTGGTTGGATTTTTATCATTATAGGGTGGCTGTGTACACACACTGCCAACACACATTTATGTCCAAACACCATGCAAAAGTGAATTTTGCATAATAGGTCCCCTTTAATGGTCAGAGAAAAAGTAGAAATCGTCTTTAAAATATGAATTATTACTGATAATAATAATAAATTGAAGGTTTAAATTAAATATAATAATAATAATAATAATAATAATAATAATTGGTATTATTATAATCACAAATATAATAAATATATTATTAATAATAATACTATTAATATCAATAATTATAAATAATAATAATATTTATTTTATTATTATTATTATTATTATTATTATATTGTTAGAAAAATGTAGATTTAAAATGATGAGAAATGGCCAATTTAATTTAAAAATAAATTGTCACATATTCAGGGATTTCTCTCTCTCTCTCTCTCTCTCTCTCTCTCTCTCTCTCTCAAATCATCTCAAACACACACACAACTCTGCTGGTGGTCCTCTCTGGGGCACAAATAGATCTGAATATAGAACCTCTATATTTCTAGGAAGTTAAGGTGATGGACTTATTGAGCTGTCCACTATTGTAGCTCAGCTGAGGGAGGCGGAGGTGGATGAATGCAGTTCTGGAGTGCAAATGGTCCCCCCATCACATAACCACCAATTGTTATGATAGGAATCTCCCCAGATCCTATGTACCATTACTCAAGTATGTCTTCATCAGCATTTAGCATGATGGGGTAACACGCTTGCAAGCTAAACTCAAACAGCTTATCAGCTAATATTCACCAATAAGAGTATGCATTAATTTTCTCATATCTCATATTAATTGTCTCATATCATATCAGGAGTTATTTAAGGTTGCTGGGCAGAGATGTTTGTTGGACTCAAGACTAAGTAGATGCTTACTCAGGGTAACAGACGTTGTGGAAAATTAATCAAGCCAAAATGTGTTCATTTTTTTATCAAAACAGGAAATTGATACTTGGGCATGTGTGTATACAGTAGATATCATGGAGTTCAAAAACAAAAATAACAATTTGTTTGCATGCACTGGAATAAATGGGAATTGATGGGCATTTTCGATTTTTAGTCCTATTCATAATTCTTATCTTGCACTTTGTTTTTGCATTTTATCCTTTCTTTACTTAGAACATCAGTGCAGTGCAGTGTAGCCTATTAGAATCGTTTCAGTAATTGAAATAAAGCTTAAAGAAAAGAAAATATAAACATTCAGTAAAAAACCTGACCAAAAATTAGTAATGTTGCCTCGGCAAATATCTGAAATAAAAAGTTTCAAAATATTAAATATTCAATAGAAATGATACAAAAGTAATTTAAAAAAAAAAAAAAAAAAAAATCGTATATTTTCAGATGTCAGGGTGTAGCATTAAGGGATTTCTGCTGTATCATGCAGTTGGCTAAATGCTTTGCCCCAACAGATCATGAACAAACAGTCAGTGTTAGCAGTTGACCAGGTTTGGCCCAAATCATCCAGTGCTGTAGGGAACTTAAGCAATGGGATTTACAAGATCTAGTACTTGACAATAAAAAGAGCATGAAATATGTTGGACAGCTATTTGACGTTAGAATGTGAGAATATTCAGAACAAAGCACAAATCAACACAACAAAGCCTGGGGATGATAAAAAATGAGTCATTTCATCTTTAGTGCTTCTGCTCTTATGCAACATTTACATTACATGATACTAAGATTGTATGAATCTCCCCAGTCTTTGTTTTTCCCATGAACAATGTATGGAGGACACATTACAAGGGCTTAAGCCAGTATTTGGCACAGGGCTCAAGATTAAAAAGTGAATTCAGTTGGGATTCTTAAAGTAAAGCTTATTGACTACACGCTATCTTTAACAAAACATCTCATTCCCATTGATTGCCCAAAGCTGGCCCATTTCCACAAGTTCCTGGGTGCAAAAATGAAAGGAACACAAGGGAATTATTAAAGGTGTGGTGTGTAATGTCTGTGCCACTATCAGCACCACATGAAACTGCAAAAATAACACATTTCATGCTCCATGCAAAAGCAGCGTAACTGCAGCAACACACAATGTGCTTTCACACCAACAGTATCTGCTGTTTCAAATATTAAATGATAATTACATCAGCAAATGATGGCATGGAATACCTTTCACTAGGCCAGGAATATCCAGCGTGGTGAACAAAAGGAACTGGGTTAGTGGTTCACGTGAGTCATTTCACCCTGGCAACATCGACCTCTTGCTTGCCCTTCTCTGCATTTTTTTAGCACATGCATTCAGAATACAACATATTGCATATTTTAACTTTTACCTCCGGCTTGCAAAAGCAGTTTAATGGACATGTGGAGCCTGAGGCACTAAAATGTGAGTGTTTGTGCATGCATGCTTTCAGATGGTAGAGGGGGGAATTCTCCGAGCTGTCGGCTCCTGCTCCACCTGCTGTTTTGCAGCTCAGAGGCACAGGAGGGGTCAAGGCTCATCATGACTCAGGAACAGAGGAGAAACGGAGGGTATGTGAGTCAGCCTGTTGCCTAAAAAAGGAAACTGGCTGGGGCTGGAAGGAGAAGCGTGAAAAATATTGCACCCTCCACCTGCAGAGAGAGAAAGAGAACTCACTTCCCCTAATGAAAGAGCAGGCCCTATTTGGTGTGATGTACACTAATGGGCCAAGCCAAAAATGGCAAAATATTTAGTGGTCTTTTAATGGTCTTAACCATTTTAATCACAAATTACTGGTTAGAAAATTAGCAAGAATTGCACAAATACTGTAGATAAAGTAACAGCACGGTATAGCCTTCCCCAACTTGCAGACAGCTTTTTACAGGAAGAAGAGTCAGTGTTGTTGCACTCAATGCTAATGGCTTCAAACAGTTCATGAGTAGTTGAAAAAAATGTCTCCAAGTTCGTTTGAGTTTAATGTGAGACCAAATATTCATTATAGGGTTCAAATCTGGACTCTGACCAAGGCCAAAACATGAGCCTGATGGACTTGTTCTCACTTCTGGGTTGTCTTTGCGGTTTAGGCAGGAGCATTGTCTTGTTGAAAAATAACATCTAATCATTCAATAGTTTATATGTGTTCCCTATACTAAAGTGTTACCAAAAATTTCAATTGTGGGAAGTAAGCCATTCTGCAATATTCTCCTGTGCTCCAATGCTTTAAATGAGTTTTCACAGTGAAGTAGCTCACCAATACCAGCAGCTAAAAAGGCAATGACACTTCTTCCTCCATGCGTCACTGTGGTAGAGATGCATTTATTATTACATTTCTCAGCAGATTCTCAAAGACACCACTCTGGAGCATCACCATGCAACTTGTGTTTCATTGTGATTCATCACTCCACACACAACTTCCCATATTCTGCCAAAAACTTAATTCTGTCTTTGATGTTTTTCTGAGACAGCAATAGCTTTTTAAGTAGTGCATTTGCTTAAATTTTGCAAATTTCCTTAACAATGATTTGTGGTTAAGACAATTAAAAGCTTAGTGTTTAGCCATTTTGGGCTTTTGGGCTTTTGGGCTTTTGCCCCCCCCCCCCCCCCCCAGGGAGTGTATTCTTAGATATTGAGTAAAATGTTACATAACATACAGCAGATTCCTGCTATGATTGAGAATATAAATTTAGTTGCATGAACTGTTGATGCATTAGGTCAACAACTTATCCAGAATGTGGCAGTGAGGGTCTTTAACGAGCAGAAGGGAGCACGTCACACCTCTCTTCATCAATTTGAACTGGTTGCCAATAGCTGGTCACATCAAATTCAAGGCACCTATGTTTGCCTATAGAACAACCTAGCTCTGCACCCCTATGCCTAAACTCACAACTTCAGACTTATGCTCCCCCCAGGAGCTTAAGAAACGGCTAAAGACGGATCTTTTTCATCAACACTTGACCCATTAATACTAACTCTTTCTATTCTATTAAAAAAAGAAAACTTTGTGTGCTGTGCTAGACTAACTAGGACTTGTCACGGCACTTGCATATTGTTGCCCTTTTGTTGGTTTAACCGCTTCTATTTCCCCTCATTTGTAAATCGATTTGGGTAAAAGTGTCTGCTAAATTATTGAATGTAAATGTAAAAGTGCAGTTTGCAATTTAGGATCCACTAGGTGAAACTAACTGCAAAAATAATGACCAAAAAGTTGCCACTGGTCAGACAAACAGACGACAAACTCATGCCATTGCTTGAGCCATTGAGCTGGTCACAGAGACACAAAGTTTACATTTTAGAGGAGGAATCAAACTAAAAATGGATTACTACTCAGAGGATATAAATAAATTGCACCACTTCAAACATAAGGTCAAGTTTAAATAGACTATATGGTTCTACCACATCCAAATTAGGTAAATTGAAAGCACAATGAAGCAGCAATTTTATTACTAATTTGATGCTATGCTATTGTTTTCTGTTTGTATTTCAAGATTACAGTTAGTTTCATTCCTCGACTCTGCAGGTACAAGTGACTGTCTTATGAGTAAGTCATTGATTAATTCATTCAACCAGTTCTTTCACAAATGCTGGTTTATTCAACATTGGAAGTGATTGTGTTTTATGAATGAGTCATTGAATCATTCACTCAGTCTATTTGTTAAAAAATGAATGAATATGGATTAATAATAATAATAATGACATACACTGTATATATATATATATATATATATATATATATATATATAAAACAATTTTAGAGCATATAAGGTAAGCTCTTCAGGCCTATAGATGTTCCTCGCCACTAAAGCTGCAATGCGTTCTTCTTCCTTTACCCCATTCACAAACCTCTGCAGTCACATACTCCATTTAGGGTCCTATTAATCATCCACTGACATAACAGCTGTATATGTGCCACAGTGTGAATTGTCAACCCTTAGTACAGCACAGCCACAGTCTACCAATCATGAATAATGCATGACACCACCCCTGAGTTTTCAATACTGATACTCTACAAGAGCTCAAAGGATTCTTCAAAGCATCACCGAGGGAGAAAGAAGGAAGGAAAACTGGTGGATGAATTAAAGTGGTAAAAACTATTTTACAGTCCCAAAGCTGTCTGTATGTAACAAACAAGCAAACAAATAAACTTTATCAAAATTTCTTGCATTAGGCACAATCTGCAAAAAGAAGCATTAAACACAGAATCCATTTGTATATGTGTGCTTTTACTGCTGTTATGCAGAAAGTAATGCTGCGTACTATCCTGACACTAATTCAAGTAATGACACTGCACTTAACCGTCAGGAACTTGAACCTTTGCCCCTATAGTGTGGACAGGCCCAAAGTTATGCAGTCTATCCTGGGACCCATAAACTCAGGGACCTCAACTAGCTTGAGAAATCTCATACTATCAAGTTCCCTCTTCCTTATCCACAACCATGCTGCAAAACAAGCTGAAGCAACTGACTTCTGCATGTCAATAGCTCTGAGAGCTCTCGCAGCTGTTCCCTTCACTAGTTGTGTTTGCTTTGTTGCCATGATCACAGATGGGTGTGAATGTTTGGGTTTTTATGGTAGCCTTTATTTTACAGCGAGACATGTTTGGATTGAAAACTGAGCAGTTTCATGTAGATCGACTATTATATGTTGTAGTATTAAAAACATTTTGAGAAATTGTAAACAGCATGTTCCACTTCGAAGGCATCAAAAGGTGAAATAGTGCTCTAAATGTAGAATAGCAAAAAACCCTTGAATAACCTCTTGCTATAGGTCTACTGCTGAAATATCCCAGTAATACCTGCATCGTCTACTGCACCTTCCACTTACAATATACAAATGTACAATAATATTTTGATAGACAAAGTAAGAGTAGGAAAAGGGATGGGAACATTGTGAAGATGTTCAATCATCTCTCTAGCACTGATCATTCTGAAAAACCCGATCTTTTAAAAGGTACAGAACATTAGGGATGCCACGGGCGAAGCAAAACATAATGGAAAAAGAGCTGACAGAGACTGAAACTAGATGCAATGAACGATAAACAGTAGATACAAGGAAATTGCGTCAGGAGCTTTTTTCGCAATTTCTCACAAACTGGTGTCATAACAGTTAAAATAACAGACCAAATCTCTTACATCACACAGTGCATTATCATTTTTATTGTTATACTGTGTATATATAACTACAAGATATTAAGCACTCTAAAACAAGATAGTAAAGTTATGGGCACATGACCATATCCTTCTAGAAGCTTCATCTGGACATTCCCCTTTGAGCGTGAGGCTCCTGGCGAGGAGGTACAGCAGTAGGATTTAGTAGTTATTGGAAAAAGCTCAGACCTGTGTAGCATCAGCATGGACTAAATCAGCAGCTGCCACTGCTAGTAATCCCACCTCTCTTTTTGTTGGGGCCCAGGGTCAGCACTGTACAAAGGGCCTGACCTGCAAGAGTCAGTAGAGGAGAGGCCTAGCAGGACAGAATAAAGTGCTGGGTCAAAGCTGACTCATCAGAGATCCTAGAAGCAGCACTCAACTGCCTGTAGAGAAGACAATACTGTTGTAGACTTATGTAACACACCCGCTAGCAGCAACCCGCTTAGCTGTGTGAGGATGTACCAAGTCATTTCACATTTCATTACCTCATGCTATCTTGTCCTCATTTTTAGTTGGCAAAACTAGGTTGAAAAATAAGATTGTTCATCTTTCAGCATGATATACATACCATTCAGCATGATATACTACCGTTCAAAAGATTGGGGTCAGCAAGTTTTTTTTTGTGTGTGTGTGTGTGTTTTTGAAAGAAATCTCTTATGATTACCAAGGCTGCATTTATTTGAAAACAGTAATATTGTAAAATATTATTACAATTTAAAATAAATGCTTTCTATTTTTATATATTTTAAAATGTAATTTATTCCTGTAATGGCAAAGCTGAATTATCAGCATCATTACTCCAGTCTTCAGTGTCACATGATCCTTCAGAAATCATTCTAATATGGAGAAAACAAATGAATAATAAAAACTTAATTGTCGAACAATGGCAGCTGAGAAGGTCATTCTTTGTGTTCTTTTTGAAGAAATTTCGGAGCCTGATGAAATTGGTATGCAGTTAAAGAGACACCCAGAGAGAGGAGAAGAGAGAATGTTTCTGTCTTTATATTCCTGACTCCTTATGCTCCATCCTGTGCGTGCGAGTCTACATCCTAAAACCCAATCAATAAACAACTCATGAATGACGCAACTACAATGGATTTTCTAAATATGTCACAACTGAGTAGCAAATCAATAATCAGTTTGTGGTCAAAATGAATACGTAACCTCACACTTCACCTCAGGCAATGCAAATACCCATTTAAAAATAAGCATAGATCAAAATATAATACATATTTGCCCACTTTCAAAGGCAAGGCTTAAGCCTAGTCCCAGACTTATATGCATGTTTGAGCTGTGAGCTTAACTGAAAGCAACTTCCACTGACATATCTTAAAATATGTCAGTGCCATCATTTTGTCTAAAGATGCACACCTGTAATGGTGTTTTCTAAGGCACATTTATAAAAAGCGCCTTAAATGTCCTAATTTAACTAAGACCTATTCTAAGCCCTGTCTGTGATACCAGGCCATTTAATGTTAAATAAACCTTCTGAGCCATAAGTGGGTAAAAAGGCATTTTAATGATTATGAAAGTTCAAATCCCTTGGAAGAAAATGTGGTAAAGAACAGAATTCATTATGTGACTAAAATTAAAAATGACAGCCATAGTTTCCTTATTGTAGCATGGCTTAGAATTGGGTGTAACAGTTTCCTATGTTTTGGCCAGTTCTAAGACAAGCCTTAGTTTATGTGTTAGTATTTACAACCAACCCTGCTGGCCAAAGTTTGTGACCTCACTTGGCCCCGAAAGTCACTTCTTGACCCTAGTGCCACCTGATAAGCTGAGGTCAGAAGGTTAGCCCTATAAACCAAGCTGGCGTCTTGGAGTCCAACACCTTAAAGAAGTTTCAACCTTATCTTGAAATGATCTGCATCTTAAAGCAACAGCAATGCAAAGGACTAAATGTAAAAAAGAAAATGATTCTTATGGTGCGCTAAATTAGATGATCATTTATTACAAAATATTCCCCCAGTTTCACAGACAAGGCTTCAATCAATTTCCAGACTAAAATGCATGTTTGAGCTGTTTTAACTGAAAGCAACTTGCACTGGCATAGTATGTTTATTGTTTTGTCTCAAGATGCACACCAGTATTTTTTTTTTTTTTTTTTTTCTAAAGCATGTTTATAAAAGTTACTTAAATATCCTAATTGTACTAAGACCTAATCCTGGCTTAATTTAAGCCCTGCCTGTGAAACCAGGCCATTATAAAAATTTGTTTGAGTTAAACCATGTGTTTTTTTGAAATTTGATTATGTGCACACTAAATGAATGAAAACTCCATTTGTGTAACTGCTAGAACGGCCTGTGGGGGCGCTGTTGCTAATGAAGGTACAGCACTGAAGTTGTTTTAAATGTGTCCGGATGTGATTTTTTCCCCCAAAACAGTTCAGCAGAAGCTCTGCCCTAGGGTTAGGGATTAGTGTTTGGTGTAGGCGATCAGCACTGTGATTGACATGACCAATGAAATCTTTAGAATCGGCTGCAAAGTGGTTTCCGCTGAACTGGTCTGAGGAAAAAAAATATGCAAAGTGTCCATATTTCATACAAGTGGTCTTTCTGATGTTTTAAGTTCTGAGCAGCAGCCTGTTTGCTTTGATGCACTAATTTCAGCATAGTAGATAGTGAAAATGAAATCATTATTAAATAAAGCAGAAGTACAACAGAAGTTGAATGGATTTTTAGGTTTATTTATTTCCAAGGAAGAACTAAGACAAAAGTTAAAACCATTACGAACATACATTTCAGTCATTATCTAATGTTCATAATGATCTCTGAAATGAAATCACAATGAAATAAGACAAAATATACCACTGAGACAAAATAAACTCAAGAAATATTGCACTTAATTTCTAAAACATACCATATTTCCATTAAAGGTTATTCCTGACAGAGTCAAGAGTTTAGCTTTAACACTGGACTACACGGAAGGCCAAGCGTTAGACTATAGTTTTGACCGACCACAAAAAGAAACACTTTTCTTTTTGTGTTTAAGCTTATTCTTTCATTAGTAGCCAATTTTGGTTCGATTTTAAACTATAAAACACAACAGAGAAGCGGATCATTTTCTTCTTATAATCATCTCTTCAGTTTTTGGATGACCCATTTCTCTAAGGTGTGCTACAGCTATTGTTCCCATAATAACTGAGACGAGAGGATCTGTATAAGATCGTTTGTCTGAAAAACAAACACTGAATGCCCAACAGTATTCAACAGAACCAATAACTGAAAACCGAAACCCATTCAAATCAAAAGTGGCGTGATCAATGCTTGCTTTGAAGGACTTCATGGTTTTCCCTTTTTGTCCTTTTAAACTAAACCACAATCTGTAGGACTAAAATGATAACAAATAGGATGTTAAGCATGTTAAGATCAGTTCTTCATCAAGGCCACTATGTTAAGACCACTTTATTTTGCTCCAAAAACTGCTGATTCATAACCCTCCACCCCCATAACCTATAACACACACTGTGTATGCACACAAATTCTGACTAATTCTATAAATCCAAACTATTTAAGTTGCTAAATAGTTGAATGCCAAAATTTCTCCAGACCTCAACCAGACATGAGCAGATTTATGGTTTCAATTCAGTAAAAAAGTGCTTAAATGTAGGCCAAGCATGATCAGAGCCTAAACTACTTTTGTAGTCGAATGAGTTTTAAAAACAAATGTACAACTCATTTCAACTGGATTCGGATATCTCTGGATAGGATCCAGAGTCCTCGTTTGCTTTACAACTTGGCTTTTTAAGCATTTGTGCCATTCTTTGGGTCATATCTGGCTTCACTAGTCTGAAGAAACATTACATCAAATGTAAGTCTGCCGGTGCAGCAGGACAAAAAGGGAATGTCGTAAGTCTTTGAAAGCTGCCTTGCATCTTTGTGCATATCTCCTCTCTTTATTGAATCGGTTTTTCAATATTGAATCTGAATTTCCTTCTATAGTCTCCTTCCTTGAACTGAAACAGTGCAATTGAAACATAATCTACACCATTTTTGTTTTCATCATTTGGCAAGTGAGATCACCTGAGACTGAGTGCTTTTTTTTCAGGCAGTGCAATCTCGAAGCCTGCACCGCTACACACTACAAACAGAAAGGCAACTAACTTTTCAGGCATCCTGCCCAGACCCCACCCTGTTTTATCTCTCTGCTTCGATCACACACATGAACACCAAGTCCCGGACTTTTGCTCCTCTACCAAACAACACGTGCAGCAAATTTAACACCAAGCAAACCATGTTTGGCTTAAAGGCAGTCTACATTTAGAACCAAAAATAAAAGATTATTTGAACAGGCAAAAATAAAGCAAAAGCCACACTTGGGTTATGAGATGGTGAGGCAACGTTGCAAAAGCTTTCAGACAGCATGTTACCAAGAGCAGATTATCGACTGAGGAAACACAATCAATGAAAACTACAGACCTCAAAAGAGCTTAAACAAGATCAGTGCATTATGTCAGTCCATTCAGTCTGTTATTCCTCAGAATCTGTTTTTTGTGTTGTTTGTAATTTGTGCGGCTCAAGCGAAACTGTTATAAGCCAATAATCTCTTAGTCCAAGAGGCCGAAAACTGAAATAAAACAATCGGTGATTTTAAAACTCAAGTGAGGAAAACAAACATGTGCAAACAGAAATCAAAAACTGAGGCAAGAGAATGACGCATTTCTCTCAGATGTACTGCGAATGGCTGCGGTTTTAGTGTTTTCTTGCATTTCTCTTCAGATCTCGGACAAGGTCTGCATGTTCTTTGTCAACATTTTCTTGAAAAGCATGAGAAAAGTGACTACTTTGACAAAGCTCTGCAGGCTTAGTCCGGTGGGGCATGTCCCATCCACGGGGGGCCGAATCTCTGGGTCGGGTAATTTGCCAGTGACTTCCTGCACCCTTACGTACGGAATTCTCCATGGAGGTTTGTTTTCTCTTGGTGGTGACAGCAAAGCGAACAATCGCTGTCATCGGGAGATAAACAAAAGTGAAAGCTCCTAAAGCCCAACCGCTTTGGACTCATTCCATGCATTTCTCAACGTGATGGGCAGGTGTCGAGTCTCTGCTCCGCGGTCGATGTGGCTTGATCTGGATGTGGATCAATCTGATGGAGAGGGGAACAGAAAAACAGCTGCTGTGAGTTGAAAGCATGTAAACATGGCTGAAAGCTGCCTCCTGAGAGAAATATCAACATTTTACCCATCAAAAACACTAAAAGCTTACCTCAGAGTAGGGTGGAGGGGGTCGGAAGCGGAACTCCTGGATGTAGGCCAATATTGGGGCTTCAAAGTTCTCCCGTCCTGACGACACTTCCAGACAGCTCTGCCTCTGGTCTTCTGTGACCACCTCTGCATAGGCTGGAGGAGCTGCATACAGAAAAAGTAAATGTTAATACTGTCACTATGCCAACCATGATATCTGTTTCTTCTCTGTGCACAATGTTATCTCCACTTCCTCTTTTGGTGTCTTATTTAAAGGAACACTAAGCAACACGTTCTTTCTCTGTAATCTGAGAAAAGTCAGATTTAAATCACATGAATTCCATATATACCAAATCCTGACTCTTATTATATTGCAAACATGCCTTAAAACAGAAAAGTTCCTTACCTTCAGGCCTCTCAGGGAGGGCCATGCCTAACCAGCTCATGGTCATGCTGCACTGACTGCTCACAGAAGATGTACGGCTACCAAAGGGATGGAGGGGGATGGTGCCAATCACCAGGGGCAGGTTTAAAGACAGGTTCATGGCTCCTGGGATATCTACGTACACCTGCAGATAATAATATTGGGATTTTAGGTTAAACATTTCACAAATAGTGCACCTTGATTTGTAAATATGACCATCCGGTTGTTAAGTCTGACGTCATGCGTCACCATTTCCAGGTCCAAATGCTTCTTTGTATCCAAAAAGCAAACAAATGGTGCTTATATACACTCATGGTGTGCAGTACTACCAATAAAAAAAAAATCATGATCCTAACCTTTATCTCCATACCAAAATTTCTGTTGGCCAGACAGTGATTTATCTTTTTTGAATTGATAAAGTACTGGTGTCCAGGACGCTGTGAGCTCAGAGACTGTAATGTAAACCGTCAGGTTTTAGAGTGCTAGGCTCATAAACGGCTAAATGGAATAGAGACTTGGACACTGAAATGGTATTTGAAGAGTCATGATTTAACAAGGATCCTGCTTTAAAAAAGTAGGGATGACCCAATCATTGTGCCAGAGTATTTTCAATCACTTTAGATCAAAAGCTTCTGCCAAAAGGTAAGAAACTAAAGAATTTGAAGGAGGCAAAAAATATAACAGCATTATTTATGTATTCACAGCCTATCAACAATGTATCTTCAGTGCTGAGTGATGAACTGAAATAGTAAACTCTAATATTTTGATATGAGCAATGACAGATTTGTTTATGGGGTTAATAGGCCATTAACACTCAATAGCCTGAATTTCATCAGATATTTTAGGCTGATCTTCTTATCAGTATGTGCTGGGAGTACTTGGCATAATCTTCTTATCATTCATGGTGCTGCATGTGTGGAAGAGCAAGATGGGCTTTCAAGGAACTGATCCTTTAGCTGCTTGAAATTGACATTAAAAGCTCTGAAATTACTTATTTACATTTTAAGCTATAGAAAATGCCGGCACTTTTAGAGATGATCGCTAATCACATAAAATCTAAAATCAATACAAACTAAAAAAGCACTTGACATACCATGAGTGAGTACTCCACTCTAATGATACTGCAGTCGAGGATGGAGGGTGATACAGGAGGGATTTTCAACATTTTTCCATTCCATGTCTCCGTCTTGCCAGAAGAAAGCGACTCCCCTCGGATGTTGGCCACCAATTGCTTGATCTCCTTCATCTTCCCTTTGGCAAAGAAGGTCTGCGTTTGGTAAATGGCGGCCTTTGGCACAACCATACGCGAGGAGCAGTTTTCAATTTCTGCAAAGATCTGAATGGACTCTCCTGTGTGAAGAAATGATGTATTGTTAATGGTACCAAGAAGTATCAAGGGGCATCATGTAGGGCTGCAACAATTAATCGATTAAATCGCTAATGAAAATAATCGATAACAAACTTCATTAACGATAAAATACGCCAGTCATGTCACTTTACAGTAGTGAATAACGTATTTCTCTGGACAAAACGCATCTGGAAAACAGCACAGGATGCAAAGTTGTTCTAAACATGAGAATGCATCGTATTAACCGCCTCAAACTAAAGCTTATAGTTTAATGCGCCTTGCCACGTCATGTGCTTTGACGGATGAGCGTCAAATAGGAGCACAATAATTCAGACTAAAATATTCATGATTATAAAATATTTGCTTATATTAGTAGTAATTGTAGTTTTAATGAGAGCAGTAGCAGTAAATTGACTATTGTAATGGAGTACAAATATGTTCAGATGAGTGAATGCGTTCCTCCTATCTCGTGCCAGGTAACCTTTTTTTGTTTTTCTTTATTATCATTTTTAATTTAGTGATTTTAAGTTCTGCTTTTAAATGGTAAGCAATCCGTTTATATTTTAACCCCCTTTTTTGCACATTGTTTAATTGCACATAGCTTACATAGATACATTCACTATAGGCCTATTTGTTTCTGTTGTCTTCAGATTGCACATTGTTTGAAGGACAACATTGGGCAGTATGTGGTATAACAATTTTGTAAATAATGGATTTTTTTTTTTTTTTTTTTAATTGAAATTATTAATTTTTCAATTTTTTTTTTCTTCATTTTTGGATTAATCAAAGAAATAATTGACAGAATAATTGAAATTAATCGTTAGTTGCAGCCCTAGTATCATGTAAAAATACAGTGGGGTCCAAATGTCTAGTGAAAATATTAACTGTCAGAAGATTTACCTGGAGTATAACCCTTCCGTTCAATTTTGGCACTTAAGGAGATTGGACCTGAGGTGCAAAACCAGCAGCATAGCGTCTTTTCTTTAGTTCCTGCCTGGGGAGACTGTGCAAAGCAGAATAACAAAACTTTAGAATGCAAGAACTTTTAATGGTTAATCTTCACCATTGCATTGATGAATCAGGAATGAATAGAGGGATGCAAATGATGCAAACACTCACCAGCAGGAGAGGAGTGTTGATGTCGATGTGTTCAAAGACAGTGAACTCTTTCTTGGTCTTCATGGGCAGAAGCCATGGCCTGTGCAGCTCAGCCTTCACCCAGTAGCGCACACTGCCATGCTTCCCTTCGAACGAGGTAGCCAGAGGTCTGCATGTGCGTGACACAAAGAAAATAAGAATTCTAACATACAGTACAGATGAATATTATAAGGTTCGGTGCCACATCTGATCAAAACTCACGTTTGTGGAAGCTCAAAGCTGAATGCATACTCATGTCTTCCTGAATGAATAGTGGTGAGTCCCTCCTCAGAGTTATCATCATCTGAAACAGAAGAGAATAATATTCCAAATATACCTTACCTGCCAAAGCATTGATCATCTTCTTGTTTGTTACATGATCTAATTTATTCAAACACATAAGCATACTTCTGCTAAATGCTTAAATGTAAACATAAGCACACTTCATAAACCCCAGCAAATCATGTTATGCATCACTATTAAATTTTACCCATGAATTATGAGTGTTTAATCACATGTATAATCATTGCACTTGAGACACAGGTGTATTCAGCTTCAGTATTTATTCTGAATGGGATAAATACTCGTAAGATCCACTGCAGTTCAAATGAAACATAAGGTAAATGTGAAACAAAATTCCAATGTTAAATAATGTTTGTGTAACACACCAAAAAGCACCGGTGGCTTTCGTTTTGCCAGCTCAGCACTCCATTCAGCTTAGCGGAGCTATGGTAAACAAGCACGGAGCTGTCAATCAAGGGCAGACTCCAGCAAGAGAAGACCGGCCTAAACCGGAGCCAACTGCTTCACTGTGCAGGAGCGCTCATTACGTATTCAGTGTGCGGCGGCGGGCGCGCGCGCGCGTACACACAGTGCCCGGACTACGCGTGTGCTGCGGCGTGGACCTCAGGAGTGTTCTCCCATTCAGCAAAACACGTGCGAGAAATATGACCCAAAAAAATAAGTTAAAAAACACCAGCAATCACAAACGACAGAAAACCGACCAGTTTCCATATAAATCGACCTTTATTGTAACCAATCAATCATACATACAGAAACAGCAAATTAGAACAATTAAACATTATTTAGATTAGAACTTTACAGAAGAATGAATTTCTTTGAAATTACAATACGCATGCAATTAACAAAGCCATAACATGCACTACTTGATTTATATACAAAGGGTTTCAGCATTCAAACATTGACTAGCACGTTCTGTACCAGAAGCCAGCTCAGGTTAACAAAAACTTTACAACAGAATAGCGACTGAATATGGAAAAGTTATTATACAATTTTGGTGTATTCTTGAGGTCACATTTCCCCCTGGGTAAAGCAACCTTTCACACTTGCAATTTAGTAACCCTGTGTTTTGAAGTTCTACTTACTGCCAAATGTACAGTATGGAACAATGCAGCGGTAGAACGTTACATCAAGTTGTGTGGCAACAGACGACCAATGAACTGCCTCGGTGCTTACCTCATTAAATATTCTGAACAGTTGCAGAAACTGTGGAACGTGCTGAGAGAAAACTGAAAATGTCGAACAGCTAACGGCGTTAACTGGAGTTAAAAAGAGACGGTTGTTTTCCATTTTTGCAAACGTTTTAGGTGGCTTAAACAGCCAGAGCGACAAACTAGCAGTTATCAAAACAGGTCGTGAGCTGCATTCGTCAAATAAAAGTTTTCGACCTCATAAATATGCAAATGAGGGTTTATAAATATACAGTGTGAAACCAGATTACCCAGGAATATGATTACTCTGGCCAATTTCAAGTATGGAAAGTCCAATAGTTCATGCAATAACATTATGCAGAGAGGTTGTCAGTCAGCATTGACATTTTATGGAATAATGGACCACTGAATGCATTTAAATTTAATAGCCACTACTGTATATGTGCAAGGTTGCATACTACAGCCACTGGTGCAAAGTTGCTGTTTTTCTCACTTTCCGCAAAAGCATGATGTCATAGAAGACACGTTGGCGCCTCCACCAATCAGAGACAAGAACGGCTAGACACTGCATCAAAACAGGATTGAACCGCTTCTAACAATGGGTGGAAACTTAAGACATTATGCCGAAAGATCTGTCATTACGCTGGTATTATATAAAATTTATGGTCGTTGTTTTTTCCAAAAGAAATTTATAGTGGTAGAGCACCGAAGACGAATCTCGTTTTTCATAAGGCTGTAGCATGAGATGAGCAAACTGTGTGGCCACCATTCATTCATTCAAGCTGTCACTGACACCTGAAAGAATGTTGAAGTGTAGTCCAGAATAAAAAAAATAAATGTGCTGAATATCACGTATTTAGGCGATCTAAATGGGATAGTGAAAATTAAGCATCCATGTGTCATTATTTTTTGAATGACTGATGAGTTTAATGTTCCATGTACTGCATATGGTGTATTATTTTCCATTAATTATCCAACAAATGAATACATGAAACAATCGATAAAGAAAATAAAGATATATGCATGCACAGTATACTGCCTACAGATCCACCGGTCAACAAGTACTGTGCAGCATCCAAAGTATGTCATGTCATCCTGGACCACTGAGCATCCCACCAGTACATTCAACTGCTCTTTTCTGAACAAATCTACACTGAGAGCATGTTTGAGCTGCATTCTTACCTCTTTCATGGCCAATTAGGATGTCTCTATGATTCAGATATTCCACTTCTTCTGTATAATTTTGAGTGTAGGCAGTGTTGGATCCAGCATTTCGTGATTCTGTCCAACGAACTTTTGCGAATCCTTTTGCATGTATTTTAAGTGACTTTACACGAATCTCCCCGGTGACTTCAATAATAACTCTTCCTGAGACGGAGTCCCCACTTGAGAAAACAGGGACATTGCTGTCATTTAGACAGTCGTAGCTTACAATGAAGCTCTTTACCTTTCCTAGCACCATGGTGGCAAGAAAATAAAATGTACAAAGTTTTGTAGACAAAAAATCACACGGCAAAGTCTATGAAAATAATCTCTTATGAAAAAAAGCGAGAGTTAACACTGGATAGTGTCATTGAGATGCGAGAGCTGAATAACAGCAAAAGATGCTGTTATCGCGTCTCGGTGAAGGCTTGATGGTCTGCAATGAAAGACAGCGAAATTTCGCCACCGGCTCACTTTAAGCGCTGCTCTTGTGAAAAACAAGTTAGTGCGCATGCGCGTAGCTCTTATCCGTCCCCCTTCTTCCGCTTTTTGTGCAGTTCTTTGACCGGGACTCAGGAGACAAATAACAGCGAACAGCTGAGCAGTGTATTAAAAGAATACGTGGAAGTCTAAACGTTTTTCACACGTTTAGGTAGAGCTCCACATTAATATTTGAACAGTTTGGTTATAGAGTAACATGTTATAGTCTGATAAGTGAATTTAGCTCTGTTTACTCAATGGGAACGCACAACAGGAACATAAAATACATTAGACAATTTGTTATTTTCCAACATATTATGACTTAATGCAATTGTTTTTATCCAAAATATTGATTTTACTTAAAATTTTACCGCTTGCCTCTGAATGCAGAAAATCAGATATTGATAAAGACATTTACCTGGAGGTCAGTGGCATTTTCACGGCATGCTGCCATGCTGTGTTTAGATAAAGAAGGTGAATTGATGCCAATTGGTACCAGCTTTAAACCATAATATATGTCAACTGAGTTTGCGTTTTTAATATTTATTTCCAGATATTGGGCCAAGCCACACAGGAATGCCTATTGCCCCACATTTTTATTTTATATTTCTGTATTCTTAAAAGCACTTGTGTAAACTTTGTGTAACTACTCATTTCCATGGAATATAAGTTTCAGTATCGCCTTTGTAAAGATGGCATAAGGAGAAAAAGCATACATAATACTGACATCATTATTATAGATGAGGTTGATTTTCATAATTTCACTTGCAGATTTATCTGCTGTGTAGACCTACAGTACATGTTGGTTCAAGCTGTGAAAATTGATGCTCCACCCTGCGGCTGCAGAAACTCTTGCTTTCTTCTGTCTTGCTTTAATCGCTTGTGTGTGAACGAATTACGATGGGTTCTGCTGTCCTCTAGTGGTTTGTTGGAGAACAGTAATTCGAAACCAATTTCCCCAGAAAAGTTATAAACAATAGCCCATAGTTATAATTTTCCTGGTTGGAGCTGAATTATATTGTTTACATTAACTTATTTGTTTTTCTAAGAAGATGGTTTCGTTTCATTGTGACTTATATAATGAAGTCACATATAACAAATACAGGTTCCTGAGAAAAGTAAGTTGCTAAAATGTTAACGTTAAACATTTTAGAAACTTTAGCAACTAACATTAATGTTCATGATAAGTAGACTAAAAGTGTCTTTAGACTTTGAAAATGTTTGCCTGGTGTTGGGCAACACAACACGATTTTCAAAAATGAACTGTAATAAACTAGAAGACATTGTTGAAATGGTCAGTAGAGAAAAGTAAACATGGGTTGGGCTGATCTGTCAGAGACTGTTGACATCAAGGAACTTTTACTTTGTGTGCAAGTGTGTTGGGGGATGGGGATGTATTTTCAAAATCTCATTTGAATTTACCTATGCATGGTGAAATATATGCATAATCGCAACATAGAACTAAAATGTAAGACATTTTGAGTTTATTTAGAGTTTAGTATCTGCCTTTTTTGATGATCAAATTCTTTTGATATCTTCATTTTAAGATGCTTGAAAGTTCCAAGTGCAGAGATTTTTTTTTTTTTTTTTTTTTTTTTTTAATATATAGACTATATTTGAGACATTTTGTTGTTGTTGTTGTTTTGAAGTAGGGGGTTAAAGTATTTGATGCCTAGAAATTTGTGTGTATGTTGAGAGTCTAATAATAATAAATCCAATAACAAACTCAGGAGATAACAACCAAATCAAACACAAACAATACCAGACAATGAACTGATGAAACTAGGGGCTTACAGATAGAGTAATCAACAGAAAACAGAACAGATGTGTGGGACTAATTAACAACCAAGAAAACTAATTAGGGAACACAGGCAAACTCAGGTAGATGAGAACAGGGAAAACAGAACCAAAACACACTATACACGTAACAATAACTTTGTAAAGAAACTAGTCCAAATATGTAAAAGTTTTTAGCAATTACAGTTCATAGATCATTTTATCATGAACCGGAGGTCAAAAAGTGAAAATTTAGAACTAAAAAAGCTGCAATATGTTCTAAAAAGAACAGCATGCAGTACTATCAGATTCAGCTAAAGAAGTTGAAGTGATCAGGGATAAAGTTTTCTTTTTCTTTTTCTTTTTTTTTTTTTTTTTTTAACAAACTGCAGCTATATTCCCTGTAAAATGAAGAAAAGTCCTAGTTTATAAAGCACATTGATAGACACTGAGCTTAAATCATGCAGATAAAACCATGAAGTTATAATTGACACATCATAAGTGGTAGTCAGAAGTTTGTCTGGTGAAGGAGACTAAGACAAATTAGGAGAGGATTCTTTAGTGTTTTGATTTGGATCATAAACTGGTACAGATGGAGTCGGATAGTAACCAGGCAGCATGGTATTTGGATCTGGATAAACTCCTGCGGCAGCTCCTGGATGGGGTAGAGCTGTAGGGTCATACAGATTGGGGTAAAGTTCTGCATATGAAGGTGGTTGTTCACCAGGACAGGGCACAAGGTTAGGCTGAGGTGTCGGATATGGCTGGAATACTCCAGGTGGGCCTTGACAGGGAGGACATTGTTGGTCAGCTGGAAGAATAACCACAGGTAATCTGACTGCTGGATCTGAGGCGAAAGACACATCCAGATAGACCTGAAAGACAATTGGGGACAGAATAGTTTAAGAGAACTGTGACACTATGTGTTGAAGTTACAAAGGAGAGAAAACAAATAAATTATTAATTTTTGCTTTACTCTTTGTTAGAAAATCTTGTCTATGCTGTTAAATCAATGTAGTTATAGACTGTTTTAGCACAGAAATTAAAAAGCATTTGAGAATTTGTGAAAATTAAAGGAATAGTTGCCTAATTTCTTTCATTTACTCGCCATTATGTTGTTTCAAACCTGTATGACTTTCTTTCTTCTGCAGAACACAAAAGAAGATATTCTGAAATTTAAAAAATGTTTCAACTGTTTCAAAATATTTTCTTTAGTGTTCCAAAGAAGAAAGAAAGTCATACAGGTTTGAAATGACATGAGGGCGAGTAAATTTTAATTTTGGGGTGAACTGTCACTTTAAATATGGCAATACTAAGGAAGACGAAGTAGCACCTTGAGTTCATACTGCACTTTTATAATTCTGCAGTTTTCAAAGGTGACAGTCAGGTCACGTGGAAGGTTCATGTCCACTATGAATTTTGTCTTTTCTCCAGATGGGATGCGATCTTTAGTTTCTTTGACTATAACCTTAAATCCTTTATTAGTGCTCCCTTCAGCCTTGAACTTCTGTTTCTGCTTGAGGCTGTACTTTAGCTTGACGTCACGAGATGAAGAGTTGTCAACATCAACAGAAACTCGGATTGTTTCACCTGCAGCGATGTAAGGAATTATAAGGATTTAGAGACAACATTTATCAATAATGGGGAAAAAAAGGACAAAATGACTATAGCCGGGTTTTCCATCCAAGTTGTAAATTTAATGTATGTAAAATTTGCAGATAAAGCAGTGTTTCCATTCACTGTGTTCAGGAGAACAAAGCAGTCACATTCAGAGAAATTGGAGTTAAATATCAATGGAAATGGAAGTCAAAAAAATTTGTTGTCAGCCTTTCATTTCAGTATTTCAGAATGCCTATTTTTAGAGATTTAAGATACCGTGCAAAGTTATTGCTCTACTGTTGTCTGAATTATTTAGTCCCATGACTTTTTTGATGCATAAAGGAATTTATTCAGTAAATGTGTTTCCATCGTAGTTTATGCCCATATCTTCTTACCTAATAAAAAATTTACCCTCAAGTGACCGTATATGTTTTTATGCAAATTTGGGAAATTTTATTTGCATTTGTTGTTTACATCCAGGATTTTTATGCAATATCTCAAAATGTGCATAAAACTATGTTGATGGAAACCCGTCTATTGGCATTATAGGCTAGTGTCTTCAGTTTAAGCAGCTTTGACTGAGGTGTTTGAGAGCTACACAGGTGATCACCTTGCATATAGCCAGTTTTGTCTGTTGTTACTGTCATTGACATTTTTCCTGAGCCAAAAAGTTTCATCTTCTTTTCTTCTGTGCCAGATAGTGGTTGCTGTATAACAACATATTGAAATGAGTAAACTAAAATCACAATAAATTTCCTCTGAGCTCCAGGTCAAAGCAAATGGTTTAAATCACAATTCTGATGACAGTATAAGCAGTTACATAATCTCTCTATTTATCAATAGACAAGTGCCAAAGAGTCAAACATGGTATTATAATTCATACCAGTAAATGATCATTGATCCCATCATTCCTGGCCAAAAAGGTTAATTCTGTACGTGTAGTAGATGTTGGCTTCCATGGCCTCTTCAGCTTTACCGTCATGACGTACTTAACTGAGCCATGATATCCTTTAAAAGATGGAGGCATATTTCTGAAATGAAGGTAAAATAAAAATATTTAGGTTCTCACAAATGACCGACAAGCATTGTAGTGCATAATATGGTCATGTGCATTAGCAAAAAGTATATATATATATATATATAGTCAAAAGTTTTGGGACGTCTGCCTTTACATGCACATGAACTTTAATGACATCCCATTCTTAATCCGTATGGGTTTAATATGGAGTTGGCCCACCCTTTGCAGCTATTACAGCTTCAACACTTCTGGGAAGTCTTTCCACAAGGTTTAGGAGTGTGTTTATGGGAATTTTTGACTAGAAGCGCATTTGTGAGGTCAGGCAGTGATGTTGGCGAGAAGGCCTGGCTCGCAGTCTCCGCTCTAATTCATCCCAAAGGTGTTCTATCGGGTTGAGGTCAGGACTCTGTGCAGGCCAGTCAAGTTCCTCCACACCAAACTCACTCATCCATGTCTTTATGGACCTTGCTTTGTGCACTGGTGCGCAGTCATGTTGGAACAGGAAGGGGCCATCCCCAAACTGTTCCCACAAAGTTGGGAGCATGAAACTATGGGGCCAAGCCCAACCCCTGAAAAACAACCCCACACCATAATCCCCCCTCCACCAAACTTTACAATTGGCACAATGCAGTCAGGCAAGTACCGTTCTCCTAACCACCAAACCCAGACTTGTCCATCGAATTGCCAGACAGAGAAGTGTGATTCGTCACTCCAGAGAACACGTCTCTACTGCTTTAGAGTCCAGTGGCGGCGTGCTTTACACCACTGCATCCGACGCATTGCATTACACTTGGTGATGTAAGGCTTGGATGCAGCTGCTCGGCCATGGAAACCCATTCCATGAAGCTCTCTACGCACTGTTCTTGAGTTAATCTGAAGGCCACACAAAGTTTGGAGGTCTGTAGCTATTGACTCTGCAGAAAGTTGGCGACTTCTGCGCACTGTGCGCCTCAGCATGCGCTGACCCCGCTCTGTGATTTTACGTGGCCTACAACTTTGTGGCTGAGTTGCTGTTGTTCCCAATTGCTTCCACTTTGTTATGATACCACTAACAGTTGACCGTGGATTATTTAGTAGTGAGGAAATTTCACGAATTGACTTATTGCACAGGTGGCAACCTATCACGGTACCATGCTTGAATTCACTGAGCCCCTGAGAGCGACCCATTCTTTCACAAATGTTTGTAGAAGCAGTCTGCATGCCTGGAACACCTGATTTCAATGATTTGGAGGGGCAAGCCATTTTGGTATCAAGCCATTTTGGCAAAGATGATGATGCCTTCGGTGCAGAGACTGAAGCTTGATGATCAATGGACTTTCCTGCAGGACAGCCGTCCCAAAGTATACATCCAAATCTACTTAAGCTTGGTTCAGGGATCGTCTTCAGTGGCCTGTACAGTCTTCAGATTGAAATCTCATTGAAAATATTTGGTGGAATTTGTAGAAAGCAGTGGTAATATGGAAACCAAAGACTATCCGTGATCTGGAAGCTTTTCAAGTGAGGAATGGGCCAAGATTGCAGCAGAGAGGTGACAGAAGCTTCTAAGCACTTACAGGCAGCATTTATTGGAGGTTATAAAGAATAAAGGATTCTGCACAAAATTTGACTTTTGGGGGTTGAATAATTTTGTACACATATGTTTAGAGCCAGTTTGATTTTTTTCATTTTTCATCAACTTCACATTCTCGGAATCAATCAAATGTGTGTGTGTATATATATATATATATATATATATGAATTGGAAGGAAGTAGGATGTAGCAAATGGAGTTTCCCCATCGCGTCAGCTTCGACACAGTCTCATTCCCTACTCTCGGGAATCCATGGTAACATGAGTAACTCTTGCTTATTCACCCATTTGTTTTGTTCTCTATATTGTGTTTATGGGCTGTGAATCACACCTGCCGAACACTGTTATTTTTTCACTGTGCACACATTTACAAAATAAAGAACAACTACCACTGGAGTACCACTGAAGATTGTATTTTATCACTTACTGTTGAGGCAGCTGAAATCTGAATGGAAAAACATGACTTCCTGGTCTAATCACTGGTCCATCTGAGAAATGTAATTGTTTGTATGGGTTAAAAGAGGGTTGTGTTCCTGTTTCAACAAGCATAATTAGTCTACTGTCAGCAAACAATCTTTTCAGGTTTCAGGCAACATTTTATGTAATTTATTTTTATGTAATTTATTTAATTTTATGTAATTTATTTATTAGTGCAAGGTATAAATGAAAACCCGTCACTTACAAGTCTCTCCACTTACAAGAGTGGTATTCTTTTCACTTTGTCCTGTAGACATCACAGTAAGAAATACAAGTAGTCAGTTAGTATTTCCCAATCTTACACACACACAAACACACGCACGCACGCACGCACGCACACACACACACACACACACACACTCACACACACGTCTGGTTCGCAATCTTTGTGGGGACTCTCCATATTTGTAATGGTTTTTATACTGTACAAACTGTATATTATATCGCCTTACACTAACACTACCCCTAAACCTACCCATCACAGAAAACTTTCTGCATTTTTACATTTTCCAAAAAAAAACAAAAAAAAAAACAAACAAAAAAAAAAAAACAACTCTCATTCTGTATGATTTATACGCTTGTTTCCTCATGGGGACCCCAATTTAGGTCCCCACGATGGCACAAGTCCCCATGAGTCAGTGTGCATTCAGGTTGAAGTCCCGACTGGGATAGAAAAACAAGGACAGACAAACACACACGGACACACACACATGGACACACACATGGACACACACACACACACACACAACAACAACAACAACAACAACTACTTCTCTTTTTTTTCCCAAGCATGATCTGTGCCTAATTTGACTTGTAAATTCACTATGAGCATTTATTTTGCATATGTCCTGTAGTAGTACATGTGTGTATTATTTATTTATATAAAAATATAGTAAACTACTTAATAATCATTTACTATTTTGTGCAACTTACCTTTTTTCGAGCACTCTTGAATAAAGTATTGCTTTAGTTTGAAGTATCTCTCATGGTCGCTGTAGGTTGTTTCGTCATCGCCTGATCCTTCAGTCCAGCTCACGTTCGCATCTCCCGTCAGCTTCACAAAAAACCTATCCACCTTTATTTCTTTGGTCACTTCCAAAACAACTCGCCCCTCCACAATGTCCCCACTACTAAAAATATTGCTTTCGTTAATGGGGTCGTAGTGGATAATAAGCTCTTTGATGGATCTTAACATTTTATGTATGTATGTACACTATAGCTACACATTTTATTCTGCATGTATGTACACTAGCTACACAGCACACGGGCTCTTCTCATTCTCGTAGGTGAAGAGGGACTGACATTCTTTTGACATAAAGCACGGGTTGAGGGCGTGACGCTTCCTCCAATTGCCTGGTTAGTAATTAGATTGAAGATAGAACAAATAAAGGACATAGCATAGCATAAAATAGTGCAATACAAAGTGTGACAATAATTGGTAACAGGGGATCCGAAAATTAGCTCATAATATTTTAAACATGTTAATGACTTTTTGTTTTTTAACAATTTTAGAGAAGACATAAAACAATCAAATTCCACTATAAACACTTTAAATATTGGGGATGAATTTGAGCATTTTTGTTTATAAAATTTTGCCAGCAATATAAATATATATTATAGTCAGGCATAATTTTGCATTTGTGTCATTGTTTTGTAATGGGGCAAACTAAGGGGTGCTTTTTATCTGCTCTTGACTACTTATTTGGGTAGGAGATCACAGATCACCTGAGGGTGTCCCGCTCAATTAATTCAATTAAATGAATATACTTAAAGCAAAATTACTATAAAACAAAAGCATCACCTTCATTAAATACATGGATTCTGGTCTCATTTGATTTTACTCAAAAGCTGGCCAATCTTACTCATAAAAGATAGCAGTAACTAGGGTGAAATAACACTTCAAAAGAACACGCACCCTGTCGTGGACATATATGTATTACTGTTAAATACTAAACAGTGTTATTTGTTTGCTTTCAAATTATAAATACATAAAAGATTTTATGCAAATTATGTGTTTTTACAAGATTCCCCAATACGACAGGGTGGACAACCATTCAAGGGATATGAAAAAACTCCAAATGATCAATACACTCAAACTGAGTATTCTCTTATTTAAAAAAAAATATTAATAGGAAAACATTTTTTTTTTTTAAATTTATGATTTGACTATATTTTACTCTCATTCGAATTTAAAGAGCAGTACATGGCATGGGACATAGCAAAATAACAGGCATTCTCTTATACAAAACTAAAAAAAAATCTAGAAAATGTATCTAAAGAGCCAAGTAATGCTTTTGTTATGAATATAAAAACTTAGCCTTATATCACACACCCTTTGATAGTCATTTTTTGGTTAATTTATCATGGCAAATGAGTTATTTATGTACAGGACACCAAAAGGCACCCTACAGTGATATTGACCCAGCTATAGTACACAAAATAAACAATTTAAAAGATGAGAATATATATATATATATATACATATATATATATATATATATATATATAGGCTATATATACCAGTGGCGAGCGGTGACTTTTTTAACTGGGTATGCTGGGTGGTGCGTCATGTAAAAAAAAGATGTGGCCGATGCAGTTTGAATGGGTTTATAGCTAATATGCGAGACGCTCGCGTTCAGTGTTAGTTTACTCAGTTGCTTGCTCATGACAAATAGCAACACAGCAAGTATTTCTAATATTATGGACCTTTTATTAAGAGTAGCCCATATTTACCTGTTGAGACGTGCCTTCACAAGCACCTGTAAGAGCTTTTGTGATGTTTGAGTCGACGGAGGCGCGACATGCGAAAGATGCGTTTGCAAAATATGCTGTATTTTTGTAATCCGCTAGGTGCCGCTAGTGTCACAGAAACGACATACGTCACCTTTAAACGTATCAGTTTAGGACACAGATCTAAATCAAACACGACAAATAAAAAACACCATGGCGTCAATTTAAATGTATGCCAGAAGTACTTTTTAAATTAATAATTAAAACTAAGTATAACATAATAAGTATTAGCAGCCTATTATAAATAAAAAATAAAATGTAATTATAATAAATATAAGTAGACTATAATAAATAAAAATATCAGTATTCTTTAAAAAAAATAAGTTTAAATTATGCAAACTGATGACTGATGACGCAAAGACTATCGATTAACATCCTCTGATAGGCCTAGTTACAGTAGGACCGTCTTAAACAATTTCATTAAAAAAAAATTCCCTATGGAGAAAATGAAATACTATGAAAATAGTTTTAGTTATGATTTTTTCCCCCCATTTGGTTAAGTCTAGTTAGTTTTGTATCAAATACAATGTGATTTTCGGTGATCGAGATCTGGCAGCAGCTCATTTTTCCCCTTGGGCGAGCGGTCCGCTCACAGCTTATCCTGCCATGAAATCCGCCATAGGCCAGCAAACCAATGAGAACGCAGGACAATGATGACGTTCCATAACAAAAGCGCGAAGGTGCAAAAGCTGCTGTAGATCAGCTTACCCGGAAGTCTCCGTAACTGGCAGATTTAAAGAAAATTACCGTCGTTTGGCAAATAAATAAATTATGGACAGTTACATACACGTTACCAATCATGTAGGCTTTATGGTACACCTCAAACAAGGGATTTAATCGTAATTTATAATGTTAATATTAATTGCCGAGTCCACGAATGGCTTGGGTATGCAGAGCATTCGCAGCTTATATGGACCACACGCCACTGATACTGTATATATACTATATTGCCAAAAGTATTGGGACACCCCTCCAAATCATTGAATTCAGGTGTTCCAATCACTTCCATGGCCAGAGGTGTATAAAATCAAGCACCTAGGCATGCAGACTGCTTCTACAAACATTTGTGAAAGAATGGGTCGCTCTCAGGAGCTCAGTGAATTCAAGCGTGGTACCGTGATAGGTTGCCACCTGTGCAATAAGTCCATTCGTGAAATTTCCTCACTACTAAATATTCCACGGTCAACTGTTAGTGGTATCATAACAAAGTGGAAGCAATTGGGAACAACAGCAACTCAGCCACGAAGTTGTAGGCCACGTAAAATCACAGAGCGGGGTCAGCGCATGCTGAGGCGCACAGTGCACAGAAGTCGCCAACTTTCTGCAGAGTCAATAGCTACAGACCTCCAAACTTCGTGTGGCCTTCAGATTAGCTCAAGAACAGTGCGTAGAGAGCTTCATGGAATGGGTTTCCATGGCCGAGCAGCTGCATCCAAGCCTTACATCACCAAGTGTAATGCAAAGCGTCGGATGCAGTGGTGTAAAGCACGCTGCCACTGGACTCTAGAGCAGTAGAGACGTGTTCTCTGGAGTGACGAATCACACTTCTCTGTCTGGCAATCCGATGGACGAGTCTGGGTTTGGCGGTTGCCAGGAGAACGGTACTTGCCTGACTGCATTGTGCCAAGTGTAAAGTTTGGTGGAGGGGGGATTATGGTGTGGGGTTGTTTTTCAGGGGTTGGGCCTGGCCCCATAGTTCCAGTGAAAGGAACTCTTAATGCTTCAGCATACCAAGACATTTTGGACAATTTCATGCTCCCAACTTTGTGGGAACAGTTTGGGGATGGCTTCTTCCTGTTCCAACATGACTGTGCACCAGTGCACAAAGCAAGGTCCATAAAGACATGGATGAGCGAGTTTGGTGTGGAGGAACTTGACTGGCCTGCACAGAGACTCAACCCGATAGAACACCTTTGGATGAATTAAAGCGGAGACTGCGAGCCAGGCCTTCTCATCCAACATCACATGACCTCACAAATGCGCTTCTAGAAGAATGGTCAAAAATTCCCATAAACCTTGTGGAAAGCCTTCCCTGAAGAGTTGAAGCTGTAATGGCTGCAAAGGGTGGGCCAACTCCATATTAAACCCTACGGATTAAGAATGGGATGTCATTAAAGTTCATGTTCACATAAAAGGCAGGCATCCCAAAACTTTTGGCAATATAGTGTAGAACTAAAATGTAAGGCATTTAGGTTTATCCAGAGTTTAGTATCTGATGAAAAACAATCCAGTTAATATCTTCATTTTAAGATGCTTGAAAGTTCCACGTGCAGAGTTTTATTTGAATACATAGACTTTATATTTGAGACAAAGATTTTTAGTATTTAAAATATTTGATGCCTAGAGATATGTGTGCATGCTGTGAGTCTAATAATAATAAATCTAATAACAAACTCACGAGATAAATAAATATAGATAGAGTTAATAAACAGAAAACAGAACAGATGTGTGGGACTAATTAACAACCAAGGAAACTAACTAGGGAACACAAGCAAACTCAGGCAGACGGGAACAGGGAAAACAGAACCAAAACACACTATACACGTGACAATAACTTTGTAAAGAAACTCGTGCAAATATGTAAAAGTTTTTAGCAATTCCTGCAGCTACATTCGCTGTAAAATGAAGAAAAGTCCTAGTTTATTAAGCACAATGATAGACGCTAAGCTTAAATCATGTAGATAAAACCATGTTGAAAAGCCAAGTTATAATTGACACATCATAAGTGGTAGTCAGAAGTTTGTCTGGTGAAGGAGACTAATAAGGCACATTAGAAGAGGATTCTAATGTTTTTTTGATTTGGATCATAAACTGGTGCAGATGGAGTCGGATGGAAACCAGGCAGCATTGCATTTGGATCTGGATAAAGCCCTGCAGCAGCTCCTGGATGGGGTAGAGCTGTAGGGTCATACAGATTGGGATAAAGTTCTGCATATGAAGGTGGTTGTTCTCCAGGATAGGGCACAAGGTTAGGCTGAGGTAGCAGATATGACTGGAATCTTGCAGGTGGGCCTTGACAGGGAGGACACTGTTGGTCAGCTGGAAGAATAACCACAGGTAATCTGACTGCTGGATCTGAGGCGAAAGACACATCCAGATAGACCTGAAAGACAAAGCAAGTGAACTGGAAGCCAACATCTATTACAAGTACAAGTAACAAAAGAGACAAAACAGATCAAATGATTTATTTTTGCTTTACTCTTTTATAGGAAGCTCTTTTATTTTTAAGCTCTAAAAGACTTTTTACTGCAGAAACAAACATTTGAGAAATTTGTGAACATTAGTTCTCTCAAAACTCAATTCTGTCGTCATTTACTCATCCTGGTGTTGTTTCAAAATGTTCTTTCTTCTAACACAAAAGATTTTGAAGAATGATTGAATGATTAATTCAATCCAAAACAACATGAATGGACCCAGCTGACTTATATCAACGAAATAACACAGAGACATTTTTCAGAATACTTTTTGTCTACCATGAAAGACAGAAAGAAAGAAACAAGCAAAGAAAGAGCCATACAGGTTTAGAAAGACATGCGGGTAAGAAAATTTTGTAAACTATCCCTTTAAATATGGCAATACTAAGGAAGACGAAGTAGCATCTTGAGTTCATACTGCACTTTTATAATTCTGCAGTTTTCAATGGTGACAGTCAGGTCACGTGGAAGCTTCAGGTTCACTATGAAATTTTGCTTTTCTCCAGATGGGATGCGATCTTTAGTCTCTTGGACTATGTATCTTAATCTTCTTTTAGTTCTCCCACCAGCAATGAATGTCTGTTGCTGCATGAGGCTGTACTTTAACTTGCTGTCACGAGATGAAGAGTTGTCAACATCAACAAAAAATTTGATTGTTTCACCTGCAGAAATAATAAGGAATTAGAGACAACATATATCAGTAAAAAAAAAAAAAAAAAAAAAGAAAAAGAAAAAAATAGACAAACTGAGATTGGCATTATAGACTCTTCAGTTTAGGCAGCTTTGACTGAGACACTTGAGAGCTACACAGGTGATCACCTTGCATATAGCCAGTTTTGTCTGTTGTTGCAGTCAATGATATTTTTCCTGAGCTGAATAGTTTAATCTTCTTGTCTCGTGTGCCATATTGTGGTTGCTGCATGAACAAAAAAACAAAACAAATCAAAACAAAACTTGTATATAACTTATATATATATACAGGTGCATCTCAATAAATTAGAATGTTGTGGAAAAGTTCATTTATTTCAGTAATTCAACTCAAATTGTGGAACTCGCATATTAAATAAATTTAATGCACACAGACTGAAGTACTTTAAGTCTTTGGTTCTTTTAATTGTGATGATTTTGGCTCATATTTAACAAAAACCCACCAATTCACTATCTCAATAAATTAGAATACTTCATAAGATTTCATAAGACTTCATCGGCCTTCAGGTCATCTGCATTGTTGGGTCTGGTTTCTCTCATCTTCCTCTTGACAATACCCCATAGATTCTCTATGGGGTTCAGGTCAGGCGAGTTTACTGGCCAGTCAAGCACAGTAACACCATGGTCATTGAACCAGCTTTTGGTACCTTTGGCAGTGTGGGCAGTTGCCAAATCCTGCTGGAAAATGAAATCAGCATCTCCATAAAGCTTGTCAGCAGAAGGAAGCATGAAGTGCTCTAAAATTTCCTGGTAGATGGCTGCGTTGACTGTGGACTTCAGAAAACACAGTGGACCAACACCAGCAGATGACATGGCAGCCCAAAAAATCACTGACTGTGGAAACTTTACACTGGACTTCAAGCAACATGGTTTCTGTGCCTCTCCACTCTTCCTCCAGACTCTGGGACCTTGATTTCCAAATAAAATGCAAAATTTACTTTCATCTGAAAAGAGGACTTTGGACCACTGAGCAACAGTCCAGTTCTTTTTCTCCTTAACCCAGGTAAGACGCTTCTGACGTCTTTGGTTCAGAAGTGGCTTGGTACGTGGAATGTGACAGTTGTAACCCATTTCCTGAAGACATCTGTGTGTGGTGGCTCTTGATGCACTGACTCCAGCTTCAGTCCACTCCTTTTGAAGCTCTCCTAAGTTCTTAAATCGGCTTCGCCTGACAATCTTCTCAAGCCTGCGGTCATTCCTTTCACTTGTACACCTTTTCCTACACTGTCAGAAAAAAAGGTACGGTGCTTGTCACTGGGGCAGTACCCTAAGGTACAAAGGTAAAAAGGTACTAATATGTACTTTTACAGTACTAATATGTACCTTTAAGGTACTAATATGCACCATTTAGGGGTAAGTAAGGTACAAAGATGTACCTTTTCACTTTTGTACCTTAGGGTACTGCCCCAGTGATAGCGCCGTACCTTTTTTTCTGACAGTCAACTTTCCATGAATATGCTTTGGCACAGCACTCTGCGAACAGCCAGCTCTTTCAGCAATGACCCTCTGTGGCTTACCCTCATTGCAGAGGGTCTTGATGATCATCTTCTGGATAACTGTCAAGTCAGCAGACTTCCCCATGACTGCTGTTGGGATTACTGACCTAAACCCAGCATTTATACCCTGAGAATGGTAATTTAATAGAACTTGAAATTAAATATTCTAATAATTTGAGATACTGATTTTTTGATTTTGATGAGCAGCAAGCTGTAATCATCAAAATGAAAACAAAAAAGTCTGGAAATATTTTACTTTATGTCTATAAATCTAGAATATATTTAAGTTTTACTTTCTGAATTAAATTACAGAAAAAAAAAAAAAAAAAAACTTTTTCATGATATTCTAATTTATTGAGATGCACCTGTATATATATATATATATATATATATATATATATATATATATATATATATATATATATATCAATAGATGAGTGCCAAAGAGTCAAACATGGTATTATAATTCATACCAGTAAATGATAATTGGTCCCATCATTCCTGGGCACAAAGGTTAATTCCCTTCCTCTAGTAGATGTTGGCTTCCAAGGCCTCTTCAGCTTTACCATCAAGATGTACCTAACCCAGCCATGAAATTCTTTGAAAGATGGAGGCATATTTCTGAAATTAAGGCAAAATAAAAATCTTTAGTTTCTCACAAATAACTGACAAGTATTATAGTGCATAATATGGTCATGCATATGCATTAGCAAGTAAATAAAACCATTGTCACTTGTATAATAATAGGTTTTGAATTAGAATAATAGTTGTTCATATTTTACTATTAGCACATATTATTAAAGCAAACATTCTAGAATAATAAGCAAATAATATGATTTTATTAAAGCAAATGTTGTCTAATACTATGCAGTCAATATGACTAGCACCTGCTTTTTCAGAGGATGATGATTTGGGGGTCAGTTTTGCTTTTACTATCATAACATACTGATAGGGATTGTTTTCTGTACATTGCGTTTCACACCTGGCAAATATTGTGTTTATTTCACTGTGAACATATTTACACAATAAATAACAACAACCATTGAAGTACCACTGAAGAATGTATTTTGTCACTCACTTTTGAGGCAGCTGAAATCTGAATGGAAAAACATGACATCCTGGTCTAATCACTGGTCCATCTGAGAAACATAAGGCTTGTTAGTATGGGTTAAAAGAGAGTTGTGATATTGTGACTTTTTCAACTAGCATAATTAGTCTGTTGTCATTATACACTCTTTTCCGTTTTCATGTGACTTATGACATTTTTTTGTATGTTGTTGTGTTCATGAGAAGAAATGTATTGTGAACTATTTTGAAAAGGAAGTATGAACTGTTGAACTGTTGTGTTTTGATGTAATGTGTGTGAGAACTGAAGTGAATGAGTAAGATGGATGAAGTTCACTACTGTCTCATATGGTTCATTGTTTAATAATCCTGACAGATACCACATATATACTGTAAATAATTTAAATAAATCATAAATCAGTAAAGATAACTTATTAAATAGCAGAAAGTGTGGAATTTTTATATATATATATATATATATATATATATATATATATATAATTGATAATAATAATGTTTCTTGTGCAGCAAATCAGCATATTAGAATGATTTCTGAAGGATCATGTGACACTGAAGACCGGATTAATGAAAATTCAGCTTTATCACAGGAATAAATTAAATTTTTAAGTTGATTGAAATAGAAAAAACTATTTTCAAATTGTAAAAATATTTCACAATAGTACTAGTACTGTTTTACTGTATTTTTGATTAAATAAATGCAGCCTTGGTGAGCATAAGATACTTTTCCACACTTGTATATACATTTTTATAGTTATTATTTATGAATATTTATTTTAAATTGTGCAACTTCACTTTTCTTCGAGCTCTCTTGAATGAAAGTATTGCTTTAGTTTGAAGTATCTCTCATGGTCACGGTAGGTTCTTTTGCTATCACCTGATGGTTCAGTCCAGCGCACGTTTGCATCTCCCTTGAGCTTTACAAAAACACTGTCCACATCTATTTCTTTGGTCACTTCCAAAACAACTCGCCCCTCCACAATGTCCCCACTGGTAAAAGTATTGCTTTCATTAATCTTGTTGTAATGAAGACTGAGCACTTTGATGGATCCTGACATTTTTTGTTTCTATGTACATACACTATAGACATTCAAAGACAGATACACAGTATGCTTCCCGTACTCGTGGGCGAAGTGGGAATGACAAAGTTCATGCTTCAAAAAAAAAAAAAAAAATTGAGGGTGTGGCACTTCCTACACCTGGTCAGCACATATCTTTCAGTTCAGAGTTCACTGTGATAGATGGAGACCAGATTGAATGGGGGACCTGATTGTTTTCCACAACAGAAGATGAACCTTGTTTTTAAAGGGGGGTGTAATGCTATTTCATGCATTCTGACTTATTTACACTGTTAAAGAGTTGGATTCTCATGCTAAACATGGCCAAAGTTTCAAAACACAAGTTGGACGAATGACAGAGTATTTCTGTGCCAAATATACTACTTCCGAGTATGGCCCTTTATCATGTAATAAAGGACGGAATTCCTTGTATGGGCACTTCTCCCTGATAAGCGTGCACACACACATCACCCAGAGCAAGAGCAAGAGCACGCCTATCAATGTGCTTTGTTCGGCTTACGGAAGCCGGGAGATTTTTCAACAATGGCTGTGTCCCAGTTCAGGGGCTGCACCCTTCGAAGGCTGCTTTTAAGGATGCATACATCATCGAGGCATTTAAGAAAAATAACCGTTAGATTGCAAAGTAAGAAAGAAATTACAGTATTTTCCACCTCACAATGAATATCAGTCAATTTTATTATGGTTACTTACTTTTCTTAAATAAGACATCCTTGATGACGTATGCAGCCTTCAAATGCGACCTCCGTAGTGTAGTGATTTTTACTCCATTCACCGGTGACGTAGTGATTTTTGATCACGTGTCACTTAAGGTGTGGTTATGAGTGTATCAGATGACCCCTCCTCCTTTTGTAATACGGGGCACCAGTTAAGAATACTATCTTAACAATTCAAGAACACTCCAAAAGAGCTGTTCAATAATTCAGAATTAATATAAACTGGAGGGAGTCGGTCAACTGATTTATCTGAAGGATTTGTGAGAGTCTGGTCAACTAGTAGAGTCTTTTGATCATCAACACAAGGAAGACACAGTTATAATAAAATCAATGAAATTTATTAACAATAGACATGCAAGAGTAAATACCACAACGATTAATAATGAAATAATGAATATGCACTTCTAAAAGATAGTAAAATAATAATCAAAGGAAAATACTGAATTAAATCAAAGAAACAAATAAATGAAGTGAACACAGAATGGATAAATGCAATGCTGTTGACTTGAATGTAGAATGGAAGAGAACTGTATGGGGATGCTTCTTATGAAGCCACCTAATGGCTCTGGTAAAATGGTGATAAATAATTGCTTATTTATCATTCAACAAATAATATCCCTATTATTTGTAACAAGCTGACCTCAAGTAACTGTTATCTAAACAGGTTAGAAAAACATATGCTGCATGTATAAACTAATGCCAAGGTCTCTAGAAAGAGGATTGGTAAGTTTATATTTACGTTCCACACAGTCGGGTGATCAATCCGGTAGCAGAGACGTCTTCCACTGAGGATGCAGGCTGCGTGCAGTGGGAGGGCGCGGAGTTGCGATCCAGTAGTCGTGCCACGCTGGGCTGGAGGATGCTGAACTTCGGTTGCGCCAAGAGGGTCCTTTAGGATGGACTGGGCAGCTGGGTCAGAAGAATCTTCACAGGTTCCTTTGCAGGCTGGCTGCGTCGCTGAGGAGCCGTGTGGTACAGGCAATGTCTGCCGATGCAGAGGTCCTTTACGGACTGGGCTGCGCTGCTGTAGGAGCCGTAAGGGTCAGATGAAGTCCCTCAATGCTGGGGCCCTTTTTGCAGCTAGAGTGCAGCTGAAAGCAATGTGAAAGGTTTTACTCGCGAAAGCTTCACCTTAACCGTCTTGTAGTCTCTTTCCTCGTCAGGTCAGAAACTCAGGACGTGGGGTGTCTGTTAATGTCTCCTTCCCCGTCGAGCTGGAAACGCAGAACAAGGGTGTGTCTACCCGGGGGACATATTTATCCCTTTCTAATGAGGAGGAGATTGAAATGTGGCGCCTTGCCGATCCTGGAGTGTGATTGGCCACTGTTATCTGAAGCAACCCCGGTGTTGCCCACCCTAGTGTGGAACTCATTTGCATAGCATGAAGTACAGTGTTAAAATAGTGTCTTTAACATTTTACCCATGTATTATTTCTTTACCAAACCTCTTTCAAATTATTAAAGGCATCGTAGGGAACAGATAGGCACCAAACATGATATGAAATGGTTAAGTCATCGTCCATGCATTTGTTTATCTGTTAACAGGGCTGTCCCATGACCTGTTGTTTTAACAGTCAGTAACCATTAACATAAACTGTGCTTTGCATGAAGATGGAGTGGATGTGATGCAGTTTAAATCAAATTAAGGCCTCCAAACATAGGTATGAATGGATTTAGATAGATCTCTGTGGCCTCTCTTTATTTCAGTCACTGCTGCTCCATCCAGGGGGTCCTGAAGGAATTTTTATGGCAGTCCTTGCCTAAACCTTAGGAATGAGTTTGGTGGTTAGAGTCAATGTGTCGTCCAATGAGAAGTCCTCTCCTTGGTTTTGGTGGGTGCAGAAGGTTCCCCTTCCTGCTCTGGAAGAGGTGTCTGGCCGTTGTCCTAACATCTTATCTGATGTTGCTGAACATTTGTTTATGTTCATTCACCAAAGATCCAATCACAGTGTGGCACATCTTCTTACACACCAGCAGTTACAGAGGGGCCCTGTCGTAAACTGGTCCCTGGAATGCCATCTTAACTGTTGTTCACAACAGTAGGATGCGGCCTCCGAAATGAGATGCAGCTCCTGTCACCAAAGGAGTGTGTTTTTGGTTGAGAGGGAAAGATTACCTTTTTCAGCTTCCCAAAGAACAGCGTTAAGGGAACAGTGGATGAAGTTTGTTTTTCCGGGGCAGCAACAGAGTTGTGCGTGTATGTTTGTTCCCGGAATTTCGGTGATGAATGTTTTGTAAACAAGTCCCAGTTTGGCGCTGGATTTGCAGATCACGAGTGGTGAGTAAAACTGCATTAAATGTCTGTGTTTTGTTGGCAATCGGCACGCAAGTGCATAAAATGTAAACAACACGAACGTTTTTGTTCCCCTTTTATTTATAATGATGGCGCAGCTTGCAGACGATCACAAAAGCTGCGCGTGCTCGTGATTCTTTAGCTCTGCCCATGGCACTGACAGCAGGCACGCCTCCAGCAGCTCTGCTTTTTTCGAAAAGACTCGGTACAGCGTATCTATCTTATATATATTTTTAAAATAATAATAATAATAATAATAATGCACGTTACAATGATATTGAGAAAGTCATAGAAATTGGGGTTTTGACTTGAGGAGCCAACAAGACTAAAAACAAACAGAAAAGCTAAACAGTATTTCCCACTAACCAAACTTCACAAAGTAAAAAAAAAAAAAAAAAAAAATACAATTTCCTTAACTCCCTAAGCATAAACAATAAATAAAGTCAAAACAAAAATGTCAGACTCCCTACTTCCTAAATCTTATGTAGCCTACAAATGGAATATAAAAAGATTATATAAAAGATTTATAAAAATACCCATGTATGTGTGGACTAGGCCTTAGTTCAGTTCATGGAGCTCTTTCCTAACGATCATTGAAAGCTAGTGGTTGAAATGGGTACTGCAGTCCAAATTCAAAATATTGAAGAGAGTTGTCCCCCGTTGTCAATTGAACTGAGTTTGTGTTTTCAGTATTTATTTCCAGATATTGGGCCAACTCACACAGGAATGCCTATCTTTCCCCCACATTTCTATTTCATATTTCTATATTCTTAACTTCATATTTAAAATATTAATTTAATGCAACTGTTATTCCTGTTTAAAACCACTTCTGTTAAACTTTGTGTAACTACTCATTTCCATGTTATACAAGCTTCAGTATCCCCTTTGTAAAGATGCCATAAGGAGAAAAAGCATAAATAATATAATAATACATCATTATTATAGATGAGGTTGATTTTCATAATTTCACTTGCAGATTTATCTGCTGTGTAGTCCTACAGTATATGTTGGTTCAAGCTGTGAAAACTGATGCTCCACCCTGCAGCTGCAGAAACTCTTACTTTCTTCTTTGTCTTGCTTTAATCGCTTGTGTGTGAACGAATTACGATAGGCTCTGCTGCCCTCTAGTGGTTTGTTGGAGAACAGTAATTCGAAACCAATTTCCCCCACAAAAAGATATAAACAATAGCCTCTAGTTATAATTTTCCTGGTCGGAGCTGAATTATATTGTTTACATTAACTTATTTTTTCTAAGAAGATCGTTTCAGTGTGGGTCTGTGTAACTTATACAATGAAGTCACATAGCATATGACAAGTACCGGTCCCTGTGAAAAGTAAATTGCTATGTTAACTTTAAACATTTTCACGTTAAACAACTAGAAACAAGTTTAGCAACTAACATTAATGTTAAAGTAGACTAAAAGTGCTTTAGACTCTGAAAATGTTTACCCGGTGTGTGCATGGTTGAAATATGGTTGAAAAACACAGCACAGTTTTCATAAATGAATTCAATAAACTAGAAGACATTGTTGAAATGGTCAGTAGAGAAAAGTAAACATGGGTTGGGCTGATCTGTCAGAGACTGTTGACATCAAGGAACTTTACTTTTTGTGCAAGTGTGTTGGGGGATGAGGATGTATGATCAAAATCTCATTTGAATTTACCTATGGTGATATATATGCATAATCACAACATAGAACTAAAATGTAAAAGTTTTTGTGTTTATGCAGAGTTTAGTATCTGCCTTTTTTTGATGAAAAACATTCCAATGTTTTTGATATCTTCATGTTAACATGCTTGAAAGTTTCAAGTGCAGAGATTTATTTTAATATTTAGACTTTATATGTGAGATAAATAATTTTTTTGATGTAGGGGGTTAAAGTATTTGATGCCTAGAGATTTGTGTGTATGTTGAGAGTCTAATAATAATAAATCAGAACAGATGTGTGGGACTAATTAACAACCATACTAGGGAACACAGGCAAACTCAGGTAGACAGAAACAGGGAAAACAGAACCAAAACACATGCACTATACACATGACAATAACTTTGTAAAGAAACTAGTGCAAATATGTAAAAGTTTTTAGCAATTACAGTTCATAGATCATTTTAACATGAAGGGAGGTCAAAAGTGAAAATTTAGAACAACAACAACAACAACAACAAAAAAAAAAAGCTGCAATATGTTCTAAAAAGAACAGCATGTACTATCAGATTCAGCTAAATAAGTTTTAGTTGGAGTGGTCAGAGATAAAGTCTGCAGCTACATTCCCTGTAAAATGAAGAAAAGTCCTAGTTTATAAAGTACAATGATAGATGCTGAGCTAAAATTATGCAGCTAAGACCATAAAGTTTGTCTGGTGAAGGAGACTAATAAGGCAAATTAGGAGAGGATTCTAATGTTTTTTCATTTGGATCATAAACTGGTGCAGATGGAGTCGGATGGAAACCAGGCAGCATTGCATTTGGATCTGGATAAAGCTCTGCAGCAGCTCCTGGATGGGGTAAAGCTGTAGGGTCATACAGATTGGGGTAAAGTTCTGCATATGAAGGTGGTTGTTCACCAGGATAGGGCACAAGGTTAGGCTGGGGTGGCGGATATGGCTGGAATACAGCAGGTGGGCCTTGACAGGGAGGACATTGTTGGTCAGCTGGAAGAATAACCACAGGGAAAATAACTTCTGGATCTGAGGAAAAAGACACATCCAGAGACACCTGAAAGACAATCGGGGACAGAAGTCAAGTGAACTGGAAGCCAACTACAAGTAACAAAAGAGAGAAAACAGATCAATTTTTTTTTTTTTTTTTTTTTTTTTGCTTCACTCTTTTAGGAAGTCATCTTTTAAAGCTCTAAAGTGGTTCCCAAACCGGTCCTGGAGAACCCCCAGCCCTGCGCATTTTGTATGTCTCCCTCATATATCACACCTGATTCAACTTATGTGCTCATTAGTAGAAACAGCAAGACCTGAAATGGGTGTGTCAGAAATAGGGAGACATACAAAATGTGCAGGGCTGGGGGTTCTCCAGGACCGGTTTGGGAACCACTGCTCTAAAGTCAATGTTGACTTTTATGGCATGAAGTAACAAACATTTGAGAAATTTGTGAACATTAGTTGTCTCAAAACTGAAAATTCTGTCATCATTTACTTACCCTGTTGTTTTCTTAAAATGTTCTTTCATCTAACACAAAAGATTTTGAAGAATTATTGAATGATCAATTCAATCCAAAACAACATGAATGGACCCAGCTGACTTATATGTACAAAATAACACTGAGACATTTTTCAGGATACTATTTGTCTTCCACATAAGAAAGAAAGAAAGCTATACAGGTTTAGAAAGACATGAGGGTGAGTAAATGATGCCAGAATTTTCATTTTTTTGGATGAACTATCCCTTTAAAATATGGCAATACTAAGGAAGATGAAATAGCACCTTGAGTTGGTACTGCACATTTATAATTCTGCAGTTTTCAATGGTGACAGTCAGGTCACGTGGAAGCTTCAGGTTCACTATGAATTTTTGCTTTTCTCCAGATGGGATGCGATCTTTAGTCTCTTGGACTATGTATCTTAATCTTCTTTTAGTTCTCCCACCAGCAATGAACGTCTGTTGCTGCATGAGGCTGTACTTTAACTTGCTGTCACGAGATGAAAAGTTGTCAATATCAACAAAAAATTTTATTGTTTCACCTGCAGAAATAATAAGGAAATAGAGAGAGACAACATATATTAGTTTAAAAAAATAAATAAATAAAAAAATAAAAAAAAAAGAAACAAACTGAGATTGGCATTATAGACTCTTCAGTTTAGGCAGCTTTGACTGAGGTGTTTGAGAGCTACACAGGTGATCACCTTGCATATAGCCAGTTTTGTCTGTTGTTGCAGTCAATGATATTTTTCCTGAGCCAAAAAGTTTCATTTTCTTGTCTTGTGTGCCAGATTGTGGTTGCTGCATGAAAAAAAAAGGGAATTTTTTTTTAAAATGATTAAACTAAAATTAGATTTCTTCTAAGCTCTAACTTTAAGTCGCAAGCAAAGGATTTAAATCACATTACTTGAGTTCTGATGACAGCATAAGCAGTTACATAATCTCTCTGTTTATCAATAGATGAGTGCCAAAGAGTCAAACATGGTATTATAATTCATACCAGTAAATGATCATTGGTCCCATCATTCCTGGGCACAAAGGTTAATTCTGTACATGTTGTAGATGTTGGCTTCAAAGGCCTCTTCAGCTTTACTGTCATGACGTATCTAACCCAAGCATGAAATTCTTTGAAAGATGGAGGCATATTTCTGAAATTAAGGTAAAATAATAATCTTTAGTTACTCACAAATGACTGACAAGCATTATGGTCATGCATGCAATTCATATGCATTAGCAAGTAAATAAAACCATTGTCACTTGTGTGATAATAGGTTTTTAATTTAATAAGAATAACAGTTGTATATTGTTCATATTTTACTATTAGCACATGTACAATATTATTAAAGCAAACATTCTAGAATAATATGCAAATAATATTATTTTATTAAAGCAAATATTGTCTAAAGATATGCAATCAATATGACTGGCATCTGCTGTTTGGGGGGTCTTATTGATTTGGGGGTCATTTAATATCAAAACTTACTAATAGGGAATGTATTCTGTACATTTTGTTTATGTGACGTGATTCACACTTGCCGAACATATTCACACTGAACATATTTACACAATAAAGGAAAACTACCATTGAAGATGCATTTTGAAAGACACAGCAATTCTCACTTTTGAGGCAGCTGAAATCTGAATGGAAAAACATGACATCCTGGTCTAATCACTGGTCCATCTGAGAAACATAAGGCTTGTTAGTATGGGTTAAAAGAGAGTTGTGATATTGTATTTCAACAAGCTAGTCTACTGTCATTAAATGCTCTTTTCAATTTTCGTGTAACACACACACACACACACACACACACACAGATATATATATATATACACACACACACACACACATATATATATGTGTATGTATGTATATATATATATATATATATATATATATATATATACATACAGTGGCAAGAAAAAGTATGTGAACCAATTGCAGAATCTGTGAAAATGTGCAAAATTTTAACAAAATAATTGAGATCATACAAAATGCATGTTATTTTTTATTTAGTACTGTCCTGAGTAAGATATTTTACATAAAAGATGTTTACATATAATCCATAAGACAAAAAAATAGCTGAATTTATTAAAATGACCCAGTTCAAAAGTTTGTGAACCATTGATTCTTAATACTGTGTGTGGTTTCCTGGATGATCTACGACTGTTTTTTTGTTGTGTGATGGTTGTTCATGAGTCCCTTGTTTATTCTGAGCAGTTAAATTGAGCTCTGTTCTTCAGAAAAAATCTCCAGGTCCCAACAATTCTTCAGTTTTCCACCATCTTTTGCATATTTGAACCCTTTACAACAGTGACTGAATGATTTTGAGATCCATCTTTTCACATGGAGGACAACTGAGGGACTCAAACACAACTATTAAAAAAGGTTCAAACATTCACTGATGCTTCAGAAGGAAACACGATGCATTAAGAGTCGGGGGGTTAAAACTTTTGAACAGGATGAAGAGGTCCAAATTTTTCTTATTTCGCTTGAATATCATTTTTTTTCATTTAGTACTGCCCTTCGGAAGCAACAGAAAATACTTGCATGTTTCCCGGAAGACAAATTAAATACAATTTACCTTGATCTTCAAATTCCAAATGTTTTCACCCCCCATCTATTAATGCATCATGTTTTTTTTCTGGAGCATCAGTGAATGTTTGAACCTTTTTTAAAAGTTGTGTTTGAGTCCCTCAGTTGTCCTCAGTGTGAAAAGACGGATCTCAAAATCATTCAGTCACTGCTGGAAAGGGTTCAAATATGCAAAAAATGCTGGAAAACTGAAGAATCTGCAGGACCTGGAGATTTTTTCTGAAGAACAGAGCTCAGTTTAACTGCTCAGGACAAACAAGGGACTCATGAACAACCATCACAAAACAAAAAAACAGTCGTAGATCATCCAGGTAATCACACACAGTATTTAGAATCAATGGTTCACATACTTATGAATGGGGTTATTTTAATAAATTCAGCTATTTTTTTGTCTTGTGGATTATATGTAAACATCTTTTATGTAAAATATCTTACTCAGGACAGTACTAAATAAAAAATAACATGCATTTTGTATTATCTCCCTTATTTTGTTAAAATTATTAACATTTTCACAGATTCTGCAAGTGGTTTGCATACTTTTTCTCACTGTACATATATGTCCTGCAATTTATGAAATTAATCAATAAATGTAATGTACTAATTAGTGCAGAAATTGTGGAAATCTGTCTGCAAGGTATATATATGAAAAACCTCTTACTTACAAGTTTCCCCACTTACAAGTGTGGTATTCCTTTCTTGTCCTGTATAGATGTCACAGCCAAGAAATACCAGTCAAATATTATTTCCATTCTTATTACATCATTTCTTTACTCTTTTTTTCAAAACATGATCTGTCCCTACTTTGGCTTGTAAGTTCACTATGAGGATTTATTATGTCCTGTTATATGAATATACACATAAATAATATTTTATGATATATATATATATATATATATATATATATGCAACTTCACCTTTCTTCGAGCACTCTTGAATGAAGTATTGCTTTAGTTTGAAGTATCTCTCATGGTCACGGTAGGTTCTTTCGTTATCACCTGATTTTTCAGTCCAGCGCACGTTTGCATCTCCCTTCAGCTTCACAAAAAAACTATCCACCTTTATTTCTTTGGTCACTTCCAAAACAACTCGCCCCTCCACAATGTCCCCACCAGTAAAAGTATTGCTTTCATTAATCTTGTTGTAATGAAGACTGAGGACTTTGATGGATCCTGACATTTTTTGTTTCTATGTATGTAGACTAGACATTCAAAGACAGCTACACTGCATGTTTGCTCTTCCCGTTCTCGTTGACGAAGCAGGAGTGACAAAGTCCCCGAGAAAAAAAAAAAAATTGTTTTGAGGGTGTGGCACTTCCTACACCTGGTCAGCACATATCTTTCAGTTCAGAGTTCACTGTGATAGATGGAGAACAGATTGAATGGGGGACCTGATTGTTTACCAGAACAGAAGATGAACCTTGTTTTTAATAAGGGTTACACTCCATCTAGGGGTAAAGGACACAACAGGAAAAAAAGGAAAAGAACTTGATAATTGTTATAGAACACAGACTCACAACAAAGTTGTAATGAATAAGAGTTTATTTTGTAGAAGCAGGTAACGGACACAAGCAGGCAAGTATGGTAATTCCAGCAGTGAATGCAATAATGATAGGAATACTGACAGTTAATTTCTTTGTAAGATGGTTGAGGAGGTTGTGGATGAGAGCAGCAGAAGCACACACTTTGGTAAGGCTGGAGAATGGTCGGAATCCGGAGGAGAAGACACTGGAGACATAGGAACACAGGATGACGATGGAGACACAGAGGAACAGGAGAGATGATGGTGGGATATAGCATACACAGTCCACAGATAAGTGAAGATAGGTAAGTGAGTCCTACTCAAAACGAGACCAGACAAAGCGCCAGAGTGAAGTGTGTGCTTATATGCTGCTGTGGTGATGAAGAGATGATGATCAGGTGCGAGTGATTAGTACTCTGGTGTAGCGAATTAACTCAAAGGGGAAATATTAATAATTATTCATAACTCATTATAATTATTAATTATGATTAATTATGAATATGTAAATCAGTTAATCAGATTAACTGGATGTAGCTACATTAAGATTAATATTACAATCAATTAACCTGTTCGTCCAGTGAACACTCAGTGTTGATTGTTTATTAATTCTAAGAAATGTTCATTTCCAGGTTATGGAAAAACAACATTCGTATTGTACAGTACTACTCAGAGCATGTAGTCAGGATCTAAATCACTTAAGAGGCAATTTATTAGCAGACGGAGTCAGAACCAAACATGTATTGTGCACAATCTTTATTAACTAACTCACAAACACATAACTAAACTAACAAACACATAACATACACGCAGGTCACACACATACGTAGGTAAGAATGAGCAATGATAGAGTTGAACCGGGAATGGAGCTCTAGGAAAAAGTCAAAGACAATCTGGAAAAGAATCATCAGTTTCCTCAGTAATAAAACACCTTTGCTGACAAAGGTAAGTTTTACAAATCAATACTAAATCGCTGTTTAGTGTTCACATGTACGATACTTGCAAGATGCCTTTAGGCTGAGGAGCATCAGATCTGCAGGCTGGGTTGTAATCTTGATGGTTTGGTCCGAAGTTGTTGCCAGTATCTTCTGCGTTAGATGAAGTACTATGAAACAACTTATGGATGAGCACATGGCTGGGTTGTAGGCCGAGGCCTGCAGGCCTAGGCCTACAGGCCTGCAGCAAGAAGGGGGTCTCTTCAGTCGTCCAAGAAGCAAGGAAAGAGAGGGAGTGGCATTGTTCACTGGCTTTTAACCTCTGATCAAAGTCACACCTCTTAGTTGTTGACCGGACCAATGAAGATGTTGTATTTCCGGGCGACACCACCGAGCCAGATCAACTAGCTGAGTTTTTGAAGAAGAACTATTAAAGATTCTTGTAATACTGATGTGTTGCACAGGTATGGACATACCGCATACACAAGCATTTAAATCTTCTCAATACGAACCCATAGACACTAAACATGGCATAATTGAAGTTACCTTAAATGTATCATAAAACGTGTGAATACAATGAGTGCAATACAACAACAGTAATAATGGATACCATTTCCTGGGGATGTGCATGTTCATTTATAGAACAGTCTGTCTATACATTAATGCAGGAGAGTCTGTGTTATGTGGGGATAATGCAGGAAAGATGCACGTTTCCTGTGTCCCTTCTCTGCTCTCAATGTGGCAACCACATTCTTTAGCGTAATAAAGCTTGTAACTAAGAACTTCTCGGGGGATGGGGGACAGACCCCAGAGTGAGCTTTAACCAATTACTGGTTAACTATAACAAATAATTGTGTCTGATTTGTCTCAGTCGTTACACTGGTGACAGTGATCTTTGACAGTACCCACCCCACCCCCCCTCCACTTCCTTCTCCTGAGGGCCGTGGACCCCGACGTCGCAGTGGCCGACCCCTTCCACGGGGTGCAGGATGATCTGGGTGAGTTTCATGGAATGAGGTAAGGAGGGCTGGGTCTAGAATGTTTTCTCTGGGTGTCCATGAACGTTCTTCTGGTCCATAGCCCTCCCAGTCCACAAGATATTCTAGATGGCCACCACGGCCAGGGGACTCCAAGATCTCACAAACCGTGTACACCGCACCATCTTCCAGGATCAGTGGAAGGGGAGGTTTCTCTGTCGGGCCAGGCTCTGTGAAGGGAACAGACACAGGTGAGTGGAAGGGTTTGAGGAGTGAGACATGGAATGTAGGGTGAATTCTGTAATGTGCAGGTAACTGTAACTGGTAGGTGACTGGGTTGATCCGACATGTGATGGTGAAGGGGCCAATGTATCTGGGACTCAGTTTTTTTGCAGGGCAGGCGTAGCTTGATGTCCCGTGTAGAAAGCCAAACCTTCTGTCCCGGCTGATAAGTTGGTGTTTCGGCTGTTCGGGCGTCAGCTTGGATCCTTTGGCTGTGCACTGCTTGGTGCAGATGGTGATGTGCAGGGTCCCAGACCCTCTCACTCTCTTGGAACCAATAGTTGACTGAGGGGACATCGGACGGTTCCCCGGACCATGGGATCAGTGGAGGCTGGTAACCGAGCACACACTGGAAGGGAGTGAGTCCAGTGGCAGCTTGGCGGAGGGAGTTCTGCGCATACTCGGCCCAGCCTAGGAATTGGTTCCAAGAGTTCTGGTGGCCATGGCAGAAGATTCTCAGAAAGCGACTGATCTCCTGGATCTTCCTCTCCGTTTGACTGTGGATGGTACCCTGATGACAGGCTGATGGTCCCACCTAGGAGTTTGAAGAAAGCCTTCCATACCTAAGAGATGAACTGTGGGCCTCTGTCAGACACAATGTCTTCTGGAATGCCATAGTACCGGAATACATGATTGAAGAGAAGCTCAGCAGTGGTCATACCAGTGGGTAAGCCCTTCAGAGGAATCAACAGCAGGATTTAGAAAATTGGTCAACAATGACTGGGATGCAGGTGTTACCTTCTGATGGAGGCAGGTCGGTGGCGAAGTCTACTCCCAGGTGTGACCAAGGGCGTTGAGGTACAGGCAATGGAAGAAGCTTGCCGGATGGAAGATGGCGTGGGCTTTTGGAGACGGCGCAGTCGGGGCATCCTTGAACGAACCTTCTCACATTCCTGGCCATATTGGGCCACCAGAAGCGATCTTGTAGCAGTGAGAGGGTGCGGTTGGCCCCTGGATGGCCAGTGCCCACGGAAGAGTGAGCTGAGTGTGTGAGATTGGTGCGTTGGGATCTGGGAACATAGGTGTGGCCTGGAGGACACCCCGGCGGAGATGGTTCGGAGACATTGGAGGAGGAAAGCTGTTGAATCCAACGACCACTGGATAGGACACAGGGTTATTTGTGTAGGCAAGATGGGCTCAGGCTCTTCGGAACTCTCTTCAGGAGTGTGGAGACGTGATAGAGCATCCGCCTTTAGGTTCTTGTTGCCTGGACGATATGAGATGGTGAAGTGGAAATGAGTGAAGAATAAAGCCCATCTTGCCTGTCTGGGGTTGAGGCATTTGGCATCACGGAGATATTGGAGATTCTTGTGGTCGGTGAGTACCGTGAACTTCTCCATAGCACCCTCCAACCAATGTCTCCACTCCTCCAACGCGAGTTTGATGGCCAGTAACTCTCTGTTTCCGATGTCATAGTTTATCTCTGCCGGGGATAACTTCTTTGAAAAGAAGGTGCATGGATGGAGCCGTGCTGGATTCCCCTGCTGCTGAGAAAGCACCGCTCCTACCCCAGTGGTGGAAGCATCAACCTTGACAACAAAAGGTTTGTTGGGGTCAGGGTGGATCAGGAGCAGTGCCTTGGTGAACAAGTCCTTGAGGCTTTGGAAAGCTTGGGTAGCGGCTGGAGTCCAGGACAGAGACTTGGGCTTATTCTTGAGGAGATTGGTTAATGGAGCTGTAGTTGTGGATTAAGTGACGATAGAAGTTGGAGAATCCGAGAAAACGTTGGAGTTCTTTAATGGTGGTAGGTGTTGGCCAGTTTCTTACGCCGTTTACCTTCCCCTCGTCCATCTGGATGCCGTGTTCACTAATGTTATAGCCAAGGAACTGCATGGTGGACTGATGGAATAAACAGTTTTCAGCTTTAAGGAAGAGATGATGTTCAATCAGGCATTGAAGGACCTCCGCAACGTGTTGGCGATGTTCAGCCAGGCTCCAGGACTAGATCAGAATGTCGTCGATGTATACGATCACGAATCGATGGAGAAACTCCCGGAGCACCTCATGCATGAAATCCTGGAATACAGAGGGGGCGTTGAACAATCCATACGGCATGATGAGGTATTCATAGTGTCCAGTAGGGGTCATGAAGGTGGTCTTCCACTTGTCCCCCTCACGTTTCCGGATGAGGTTATACGCGCTGCGGAGGTCCAACTTGGTGAACACGGCTGCTCCACGAAGTTGTTCCAGGGCTGCTGAGTTGAGGGGAAGAGGATACCGGAACTTGACAGTTATTTTGTTGAGTACTCTGTGGTCAATGCAGGGCCGCAAGCCTCCGTCCTTCTTCGCCACAAAGAAAAAGCTCGAAGCAGCAGGGGAAGTGGAAGGGCGGATGTAGCCCTGTTGAAGAGCCTCTTCTACGTACTCCTCCATGGCCTTCTGTTCAGGAACTGATAAGGGGTAGATCTTACTGTGGGGCAATGGCTCATCCAGAAGGAGGTTGATAGCACAGTCCCATGGCCGATGTGGAGGCAATGACGACGCCCGTTTGGGGCAAAACACGTCACTGAAGGGGGCATAGCAGGCTGGAATCTCCGTAGATTGCTGTTCCACAGGGCTTTCGATGGAGGTGGTGTAGACTGGAAGTGATCTCACTGGATGAGGAAGACCAGGGAAGCATCCAGGAAAACAGCTATCACCCCACTTCAGAACTTCGCCGGTGGTCCAGGAGAGTGTGGGGTCGTGTTGCACTAACTACGGGCACCCTAGAATGATACCAGCAGTGGAATTCTCCAGAACCAGGAAAGTGATGGATTCGGTGTGGAACTGTCCCACTTCCAATTGGACGAGTCCTACAGCATGTTGTACATTCTTCTTGTTTAAGGGTTTGCCGATGATCGACTGGACCTGGTAATGAGTCTTAATGGACCTCTTCTTGAGGTTGAGCTGGCGGCAGAGCGAATCGGAGATGAAGTTTCCAGCTGACCCAGAGTCGAGGAGGGCGTGTACTGGAAGAGAGATATGTGAGGCAGTAAGAATAACTTCAATAGTGAGAGTATGTATTCACAGACCCTGAATGGATGGCACTCACCATAGGTCTTGGTGGACGAATGGGACAAGCAGTGATAACATGTCCCCCAACACCGTAGAATAGAGAAAGACCCTGGGTCAGCCTCCTCTGCCGCTCAGCAAACGTCAGACGAGCGTTGTCCAATTGCATGGCCTCTGGTTCTAGAGAGCTGGTATACTCTGGCTGGCAGGGACGTGATGGTAAAGGCTGGCCCTGTAGATCTTCTAGACAGGGCTACATATGACGATCGGTGCGGATGGAGAGATGAATGAACCGTTCGAGACCGATGGTGTCGTCATATGCAGCGAGATGCAGTCGCAACCTGGGATTCAATCCCTGCCGGTAGGTGGTGAGGAGCGAGCGCTCGTTCCATCCACTGGCTGCTGCTAGGGTTCTAAACTTGAGAGCATAATCAGAAATGGACATTTTTCCTTGAGAAAGATGATATAACTGCTCACCAATTGAAGAATCACCGTCTGGAACCCCGAAAACTTTGTGGAAATGAGTAGTGAAATTATCCAGTGTTCGCGTGACAATTCCATTCTGATTCCAAATGGTTTGGGCCCAGTGGAGCGCTCGCCCCGTCAGCAGGGAGATTATGAAGGCAATCTTAGCTCTTTCGGTGGTGAAACGGTGCAACTGCATCTCCAGGGCCAGCGAACACTGCAGAAGGAATCCGTCGCAATCCTCCGTCGAGCCAGAGTAGGGTGCTGGATTGGCCACGGGACTGGAAACCACAGGTGGTGAAGGAGTGACGGTGACGGGTGATGCGGAAGTGCATCCACAACCTCCTGGAATGGATCTGGGGAACTCATCATCAAACTGTAAGTGGGTCTGGTCTTCTGTTACAGAACACAGACTCACAACAAAGTTGTAATAAATGAGTTTATTTTGTAGAAGCAGGTAACGGACACAAGCAGGTGAGTATGGTAATTCCAGCAGTGAATGCAATAATGATAGGAATACTGACAGTTTGTTTCTTTGTAGATGGTTGAGGAGGTCAAGGATAAAAGCAGCTGAAGCACACACTTTGGCAAGGCTGGAGAATGGTCAGAGTCCAGAGGAGAAGATGCTGGAGACACGGGAACACAGGACGACAATGGAGACACGGAGGAACAGGAGAGACGATGGCGGGATATAGCATACACATTCCACAGATAAGTGAAGACAGGTGAGTCCTACTCAAAACGAGACCAGACAAAGTGCCAGAGTGAAGTGTGTGCTTATATGCTGCTGTTGTGATGAGGAGATGATGATCAGGTGCAGGTGATTAGTACTCTGGTGACAGTGATCTCTGTGATTGGGTGGTGATGGAGCCTTTTTGAATAATAAAACTGTAAATGTTTAAAATAATAATAATAATAATAATAATAATAATAATAATAATGAATGTTATAGTTATATTGAGAAAGTCATAGAAATTGGGGTTTTGACTTGAGGAGCAGACAAGGCTAAAAACAAACAGAAAAGCTAAACAGCATTTCCCTTTATCCAAACTTCACAAAAGAATAGAAAATACAATTTCCTTAACTCCATAAGCATAATCAATAAATAAAGTCAAAACAAAAATGGTGTCAGACTCCCTACTTCCTAAATCTTATGTAGCCTACAAATGGAATATTTACAAAGACAATACTAAAATCAAGGTCAGTAAACAGACAGTAGTTGTAATCACGAATATCCAAACTATTCAATCATGCAAACCATCTTTCAAACAAGCAATCACACAAAACACTCAAATCACTCAAAATGACTAAAACTAAATACTAACAAACGTAAATAAGAACAATGGCAACCGCAGCAAGCGAACAAGGCTGACGAGAAGTAAGGACAGGTTGTTTTATAGCAGTGCTTCTCAAACCTGTCCTGAGGACTCCCACCACTGTACTTTTTGAATGTCTCCCTCATCTAACACATCTGATTCGACTCATTAGTTCATTAGTAGAGACTGCAAGACTAAAATTGGGTGAGACCAATGAAGGAGACATAGGCAACAGCCTCGTTCGCTGGTTTATTTCACAGCACAGTGAGCAGGCATTTGTTCAGTATGGCACAGTGGGTATTGCATTCCTGCGCAGTGTCGAAGTTCCGCTTCGAAGGATAACGTCTTAGGTTACGTATGTAACCCAGTTCCCTGAAAAGGGGAATAAGGCGCTGCATCATGTTGACATACTTCAAGGGTTAGCTCACCCAAAAATTAAATTTCTGTCATTATTTTCTCACCCTCATGTCGTTCCAAACCTGTAAGACCTTCGTTCATCTTTGGAACACAAATTAAGATATTTTTTGATGAGATCCGAGAAGTTTTTTTTTTTTTTTTTAATCCCCCAAAGCAGTGGTTCCCAACCACGTTCCTGGAGGCCCCCCAACACTGCATATTTCGTATCTCTCCTTTGTCTGACACACCCATTTCATGTCTTGGAGTCTCTACTAATGAGCTCATGATCTGAATCAGATGTGTTTGATTAAAGAGACATGGAAAACATGCAGTGTTGGGGGGCCTCCAGGAATGTGGTTGGGAATCCCTGCCCCATAGAAAGCAACGTAGTTACCGTCATTCACAGTCCAGAAAAGTAGTAAAGACATCGTTAAAATAGTCCATGTGACTACAGTGGTTCAACCTTAATGTTATGAAGCAACGAGAATACAAATAAAACAAACCTATTGGATTTCATCAAAAATATCTTAATTTGTGAAGATTTCTGAAGATGAAATCTTCGCGTATAACCTCATCCGGAAACGTGAGGGGGACAAGTGGAAGACCACCTTCATAATTTGTGATTTCTGAAGATGAATGAAGGTCTTACGGATGTGAGAACACGTCTCCACTGCTCTAGAGTCCAGTGCTTTACACCACAGCATCCAACGCTTTGCATTACACTTGGTGATGTAAGGCTTGGATGCAGCTGCTCGGCCATGGAAACCCATTACATGAAGCTCTCTACGCACTGTTCTTGAGCTAATCTGAAGGCCACATGAAGTTTGGAGGTCTGTAGCTATTGACTCTGCAGAAAGTTGGCGACTTCTGCACACTGTGCGCCTCAGCATACGCTGACCCCGCTCTGTGATTTTACGTGGTGTACCACTTTGTGGCTGAGTTGCTGTTGTTCCCAATTGCTTCCACTTTGTTATGATACCACTAACAGTTGACCGTGGAATATTTAGTAGTGAGGAAATTTCACGAATGGACTTATTGCACAGGTGGCAACCTATCACGGCACCATGCTTGAATTGACTGAGCTCCTGAGAGCGACCCATTCTTTCACAAGTGTTTGTAGAAGCAGTCAGCATGCCTAGGTGCTTGATTTTATACATCTGTGGCCATGGAAGTGATTGAAACACCTGAATTCAGTGATTTGGAGGGGTGTCCATATACTTTTGGCAATATAGTGTACCTGTTGCTGTCTGTCATTAATGTTAAATAAAGAACAAAAGAAAATCACTCAATGATCTTGACTGAATACCTTTTGTAGCTTTAGCAAAAAAATAAGTTACTGTAAAATAATCAAGGCTGAAATCAAGACTGAGAAGTAGTGACATGGATTAAAACAATTATTTTATCATAATTTCATAGTGTCTGTGTTGTTATACCTTTAGTCGATACTTTGCATTTGACTCTTGAGTAACCAACATTTCATGCAATAATCATAACTTTGGTAAGAAACTCAAACAAGCATGTAACATTTTTGCAGCAATTACAATCTATAATTTCATGGACGGAGGTCAAAACCGTAAATCTAGTACTAAGAAAAAGCTGCAATATCCTCTAATATAAACACATCAATACAAATGCAGTACTATCAGCAAAATAAGTTTCAGTAGGAGTGATCAGCTATATTTTTAAAAATTCATTTATTTTGTACTGCAATAAAGGATAGTAAAGTTTTTAGACCTGTGATTTTGGAGCACGAGGGAAAAGGGGGAAGTGAACAGTGAACTACAAAGGCCAAAAAAACCTTGACAACTCAAAAACTGAAGATTATACTGTACATTCCCTGTAAAATTAAAGGGTTAGTTCACGCAAAAATGAAAAATTCTTTCTTTAATTACTAACCCTCATGTCGTTCCAAACCCTAAGACCTTCGTTCATCTTCAGAACACAAATTAAGATATTTTTGATGAAATCCGAGAGCTTTCTGTCCCTCTATAGACAGCAAAGCAACTACCACTTTCAAGGCCCAGAAAGGTAGTAAAGACATCGTTAAAATAGTCCATGTGACTACAGTGGTTCAACCTTAATTTTATAAAGGTCTTACTGGGTTTGGAATGACATGAAGGTGAGTAATTAATGACAATGAACTAACCCTTTAAGAAAAGTGCTAAGTTTAAAAGGCACAATAATAGGCACCAAGCTTGAATTCATGCAGATAAAACCATGAAGTTATAATTGACATATCATAAGTGGTAGTCAGAAGTTTGTCTGGTGAAGGAGACTAATAAGGCACATTAGGAAAGGATTCTTTAGTGTTTTGATTTGGATCATAAACTGGTGCAGATGGAGTCGGATTGAAACCAGGCAGCATGGCATTTGGATCTGGATAAAGCCCTGCAGCAGCTCCTGGATGGGGTAGAGCTGTAGGGTCATACAGATTGGGGTAAAGTTCTGCATATGGAGGTGGTTGTCCAGCAGGACAGGGCACAAGGTTAGGCTGAGGTGGCAGATATGGCTGGAATCCTGCAGGTGGGCCTTGCCAGGGAGGACATTGTTGGTCAGCTGGAAGAATAACCACAGGAAATTTGACTGTTGGATCTGAGGCGAAAGACACATCCAGATAGACCTGAAAGACAATCGGGGACAGAATAGTTTAAGAGAACTGTGACACTATGTGTTGAAGTTACAAAGGAGAGAAAACAAATCATTTATTTATTTTTGCTTTACTCTTTGTTAGAAAATCTTGTCTATGTTGTTAAATCAATGTTGTTATAGACTCTTTTAGCACACAAATTAAAAAGCATTTGAGAATTTGTGAAAATTAAAGGCATAGTTGCCTAATTTCTTTCATTTACTTGCCATTATGTTGTTTCAAACCTGTATGACTTTCTTTCTTCTGCAGAACACAAAAGAAGATATTCTGAAATTTAAATAATGTTTCAGCTGTTTCAGTTATTATTATTATTATTTTTTTAGTGTTCCAAAGAAGAAAGAAAGTCGTACAGGTTTGAAATGACATGAGGGCGAGTAAATTTAAATTTTGGGGTGAACTGTCACTTTAAATATGAAAATACTAAGGAAGATGAAGTAGCACCTTGAGTTCATACTGCACTTTTATAATTCTGCAGTTTTCAATGGTGACAGTCAGGTCACGTGGAAGGTTCATGTCCACTATGAATTTTGTCCCATCTCCAGAGGGGATGCGATCTTTAGTTTCTTTGACTATATCCTTAAATGAATTATTAGTTCTCCCACCAGCAATGAACTTCTGTTTCTGCTTGAGGCTGTACTTTAGCTTGACGTCACGAGATGAAGAGTTGTCAACATCAACAGAAACTCGGATTGTTTCACCTGCAGCAATTACAAGGAATTAGAGACAACATTTATCAATAATGGAAAAAAAAAAAAAAAAAAAAAAAAAAAAAAAGACAAAATGACTATAGCCGGGTTTTCCATCCAAGTTGCAAATTTAATTTAAGTAAAACCTATTTGCAGATAAAGCAGTGTTTCCATTCAGTGTGTTCAGGAGAACAAAGCAGTCACATTCAGAGAAATTGGAGTTAAATATCAATGGAAATGGAAGTAAAAAAAATTTGTTGTCAGCCTTTCACTTCAGTATTTCAGAATGCCTATTTTTAGAGATTTAAGATACCGTGCAAAATTATTGCTCTACTGTTGTCTGAATTATTTAGTCCCATGACTTTTCCTGATGCATATCAAGGAATTTATTCAGTAAATTTGTTTCCATCACAGTTTATGCCCATATCTTCTTACCTAATAAAAAAAATGTACCCACCTTCAATGACTGTACATGTTTTTATGCAAATTTGGGAAATTTTATTTGCATTTGCTGTCTACATCCAGGATTTTTATGCAATATCTCAAAATGTGCATAAAACTATGTTGATGGAAACCCGTCTATTGGCATTACAGGCTAGTTTAGGCAGCTTTGACTGAGGTGTTTGAGAGTTACACAGGTGATCACCTTGCATATAGCCACTTTTGTCTGTTGTTACTGTCATTGACATTTTTCCTGAGCCAAAAAGTTTCATCTTCTTGTCTTCTGTGCCAGATAGTGGTTGCTGTATAACAACATATTGAAATGAGTAATCTAAAATCACATTAAATTTCCTCTGAGCTCCAGGTCACAAGCAAATGGTTTAAATCACAATTCTGATGACAGTATAAGCAGTTACATAATCTCTCTATTTATCAATAGATGAGTGCCAAAGAGTCAAACATGGTATTATAATTCATACCAGTAAATGATCTATGGTCCCATCATTCCTGGGCAAAAAGGTTAATTCTGTACATGTAGTAGATGTTGGCTTCCAAGGCCTCTTCAGCTGTACTGTTATGACGTACTTAACTGAGCCATGAAATCCTTTAAAAGATGGAGGCATATTTCTGAAATTAAGGTGAAATAAAAATATTTAGGTTCTCACAAATGACTGACAAGCATTATAGTGCATAATATGGTCATGTATGCATTAGCAGAAAGTATGTATGTATTTTATATTTTTTAGCCATTGCCACTGTATGATCATAGGTTTTTAATTTATTCCAAATAATTTGGAATAATTTAACATATCTGCATATACTTTATAACTTTTTTGACTTCACAACACATGCAGAATATTATTAAATAAACTATTCTAGAATAATGAGCAATGAATATGACTGACACCTGCTTTTTCAGAAGATGATGATGCAGGGGTTAGTTTTGCTTATAATAAAATTACATACTGATTGAATTGGATGGAAGTAGGATGCAGCAAAGGGAGTTTCCCCATCGCATCAGCTTCGACGCAATGTCTCATTCCCTACTCTCTGGGAACCATTACGTGAGTAACTCTTGCTTATTCTTATTGTAAGCTCTTGATTATTCACCCATTTGTTCTCTATATTGTGTTTATGGGCTGTGAATTACACATGCCAAATATCGTTATTTCACTGTGCACATATTTACAAAATAAAGAACAACTACCACTGGAGTACCACTGAAGACTGTATTTTATCACTTACTGTTGAGGCAGCTGAAATCTGAATGGAAAAACATGACTTCCTGGTCTAATCACTGGTCCATCTGAGAAACATAATTGTTTGTATGGGTTAAAAGAGGGTTGTGTTTCCTTTTCAACAAGCATAATTAGTCTACTGTCAGCAAACAATCTTTTCAGGTTTCATACAAGATTTTATGTCATTTAGTTTTATGTAATTTATTTATTAGTGCAATGTATAAATGAAAACCCATCACTTACAAGTCTCTCCACTTACAAGAGTGGTATTCTTTTCACTTTGTCCTGTAGACATCACAGTAAGAAATACAAGTAGTCAGTATTTCCCAATCTTACACACACACACACACACACACACACACACAACAACAACTTCTCTTTTTTTTTCCCCCAAGCATGATCTGTCCCTACTTTGACTTGTAATTTCACTATGAGCATTTATTTAGCATATGTCCTGTAGTAGTACATGTGTGTATTATTTAATTATATAATAATTTAATAGTAACCTACTAATAATAATAATCATTTACTATTTTGTGCAGCTTACCTTTTTTCGAGCTCTCTTGAATAAAGTATTGCTTTAGTTTGAAGTATCTCTCATGGTCGCTGTAGGTTGTTTCGTCATCCCCTGATCCTTCAGTCCAGCTCACGTTTGCATCTCCCTTCAGCTTCACAAAAAAACTATCCACCTTTATTTCTTTGGTCACTTCCAAAACAACTCGCCCCTCCACAATGTCCCCACTACTAAAAATATTGCTTTCGTTAATAGGGTCATAATGGATATTAAGCTCTTTGATGGATCTTGACATTTTATGTACATACACTATAGCTACACAACACGCGGGCTCTTCTCGTTCTCGTATAGGTGAAGCGGGACTGATTCTTTTCACATAAAGCACAAGTTAAGGGCGTGGCGCTTCCTACAACTACCTAGTCAGCAATGAGATTGCATAACTATATCTGATTATTACCAAAGACTATTGCTATATTATACAGTGGTTTGTTATGTTCAGTGCAGTAGTCTGCGTGGTGTCAACCTACCGACAACATCACTTCCGTTTTTATTTTTTTTTTTTCAAAATAAAACACCACTGTACCGTTAACATAATTGCTCAGCTCTACACTCTTTTAATGATGTATACACATTGTTTATATTATTATTATTATGTATTATTATTAACAATAAAAATATCAATAATAACAACAATGACATTTTTTTAAATCTATCAGCAACAATGGGATAATTGTTTATATTGAATTTAATAAAATGTTTTCCAAATAGTTTATAGAAACTTGGATTTTTTACTTTAAACTCAGGATGATGTTGGAAGGATCATGACTCCTATGATTTCACCCCAGCTAATTTCTAATTAAAGTGACTCTTTTCCTTATATTTGTTTTTAATACCTTTTAAATCAAATAATATATACATTTTTTTATTTTTACATGTATTAGGCTTATTATTTATTTTTCTTATGCATATGTTATAATTGTTTTATGATTTCATTTAAAAAAAAATCATTTTTTTGGAAAACAATTGAAGTTGCTGAATGAAATGTGCTATATACTATATAAACATATGCTGCAGTTATACAATCTGGCTGTAAGAAAGATTGGATGAGCTTGAACTCTCAGCCACTATGTGATGCCATTCTTAGTTAGTCAGGCATACAATTTTGCATTTGTGGCCTTGTTTGTTGGGCTCTTTAAGTCTTGAATTTACTTACAATAAGATTTTTTCATGAAAAAAAGAAAAAAGAAAAACATTTATCAGCTATTGAATCCAGAGCATCTGAATTTGAGTCTAATAGAGGTCTACTAGAGATCGGATGCCATCAGAGTTCAAGCCTTGTTAGATTGTTACTGATTGTATGTCTGGGTGAGACATAACTAATATGCCATCATAAATTTGAGTTTTTCAGTGCCACTATGCAAGACAGAAAATATGACTGAAATTAATTAAAAATCTTTTCAGCAAGACATTAATCATGTTATAAAAAAAATCTATTCAAAATTTAAATAAATGCTGTTGTTTTGAACTTTCAATTATTAAAGGGTTAGTTCACCCAAAAATTAAAAATTGTTTCTTTAATTACTAACCCTCATGTTGTTCCAAACCCGTAAGACGGGACACAAATTAAGATGTTTTTGATAAAATCCAAGAGCTTTCTGTCCCAACATAGACAGCAAAGCAACTACTACTTTCAAGGCCCAGAAAGGTAGTAAAGACATCAGTAAAATAGTCCATGTGACTACAGTTGTTCAACCTTAATTTTATGAAGGTCTTACTGGGTTTGGAATGACATGAAGGTGAGTAATTAATGACATATTTCATTTTTGGGTGAACTAACCCTTTAAGAAAAGTGCTAAGTTTAAAAGGCACAATAATAGGCACCAAGCTTGAATTCATGCAGATAAAACCATGAAGTTATAAATTGACACATCATAAGTGGTAGTCAGAAGTTTGTCTGGTGAAGGAGACTAATAAGGCACATTAGGAATGGATTCTTTAGTGTTTTGATTTGGATCATAAACTGGTGCCGACGGAGCCGGATGGAAACCAGGCAGCATGGCATTTGGATCTGGATAAACCCCTGCGGCAGCTCCTGGATGGGGTAGAGCTGTAGGGTCATACAGATTGGGGTAAAGTTCTGCATATGGAGGTGGTTGTTCACCAGGACAGGGCACAAGGTCAGGCTGAGGTGGCGGATATGACTGGAATACTCCAGGTGGGCCTTGACAGGGAGGACACTGTTGGTCAGCTGGAAGAATAACCACAGGTAATCTGACTGCTGGATCTGAGGCGAAAGACACATCCAGATAGACCTGAAAGACAATTGGGGACAGAATAGTTTAAGAGAACTGTGACACTATGTGTTGAAGTTACAAAGGAGAGAAAACAAAATCAATTATTTATTTTTCCTTTACTCTTTGTTAGAAAGTCTTGTATACACTGTTAATTTAATGTTGATATAGACTTTTTTAGCACAGAAATTAAAAATCATTTGAGAAATTTGTGAAAATTAAAGGAATAGTTTAGTAGTAATAGTAATTTCTTTCATTTACTCGCCATTATGTTGTTTTAAACCTGTATGACTTTTTCTTCTGCAGGACAGAAAAGAAGATATTCTGAAATGTAAAGAATGTTTCAACTGTTTCAATTTTTTTTTTTTTTTTTTTTCCCCAAAGAAGAAAGAAAGTTGTACAGGTTTGAAATGACATGAGGGTGAGTAAATTTTAATTTTGGGGTGAACTGTCACTTTAAATATGGCAATACTAAGGAAGATGAAGTAGCACCTTGAGTTCATACTGCACTTTTATAATTCTGCAGTTTTCAATGGTGACAGTCAGGTCACGTGGAAGGTTCATGTCCACTATGAATTTTGTCTTTTCTCCAGATGGGATGCGATCTTTAGTTTCCTTGACTATATCCTTAAATTTTATTTTAGTTCTCCTTTCAGCAATGAACGTCTCTTTCTGCTTGAGGCTGTACTTTAGCTTGACGTCACGAGATGAAGAGTTGTCAACATCAACAGAAACTCGGATTGTTTCACCTGCAGCAATTACAAGGAATTACAAGGAATTAGAGAAAACATTTATCAATAATGGGAAAAAAAAAAAAAAAAAAAAAAAAAAAAAAAAAGACAAAATGACTATAGCCGGGTTTTCCATTCAAGTTGCAAATTTAATTTAAGTAAGGAGAACAAAGCAGTCACATTCAGAGAAACTGGAGTTAAATATCAATGGAAATGGAAGTCAATTAAACTTCTTGTCAGCCTTTCACTTCAGTATTTCAGAATGACTATTTTTAGAGATTTAAGATACCGTTTAAAGTTATTGCTCTACTGTTGTCTGAATTATTTAGTCCCATGACTTTTTTGATGCAGATCAAGGAATTTATTCAGTAAATTTGTTTCCATCATACTTTATGCCCATGTCTTCTTACCTAATAAAAAAGGACCCACCTCAAGTGACTGTATATGTTTTTATGCAAATTTGGGAAATTTTATTTACATGTTGCTGTTTACATCCAGGATTTATATGCAATGTCTCAAAATGCGCATAAAAATATGTTGATGGAAACCCGTCTATTGGCATTATAGGCTAGTGTCTTCAGTTTAAGCAGCTTTGACTGAGGTGTTTGAGAGCTACACAGGTGATCACCTTGCATATAGCCAGTTTTGTCTGTTGTTACTGTCATTGACATTTTTCCTGAGCCAAAAAGTTTCATCTTCTTGTCTTGTGTGCCAGATAGTGGTTGCTGTATAACAACATATTGAAATGAGTGAACTAAAATTTAGGTCGCAAAGCAAAAAAAACTAGGTCACAAGCAAATGGTTTCAATCACAATTCTGATGACAGTATAACCAATTACATAATCTCTCTATTTATCAATAGATGAGTGCCAAAGAGTCAAACATGGTATTATAATTCATACCAGTAAATGATAATTGGTCCCATCATTCCTGGGCAAAAAGGTTAATTCTGTACATGTAGTAGATAATGACTTCCAAGGCCTCTTCAGCTGTACTGTTATGACGTACTTAACCGAGCCATAATATCCTTTAAAAGATGGAGGCATATTTCTGAAATTAAGGTAAAATAAAAAATCTTTAGGTTCTCACAAATGACTGACAAGCATTATAGTGCATAATATGGTCATTTATACAACAGTTCTTTCTGGTTCTCGAATCTGATTGGCTGAAAGCCATGCAATATTCTCCCAGTATCAGCACTATAGTACCATTGTTTCATCGTTTGTATCACTCTGCTTGCGGCAACTGTCATGGCGGTCAAGCAAATCCACCATATTCTTTTTATAAATACTACTGTTGTTATGCCACGAAATGTAGTTTTTTAGGCGAGAATGTAGTTAATTTTAGACCTCAAATATGTGACTCATATTTAATCATAGTGCCTATTTTACAATTTGTTTTGACGCCTTTGCAGATGCGAGCTCCAGGCCGCCAGTGGCTGTTCAGCGCTCATGTACCCGCAGGGAACAGCTTCATCTCGACCAGTCCTTCAGGAATTTGCCACTGGCTCTTAGGTAGTGGTTAAATGAGATATAATTAATTTGGGGTATATCAAACAGGCAATCTTTGATCTTATTAATCTATTACTTGTTCCAGAGCAAAATGATTTGGGTTAAGGGGGAAAGTAAGTTTCATAACTTTATATTTAGGCTATATTTAACTTCATTCCTGTACTAGAGCACTACTTTTGTACGTTTGACTGAATTGTTGCTTGTATTTATTTGATTGTGTTTATTGTTTGCTTGTGTTTGTCTTTTATAATGGCTATTGTTGTTAATTTAAATATTGTTCAATAAATATTATTTTATATAAATAATATGCCATATTTGGTATTGAGAAAGGGTCCGTCAATAGTATCAGTGAAAGTTACATTATTACGCTATTAGATGGGGGCAAAGACTCTTGAGCGAGTCAGAACAGGGAAGTTGTTTTAGCACTGTGAGGAATCCCCTTAAATTTTAAACGATATCACTTTCCTCAGCGGACATTTAAACAGATTTTTTATAATGGATATAATATTACGGACATCGACCTGAAGAATGAATGCCATATCAGATGCAGGTAATACAGAAAATAAGAAAATAATTATTTGATCCCCTGCTGATTTTGTAAGTTACAAAGAAACAAAAAGTGTCTATAATTTTTATGGTAGGTTTATTTTAACTGATAGAGACAAAATATCTACCAAAAAATCCAGAAAAAACACATTATATAAAGGTTATAAATTGATTAGCATTCGATCAAGTGAAATAAGTATTTGATCCCCTACCAACCAGCAAGAATTCTGCCTCCGACAGATCGGTTACGTGCCCATGTGGAACACAGATTAGTCTTATCACTTTAAGAAAGAACTCCTGATGTCAGCTTGTTATTTGTATAAAAGACCCATCCACAGAATCTGTATCTTCCATTCCAACCTCTCCACCACCATGGGCAAGACCAAAGAGCTGTCAAAGGATGTTAGGGACAAGATTGTAGACCTGCACAAGGCTGGAATGGGCTACAAGTCCATGAGCAAGAAGCTTGGTGAGAAGGACACAACTGTTGGTGCGATTATTCGGAAATGGAAGAAATGCAAAAACCATCAATCACCCTTGGTCTGGAGCTCCATGCAAGATCTCGCCTCATGGGGTAAGGATGATCATGAGAAAGGTGAGGGATCAGCCCAGAACTACACGGGAGGAGCTTATTAACAGTCACCAAGCAAACCATTGGTAACACACTATGCCGCAATGGATTGAAATGCAGTGCCCTCAAGGTCCCCCTGCTCAAGAAGGCACATGTATAGGCCATCTGAAGTTTGCCAATGAACATCTAAATGATTCAGAGAAGGCTGGGGAGAAAGTGCTGTGGTCAGATGAGACCAAAATTGAGCTCTTTGGCATCAACTCAACTCGCCGTGTTTGGAGGGAGAGAAATGCTGACTATGACTCCAAGAACACCATCCCTACAGTCAAGCATGGAGGTGAAAACATTATGCTTTGAAGCGGTTTCTCTGCTAAAGGTACAGGATGACTTCACCACATTGAAGGGCCAACGGACGGGGCCATGTACCGTAAAATCATGGACGAGAACCTCCTTCCCTCAGCCAGAACACTGAAGATGGGTCATGGATGGGTCTTCCAGCATGACAATGACCAAAAACATTCCACCAAGGCAACAAAGGAGTGGCTCAAGAAGAAGCACATTAAGGTCATGGAGTGGCCTAGCCAGTCTCCAGACCTTAATTCTATAGAAAATCAGTGGAGGGAGCTGAAAATTCGAGTTGCCAAGTGACAGCCAAGAAACCTTAAGGATTTAGAGAGGATCTATAAAAGAACTCCTCTTTATAGATCCTCTCTAAATCCTTAACCAAAATCCCTCCTGAGATGTGTGCAAACCTGGTGACCAACTTCAAGAAATGTCTTACCTCTGTGCTTGCCAAAATGGGTTTCTCCACCAAGTACGAAGTCATGTTTTGCTTGGGGATCAAATACTTATTTCACTCACTGAAATGCAAATCAATTTATAACCTTTATATAATGTGTTTTTTCTGAATTTTTTGGTTGATATTCTGTCTCTATTTGTTAAAATAAAACTACCATAAAAATTATAGACCCTTCGTTTCTTTGTAAGTGGGCAAACTTACAAAATCAGCAGGGGATCAAATAATTAATTTCTCCACTGTACGTAAGAGATAATTGACGACGGGCCGTTGAATTATATAAAATAATGCACACCCGAGGTGGTAATAATACCCTGCGTATTCTACGGTTACCACACCTCGAGACACTGTTCAGATGTTGCATTTAAAGACATTTGTCAGGTTTTTGTCCTTAAAACACTCTTGTATGTGGGACTAATTTCTTACGCATCTCATCCCAAGCCTCCGTTGCGAATTCCAAAACACATTTTAGAGCTAGTAACGGAGACTTCAGCCATTGATAGCAAACTAACACAGATATTAACGCAGTTATGAGAGAGAGAGAAAGAATAAGCATATGTGAATTAGCCTACCTGATCGTCTGTGCGTCACTCAACAGTGTTCGACAGCACAGTCTCTACTAGCGAAACTAAGTTTATCTAACCTCAAGAAGGTTATCTACCACCGTTATTACCTCGCTGGTGAGAAATGTCATGCAGCTTTTAAGTTGCTAATCTATTTTACTGATTAATTCGTCAGAGCAGCACTGACAACACGTTTCTGTGCGAGTGTGTTTCCGTAGTGTATTGTGTGTGCGTTTGAGTGAGAGAGCGGGAGAGAGTATGACCTTTCAGGACATAATAAAATGTATTTTGTGGCAAAAACCATGACAATAATTTGCCATTTTTATCCTATTGTTTACTATATTTATTTGCTTGGTCAGTGTCATTGTGGGGTTTGTTTCTTTTGCTGTTATAGGCTGTAAGGACCATTGAAATAACTGAAAACATTTGGCGAAGTGATATGGAACTGCAATGCGGTCAAGACCTGCCTAGAACTACTTTAGCCGTGCGTTTCCCTGAAAATAACTGCACACTTTAGAACGTTCGTCAACCAATCAGATTCGAGCATTCAGCAGCCCCGTAGTATAAACTCTTTTAGTCGATCTCTCTCTCATAGTACCATAATAATCTACAAAATACAATAAGCTTCAATAAAGCGACTCAACGTTCCTTCATTACTAGTTCTAAAGTGACGTTTTAGAATTAGTTTCGGAGGCTTGGACTCACTCAACTGTTAAACTGTCAACTTTAGATCTGAATCGATGGCGGAGGGAAGTAGTTCTGCAGTTTTTAAAGACACTCCGTTGTTGTTTTTATTTATTTATACACTTGTGCCGTCAAACTGTTGTATAAACGCAATATTACATTCGTAGCCGTGCTATATGGCTGTATATCAGCACGCTGTGATTACCTATACGGCACAAGGCCGCACTGCCGAATTATAGCCGTGCTGATACAGCCATATAGCACTGCTACTATTGTGATATTGCTCATGTACGCATTCGCAAAAAGTATATACTGTATATGTATGTATATTAGCCATTGCCACTGTATAATAACATACACAATAAAGAACAACTACCATTGAAGTACCAAGATTGTATTTTATCACTTACTGTTGAGGCAGCTGAAATCTGAATAAAAAAACATGACTTCCTGGTCTAATCACTGGTCCATCTGAGAAATGTAATTGTTTGTATGGGTTAAAAGAGGGTTGTGTTCCTTTTCAACAAGCATAATTAGTCTACTGTCAGCAAACAATCTTTTCAGGTTTCATGCAAGATTTTATGTCATTTAGTTTTATGTAATTTATTTATTAGTGCAATGTATAAATGAAAACCCATCACTTACAAGTCTCTCCATTTACAAGAGTGGTATTCTTTTCACTTTGTCCTGTAGACATCACAGTAAGAAATACAAGTAGTCAGTTAGTATTTCCCAATCTTATCACACACACACACACACACACACACACGTCTGGTTCGTTTTTTAACATAACGTTTTTTAAACTGTACAAACTGTATATTATATCGCCTTACACTAACCCTACCCCTAAACCTACCCATCACAGAAAACTTTATGCATTTAAAAAAACAAAACAAAAAACAAAAAAAAAAAAAACTCATTCTGTATAATTTATAAGCTTGGGGACCTTAACTTAGGTCCCCACATTGACACGAGTCCCCATGAGCCAGTGTGTATTCAGATTGTCCCCACCGGGATAGAAAAACAAGGACACACACACACACACACAACATAACTTTGATTTGTAAGTTCACTATATGAGCATTTATTTTGCATATGTCCTGTAGTAGTACATGTGTGTATTATTTAATTATTTAATAGTAAACTACTACTACGACTTATAATCATTTAATATTTTGTGCAACTTACCTTTTTTCCAGCTCTCTTGAATGAAGTATTGCTTTAGTTTGAAGTATCTCTCATGGTCTTTGTAGGTTTTTTCATCATTGCTTGATCCTTCAGTCCAGCTCACGTTCGCATCTCCTTTTAGCTTCACAAAAAAACTATCCACCTTTATTTCTTTGGTCACTTCCAAAACAACTCGCCCCTCCACAATGTCCCCACTAGTAAAAATATTGCTTTCGTTAATGGGTTCATAATGGATATTAAGCTCTTTGACGGATTTTGACATTTTATGTATGTATGTGTACACTATAGCTACACAGCAAGTGGGCTCTTCTCGTTCTCGTAGGAGAAGCGGGACTGACATTCTTTTGACATAAGGGTTGAGGGCGTGACGCTTCCTAAAACTGCCTGATTAGCAATGAGATTGCATAACTATATCCGACTGTTATGTTCAGTGCAGTCTGATGGCCTGTGTCTCAATGTGCATACTATCCATCCTAAATGGTATGTGACATTAGTAATATTCAATGCTATTTAGGGCGGATATGGTGGATAGTATGCACATTAGGATGCAGGGCCGGTTTAGTCTGCGTAGTGTCAAGTATAACGACGACATCATTTTTTTCTTCTTTTTTTTTTTTTTCAAAATAAAAAAAATCCAGCTACTGTACCATTAACATTGTTGCTAATGATGTCAATGTATACACAATGATGTTTATATTATTATTATTATTATTATTATTATTATTATTAATAACAATAACAATAATAATAATAATAATAATAATAATAATAATAACAACAATAATGACATTTCTTTAAATCTACTATCGGCAACAATGGGATAATTGTTTATTAAAGCAATAAGCCCCAAGAAGCCGTGGTTTACAGTGAATTTATAACAGCTAAGGGGTGTTGTTTAAACCCCCTTAGCTGTTATAAATTCACTGTAAACCACGGCTTCACGGGGCTTATTGCTTTTATAAAACGGTTACCACACAATACAAATGTGAAAGTCAAAAAATATGTATCAATTAGGGGTGAAACGGTACACCAAACTGACGGTTCGGTACGTACCTCGGTTTTGAAGTCATGGTTCGCAGGGGGGAAAAAACTAAATATAAAATTGTTTTTTTTTTTTTTAATTAAACAGCGGTTTATAGAACAAACTCTGGCTCTGTCTTTAAATAAATTAAATTATAACTAAAGGTTTCTTAAGAATAAAAAAACAATTATGTCTGCGAATGCTGTAAACTATATAGAGAGCCCTTACTTGAACATTACTATAATATTAAAGGTTAACAACAGAGCCCCAACTATTAGCCTAAATTCAATTGCTATTTATTTTTAGATATAATAATCATCACTCAAATAACAAATTGTATGCAAACATGTAAGCTGCACATAAGCTAGCGTCTGCATTAACTGCTAAATCTAATTATAAAGTTATGTTTTTACTCCAATTCGTTGTTGAAATATAATCATTTAAGCTATAGCTACACAGTGGCTGTCATTTTCATTACAGATTTATTTAAACATACATATAATCAATACATCACTAACAGGTTAAGTAAAATATATTGAATATATATGCTAATATAGTGCATATATTTAACGAAAGAGCTAATCTCTTTTAGTAACTAACCAGCTGTGGACACTGAATGGCTTTTCTGAGGTAAATGTTACATGACAAATTGTTTACAAGTTGTTTTATTGACGTCTTTCCGCTGTTATAACACTGATTGAGCGATTACACGAGATATTATAAGTGTCAGTAAGTTGTACTGTATCTTTCAACATACCTTTGAATGTTCATTCATGTTTATTCTGTAACTAGTAATACAGAGGAAGAGATGATCGCGTTCACTCGCGCTCTGCGCTGCTGCTTGAACGCCGTTCGTGGCGCCTATACAGAGATCTGTCACGCCACATTAAAGAGCGTCAAATCGGCATTTTTCTGTTTGAATTTCGTGATAAAATGGATCGATTTGAAAGGTGACACTTTGTTTCTTATCAAAAGTAACAAAACGCAGAGCTTATTTTAAACTGAAGTGTTCCCAAACAGGAGACGTTAATGTTGCAATGTAATGCATTCTGTACACATGTGCACCGTACCGCAAGTCCTGTACCGAAACGGTTCGGTCCAATACGTGTACTGTTACAACCCTAGTATCAATGCAACTTTCATGAAGTAAAATCATTAAAAGCCTTCCGTCCGCTGGAAAAAAATAGTCCCTGACCGTGAACAGCAACGGAAGTTACATTTATTATGCCGTTAGATGGCGGCAAAGATGGTCTTTATGAGCGAGTCACTCAGTCAAAAAGACTTTTATATTGAAACTAGTTTTGAACGCGGAACAAGACGCAAATGACAAATGCTTTGACTATAGCGCTGTCAGTGTCAGCAGGGCACAGGGAAAACCTATTAAATGTTAAAAGGACAGGATCACAGCGGACATTCAAATGGATTTTTTTATTATGAACATAGGACTGACCTGAAGGAAAATGCTAAATCTGAATGCAGGTAATACACTCGGTCACTCGATATCTCTCTCACAATACTCTTCATAATGCAGTGCTTCAATGAACAATGTTAATTGAGAACATACATATGTTTACGTTGCTAAGACAGACGCAGCAACAATGTGGTCAGCTGTATGTTTTAGGGAAATTTTATAACGGCTTCGAACGCGGCTCAACCAATCAGAATCAAAGGCCGGAACTATCCGTTTTATAAATAGACCCTTTTCACATTTCCGGGTTTCTCAGAAGCGGAAGTCATCATTGTTGGGTAAAATTCTATAGTGGTGAATGAGAGAATACATTAAATATATTTTTTGTGTTTCCATTTGTTCAAATAGCAAAGGAAAAACTCCACAACAGTGTTTTCACAACTTTCAAAAAGAGGGAAAAAATAGAGAGCGATTGATAACGGCAGTCAGAAGAGAGCAAGATGTCATTTTTACGGTCACTCCCATAGCCGCTGTATTAGAAACACCCTCACAGCAGCGTAAACTTTGCAGGATTTACGATATTGATGACCGTTAAAACGCGTCATCACAGTCTGTGAAAAGGGTCTATTGAATTTAATAAAATGTTTTCAGAATAATGTTCTCAAAACAGTTTATAGAAATTTACTTCTACTTTAAACTCAGGATGATGTCGGAAGGATCATGACTCCTATGATTTCACCCCTAGCTCATTTCTAATTAAAGTGACTTTTTTCCTTATATTTGTCCTTTTAATTATATATATATATATATATATATATATATATACACACACCTCAAATAATATACATTTTTAATTTTTACATTTATTATTATTTATTTTTCTTTCTTATGCATATGTTATATGATTGATGATTCTATTTAAAAAAAAAAAAAAAAATCATTATGTAAAACCATTTGAATTACTGTTGTGAATGAAATGTGCTATATAACTGTATGCTGCAGTTATCATACAATCTGGTTGTAAGAAAGATTGGATGAGCTTGAACTCTCAGCCACTAGATGGTGCCATTTGTGCCTGAGTCTTCCTTTTTGGACAATTTTGTTTTTCTTAGTTAGTCAGGCATAACAAAGAAAAAGAGATCGGATGCCATCAGAGTTTAAGCCTTGTTAGGTTGTTACTGATTGTACAAAAGTCTAGGTGAGACTAATATGCCATCATAAATTTGCAGTGCCACTATGTAAGACAGAAAATATGACTGAATTAGCTGTAGAGGTATAACTAAAAGGACCATTATTTACTCTTTTTAATTAAAAATCTTTTCAGCAAGACAATAATAATATTAATAAAAATTCTATTTCAAACTTCAACTTTTTTTGAACTTTCTATTTCTTAAGAAAAAGTACCCTGGTTTCCACAAAAAAAAAAAAAAAAAAAAAAAAAAAAAAAAAAAAAAATTAAACATGGAGCACATGTTACAGAACACAGACTCACAACAAGGTTAGAATGAGTATGGGTGTGTCTCAATCAGTTCCCTAGTTCAGTCTGTCTCAATCGCGAATCCTTCCAGGGCACTGAAACGTTCGCTCCCTAAAAAGTCCCACAATGCACCGTGAAAACCAGGCAGCATCGATGCTCACTATGCTCCCTTAACGGAAGTTCTGAAGCGCGAAACTTAAATCACGTGAGCCGACTCACTACACATAACGACGCGCGATAGATGATTTTAAAAATACTAACTATTATTTTGTTATATTTCAGCATAAACATACATCGCTAGACAGGTAATGAACAATTTAGCTAACATTTATAATTTATTTACGGCTGAAATGTTGCACGTATATGTAACAAGCAAAGAATTTATCATAATGTACTTTAAATAACATTACAAGTAATGTCAGAAAGATATCGGCTCTGCTTTTGTTCATAAATACCAGTAGTGATGTTGTACAATGAGGATGTTGTCACGTCGCCGGAAATAGAGTCATAAGTGTCCCAATGTGTAGTGAACCAGCGTCCTTTACTGTCCTTACCAGTGCCCGAATTCGTGTACACGATATACTGATTCACGAGCTTGGGAGCAAGGGAGCTGATTGAGACACACCCTATGAATGTTTATTAAATGTGGTAGATGAAGCAAACAGGCAGGTGCGTATGGTAGTCAAAGAAGGAATGCAATAATGAATGGTAATACTGACAGTTCTTTGTATTGCAGGTGAGTTGAGGAGGTCATGGACGAGAGTAGCTGAGCACACACTTAGGTGAGGAGAGTGGAGTTTGGAAGGAGTCTGGAGAACAGAGTCTGATGAGGAAGCTGTTGGAAACACAAAGGATCAGGGAGACGCTGGAGACACAAAGGATCAGGGAGACGCTGGAGAAAGGTAAGTGCTGACAGATAAGTGAGTCCTTCTACAAACGAGACCAGACAAAGTGCTAAGGTGAAGTGTGTGCATTTATGCTGCTGTGGTGATGAGGTGATGAGGATCAGGTGCGGGTGATTGTTGAGCGTGAGCAGGTGAGCAACAGGAGGGATGATGGGAAATGGAGTTCAGGGAAGGTGAGAGAGATGGTGACCGTGACAGCACAACTGTCTCCAACAATTATAATGGTAAGAAATGTTTCTTGAGCACCAAATCAGCATATTAGAATGATTTCTGAAAGATCATGTGACACTGAAGACTGGAGTAATGATGCTGAAAAAGCAGCTCTGTCATTCACAATAATTCACATTTTATATATACACTTCCGTTCAAAACTTTGGGGTCAGTAGGAATAGGATTTATGTTTTTGAAAGTCTCTTATGCTCACCAAGACTGCATTTATTGGATTAAAAATACAATAAAAACAGTAATATTAAGAAATATTATTACAGTTAAAAACAACTGTTTTATATCTGAATATATTTAAAGATGCATTGGTAACACTTTGTTTTAGTGTCCTTGTTACACGTTACGTGTTATTATAGTAATAACTATATAAATTATGCATAATTACATGCAACTAACCCTAAACCCTAACTTAGTAAGTACATGTTAATTAATACTCAGTATGTAAAATGTATAATTACTCTGAAACAAGGCGGTAGGACTGTGTGGTTACACTTTATTTTAAGGTGTCTTTGTTACAGTGTAATTATGCATTTAAGTAGTATTAAATAACTACGTGTACTTACTATAGGTTTAGGATTAGGGTTTGGTTTGGTTTACGGTTAGTTGCATTTAATTATGCATAATTTTTAGTTATTACTATAGTAACTACATGTAACCAGGGCCTGCCCAAGCTTTTATGGGGCCCTAAGCAGAATTTTATTTGGGGGCCCCTCGGTTAAAATAACTTAAGATAAACAGTATCTTCTTATATAAAAAATAAATGTAAATGTACAAAATGGACAATATTAAATTAAATACTTAAATAATGGCATAAAATTACCAGTTCAGATAGACCTGTAGGAAGATAACAATAATAAATGTATTAACATTAAAGGAAAAGTTCACCCAAAAATGAAAATTCCTGAATGAATTTCTTTCTTCTGCTGAACACAAAATAAGATATTTTGAAGAATGTGGGTTGCTGGTCACCAACTCGTTGGTTACCCACATTCTTCAAAATTTCTTATTTTCTGTTCAGCAGAAGAAAGAAATTAATACAGGTTTGGAACAATATGAGAGTGAGTAAAAAATGACAATTTTCATTTTTGGGTGAACTATCCCTTTAAGGACAAGGGCAGCATATTTACTATTAGGCGGCTGTTACTTTTAGACCTGCACACATCTACAATACAGATACGCATCCTATTTTCTCTCAACTGATTACTTTCACTTTAGACATAACCAACTGTGTTTATGCAAACCTTGTGTGTACTTGACAGTATTAGTGCAATCAGACGCGAAAGATAAAGTCCACTATTCGGGTGCTGTTTGACAGGCTTTTAGTGCGCGCGCTTCGGTGTACGCGCTCAGAAAAAGCGCCTGTCAGAATGAAATGAATGAAATGTTTAACCAGCAAGGCTTTGAAGTACATGCAAATAATGAACTTTTGTGATTGCGAATAAGTGCAGAGTCCCGTGAGTGTAACTCTGCCGCTGCGTTAACGAGATGCAAATGTACGTCGAGTTGTACAGTATTGGGACGGAGGCGCCAGAACCGCAACTGATAGAATAAGCGCTGTAAAATCAAGCTGTCATTTAATTTGCTCTTAGGGGCCCCCTGGTGGCGGCGGGGCCCTGAGCAGCTGCTTAGTTCGCTTATAGGGAGGGCCGGCTCTGCATGTAACATATGTAACAATGACACTGTAAAATAAAGTGTTACCCACTTTGTTTACCCTATTGTAACAATTGAGGCAGGGGTGAAGCTGAGAGAGAATTCGCATGCAAACACTACTACAAACACAGGGAATCCAGGGCAAACAATGAAACTCAAGACAGGAGCATGTTACAGCAAACAAGGACTGACAAACCACAAGACAAACACAAGGGCGATTTATACACAGGCTAACAAAGTAACAAGAGGGCGTGGTAAATTGTCATGGGAAAGCACAAGGGTAACCAAGGGAACTAACAAGACACACCTGGGGAGACTAATCAACATGAAAAACTACAAAGAACTACAAAACATGGCACAAGACAGGAAATAACACAAAAGTCCTCTTGCAAGACACGGGAACACAGGCTGGGATCATGACACCCAACATACTTATTATAGTGATTACTATAACTGGGTAATAAGTACTAACCCTGAACCTACCGCTTAACCTAACCTTAACCCATGTAGTTACCTTATATTACCTAGTACTTTCTTAATTAAGTACAATGTAAGTGCACATATATATATAATAATAAATGCCAGACTGTTGAAAATTCAGCTTTGCCATCACGGGAATGCATTACCTTTAAAAATATATATTTATATAGAAAATAGTTGTTTAAAATAATAATAGTTGACAATATTACTGTTTTTACTGTATTTTTGATCAAATAAATACAGAAATGGTGTTGGTGAGCATAAGAAACTTCTAACATTCTTTAAAAAAAAAAAAAAAAATCTTACAAACCTCAAACTTTTACAAAGTAGTATATGTGATATTGTAGACAAGTTTAGGTTATGACCAAGTCACAGGTCATAATGTAGTTTTGCTTTAGATCCCAGGAAACTGTTGTGGATAATATTTGTTCTTCTACATGAATTGCATCCTTGCCCAGAGCAAAGAGAGACAGATCCAGTCTTGAGCAATCTTTATTAAGATAAATGAACAGTTTGGCATTTTTAGTCCTCTTCATGGAATCGATGAATGTAATACTCACCGAGCCAATGGGGAGCAGACACACACACACACACACACACACACACACACACACTATGAGTTGCCAGAGGGTGCGTGTTAAATGTCCAAGCAGTAATCAATGCAGAGAAATTAGCTATTGATTGTGTATAGTTTTGTAATAGGTTACCTATGGGTTGCTCTTTTAGAAAATTCCAATATTCCTCTCCCTGGGAATAAAGGCATAATAACTTTGTTTAGCCTTGACTGAGAGTGTGAAGGCAGAAGTGAGTCAGCTTTTCAGGGTCAAACTCTAATTAGTATAAAGGTCAAATGGGAAATAAACATGGTGATAAAAAATAATGATGAACTTGGCATCAGAAGCAAAGTGCATTAAGAGCTGTGTGGGAATGATGCTTCTGTATTGGCTTTTCCATGAATGTGATCTACATTAGATTCTCTCTTTTAAAACCCAGCTGACGTGGTGGGTAACCTGACATCAACATTATTACTCTGTGTCCGAGATTTAGAAGGCAAAAGGTACTGTAATGAGATTTAATAAAGTAGGTACAGATTGTGACATTTAACTGGAGGAATTCACCACAAATAAAACAACAAAAAAACTATAACTTTTTACTTGTGGTTGTCATCACAGTTGAATCATTTGTTTTGTACAGATCTGTTAATTTAAAAATACATTAAAATACAATTCATACATATAATGATGTGAATACACATTCTATGCATGTTTTTAATTTTAAATTTTACATGAATTTTTTTTGACATTTTAAAAAATTCTATTCAACACTGAAAAAATGAACTTTCACTGTTGTTAGTTTCACTCAAACCATCCTTGTTCACATTACTTAAAAACTCATGTAACCACATGAATTTAATTTAACTGAGTTGTTTCTACTAAAAATGAGTATTGTCAGCTTTACTTAAGTGTTTGTTCAGTCAACTTAACTTTGCTGAGTAAAACGCACAAATCAATCCCAGCATGCTTTGCAATATATATATCCTGCTTTATATATAGACAACTGTTTCACTTATCACAGTTTCTGCCAATCTCATGTTAATCTTGAGTACATTTAATATTGCATCCTTCATATCTCCGAAAAGTCTTTAGTTTTATCATATTTATAAAAGATAGATACGCTGTACTGAGTCTTTCTGAAAAAAGCAGAGCTCCTGGAGGCGTGCCTGCCGTCAGTGCCGTGGGCAGAGCTGAAGAGTCACGAGTGCACGCAGCTTTTGCATAGAGATAGTCTGCAAGCTGTGACATCATTATAAATAAAAAGGGAACAAAAACGTTCGTGTTGTTTACATTTTATGCACTTGCGCGCCGATTGCCAACAAAACACAGACATCTGATGCAGCTTTACTCACCACCCGCGATCTGCAAATCCAGCGCCGAACTGGGACTTGTTTACAAAGCATTCATCACCGAAATCCCGGGAACAAACATACACGCACAACTCCGTTGCTGCCCTGGAAAAACAAACTTCATCCACTGTTCCCTTAACGCTGGGTTTTTTGGGAAGCTGAAAAAGGTAATCTTTCCCTCAGAACCAAAAACACACTCCTTTGTTGACAGGAGCTGCATCTCATTTCGGAGGCTGCGTCCTCCGGAGGTCGCATTTGAAGGCTGCATACGTCATCAAGGATGTCTTATTTAAGAAAAGTAACCGTAATAAAATTGACTGATATTCATTGTGAGGTGTAAAATACTGTAATTTCTTTCTTACTTTGCAATCTAATGGTTATTTTTCTTAAATGAGACTGCCTCGATGATGTATGCAGCCTTCAAAGGGTGCAGCCCCTGAACTGGGACACTGCCATTGTTGAAAAATCTCTCAGCTTCCGTATCCCGAACGAAGCATGTTGATGGGCGTGCTCTTGCTCTTGCTCTGGGTGATGTATGTGTGCATGCGTATCAGGGAGAAGTGCCCATACAAGGAATTCCACCTTTATGATGTGGTACAGGCCATACTCGAAAAAAATTCGGGGAAACATGTCCACAACCGGAAGTTGTATTTTTGGGACAGAAATACTCCATCATACGTCCAACTCGTGTTTTAAAATTTTGGCCATGTTTAGCATGAGAATGCAACTCTTTAACAGTGTAAATAAGTCAGAATGCATGAAATAGCATTACACCCCCCCTTTAATATTTTAACTTTTTGTCCGCCAAATGTAAGTTTTTCAAGATACAAAGATTCCAAGAAGACCAATACAAAGAGATTATAAAAAGTTGTTACATTTGCTTTAAATGTTAACGTTTTTTAAAAGATTTTTCCTTTTCTTTCTTGTAGACACTTTTATTTGTCATTGACTCATGAGTCTACCTGCTCATTAGTTTTTTTTTCAGAAGAATTTTACAAATGAGAAAAAATCGAAACTGCTTTTGTAGGAAATTCAATTCAAGTTTATTTGTATAGCACTTTTCACAATATATTGTTTCAAATCAGCTTTACAGAAAATGCAAGTTTCCATGCTACAATCAGTAAGTATTATGTTATCAAATGTCAGAGATAAGTGTGTCAAAGTAATGTCCATATGCATACAGCTGGCCAGTATGTCATTTGTGCATGTGTGCTTGTTGAGTTTTTCATTACAGAACAGTCTGTGTTGGAGGTAAGGAGTGGCATTTCCATTTGGCCTAGAGGAATTACTTCATAACTTACTGGTCCATTTGATAAAAATGCTGTTCCTCTGGAAGACTGAGTCCCCAGTACAAAGTCTGTGAGGATTGTTGTAAATCAAGCAATAGATAAGTCTCTCCACATCCCCTTAATGCTGGGTCCCTAGCATAAGATCATTATAGTAAAAAAATGACAAATTTGATTGATTAAAATGGCACCGGGCGACTTCAGCTAAACCACGCTAAGTGATGTGACACTGCAGTTTCCGCATCATATTTCTGTCAAGACAATGATGGTAAAAAGCGTTGTTGGCATGTGATATCTGACAACACAAGCCATCTGCCTGGATATGAGGCTAGATTTATGACAGGGTTTTAGTGGGCTGCGAAGGAGCAGTGAGAGAAAAGTAGCCGTTTTTGAGCATTGTCACTTTTCAAATGACCGTAAATGGGGACACTTATGCGGCTTGACAAACTGCTAGTCGTAAAGGTATGTACCATGCTAGTTAGCTCTGGCCCTCATGCCTGACACAGTCTCTTAAATGTTTATGCTCTGTGCAATTAAATGATGCACTAGCTTTGCCATATGATAATACAGAATACATTGACTTTATCCTGTTTATTACCACCAAAATAAAGAATGATCCACAAACAGCAGCTGACAAATCAAATCCTCCCTATTGATCAAGACTGTTAAAATAATAAAATACTTCAGGTCATGTAATGAAAAGGAAAATGGAATCTTGCACATATAATGTAATTTTTTTTTATTTCTTTTACATTTAAAAATATAAGTCACTCTAGATGTAGTAGTAGTAGTAGTAGTAATTATTATTATTATTATTATTATTATTATTATTATTATCGTTCTTGTTGTTGTTACTGTTGTTAACTTTTGTTAATGTACCATTGAACACAATTTTAATATAAAACTACTTGTAAAATAAAAATATTGTTATTTTTTTAAACAAGAAAAAGGCAAAAAGTCAGCTGCCTCTGCTAACAAGCATATGCAGTGCTTTTTTATTCATATCCATTTTGTTAATGGATAATTAAATAATTAAAATGTAATCTGTTCAGCTGTTCATTATTGTAACACTGTAGTGTGTATACTTTTACAAAGCATGATCTTCATTTATTTTATTTATTATGCACATCATTATTTTAGCAAATTTATTTATGGAATTGCTAAAGATTTAACAGATGAAACCACCACATGGCTCTATTGTAGCACAGCTTTTGCCATTATTCTTCTATTCTAATTCATTCATTTCATTGAGTGCGAGCAACAACTGCGTCTGATTGTCTATCAAACGAATCCCCATATTCACAGGAGCGCAGAGGATTGAGTACACTTACAGAAACCCATTAGCCTAGTTTCTCAGACTCATAGTAGAAAAAAATCAAGCCAATCATCAAGCACAGACCACACATGTCCACAAGAAATGTCTTTTGCCACTCACATCACCATCAGAAGGATAATGATTCTCAATCCATCATTAAAATTTGCCTGGGGGCTTTTGTCGCATCAGTCTCACACTCGTCTCTTGAGGCAGGTTGAGTCTTGCTTGACACATTATTGTTTACCCACTAAACCACACAAAAGTGTGTGTGTTTGTAGTCCTGAAACTGTATAATCAGCAATTTTGATTGATGTATGTCTGACATTATTAAAACTTGCAAAATGGATCACAATCACACTTACAGCTCACATCGAAAGAGAACATGTTGATTTTGGTATGTAGAGGAGACTGGGGCTAGTTGTCACAAAGTTTTGACTAACAGTGGTTTTGTTAATTAAGTTAAACTATTGTAAACCATGCCCTCAAAAGTAAAATTTATATATATATATAATTTGTTTTTTGAAACAAATGAAATTTTACTTTTGAGGGCATGGTTTACAATAGTTTATCTCTTTTTCTTCTAACAATTATGGAAATGTTCCATAACTTTTTTTCTAATCATTTAGTATATTAAAGCTATGGGTGATAATATAGTTTACATTTTTCAACAATACAAGCAATCAAGCAGTTATATATATATATATATATATATATATATATATATATATATATATATATGCAGTGCTAAGTAGTAACTGATTATATGTAATCTGGATTACATAATCAGATTACAAAAATTAAATACTTGTAATTAGAATATATTACATTTTAAAATACTCATAATCAGATTACAGTTACTTTTATATTGATTATATGATTACTTAATATTCACAAAATGGCAGTAAATTATTAAGAATTCATTGATTCTCCCTAATTATTCTTTTTTGTCTTTTAAATAAAAAGCCAATTGCTTATATATCTAGAAAGTCTTCCAGTTTTGTGGAATTGCACTAGTCAGGTGACTATAATTATTAGGCCACACAGCATAAACAAATAAAATATTTCATATTTTTGTTTGTTAGTTAGTGTTAGTTAGCGTAATGTAGCTTAATGTTTAATGCACTTCATGTTGTTGATAACAAAAAAGAAGAAGAATTTTTGTTTCTCTTTGTATTTTTATTTTTTATTTTATTTTATTTATTTTTTTTTTTTTAGCAATATGGTACTTTATCAATATAATAAGATTATACTATTCAAATCAATGTTATAAACAAGTTAGGTCAAAAGTAATCTAAAAGTAATCAAAAAGTAGTCGAATTATATTACCTAAAGTATAATGCAATAGATTACATTACTGACTACAATTTTTATCATGTAATTTTTACCCAGTAATAGACTACAATTTGTAAGTAATCTACCCAGCACTGTATATACATTTCAGGCATATTCAGGCAATAGTGATCAAATAAGTAGCCCAGTGTAGAATATTAGTCTTTTATGCCATGCAGCAGCATTTATCACCCTAAACACTAGATGGCACTGTTTGACCAGCAATGCTATGGTTAGGCCAGTGTTTTTCGAGGAACTCCTCTCTTCAAAGTGCAGACAGAGTTATCATTTACTAGTTGAGTGGGATCTGCCATTTCTGTTATCTTTTAATAGATTTGTACGGAGAGAAAAGCAGGTGCCTCTTGTTAATGTGTCCAATTGCCCAAGTTGCCTACTGAATGTGGTGCATCCATCATTGTCTGCTGCCGTGACACCCTGTCATCCGCCCTCAGTGGCACAAGCCATGCAGACGCGCCGTAACAGATGAGCTTCCTCATGGGCACCGTGCACGCTCAACACAATCAGCACAAACACTCCCACCCACACACTCACACACTCACACACACACACACACACACACACACACACACACACACACACACACACCATACTCTACTCCTAAACTCTTGCTGTGTCTACACTGCTGGTGAAAAAGAATATTCTGTGTTCATCAACAAAGTTTACTACAACAAAATTGTATAAACCAGTGATCCCCAAACAGGGTTATTCAAATTTGTTCCGGGGTAATTGGAAAGATTTTAATTTTGCATTGAATGATGACCTTTATTGTTATTATTGGTCTATTTTTAGGTCAAAATATTAACGTAATTAATAATTTCAATAAATTGTTCTTTTTTTATTACCTTTTTATTTTATTTTAAATTGTATCTTCTTTTCTTTTTTCTTTTCTTATTAATGCCTTTGCACATTCTATCTATCTATCTATCTATCTATCTATGAACACATTTCTGGCTAGTGTCAGTAAAGGGGTGCTTGAGCTGTACATATGGGGTATATAAAGCAGTATATAAGGTATATAAGGGTATATGTCATGGCCTAATGGTTAGAGAGTCAGACTGGTAACCCGAAGGTTGTAGGTTCGGTTTTTAGTACCGGCAGGAAATGACTGAGGTGCCCTTGAGCAAGGCACCTAACCCCCAATCACTCCACGGGCGCCACAACAAAATGGCTGCCCACTGCTCCAGGTGTTTTTGTGCTCACTGCTCACTACTCCTAATGTGTGGGCACTAACTTGGATGTAGTAAATGCAGAGGACAAATTCCAAGTGTGGGTTAACATACTTGGCCTATACACGTCACATACACACACACACAAAGATAAAAAAAAGGTTGAGAAACACTAGTTTACACGTTGATTTTTCTCAGTGTAGATGGATTATTACAGAGTGGAGGATATATGAAATCATGCTGTAATGATAATATTGACATATTTTTTGTTTTATCTAGATGGATAGATCACATTTCTGCAAAACGGTACAATCAGAGCAACCTGTGATGATTTATCCTATTCTTCATTGATGTAGCCACAGATGAACTGTGTGAAGAAAGCTTGTGGTGCCTCTGGGTATGCTATGATTTGTTATTTAGCTTTGCATTAATGTAGTAAAGATGCACAACACGAATGGGCCTGAGGCAAGCTTTATTAATAAACTTCACATTATGAACATGTATGCTTCCATATGGCCCACATAAGTGGAAAGGCATTTTACAATCAGTAACACTTTGAGCTTGATTCTCTAGTAAACACTACATGTGTAAATATGTTCATGGTTTGTGGCTCTATATAGTAGCTGTGGACGGTTCTTTGAGGTTGGGACATGCCTTTTGCAGCTGCACCTCCTCTGAGGGAAGCATTACTATGTTAATACCTTGTTAGGGCTCTTGCGATGGCTGGGTCTTAGAGAGGTCGATGTCAGTACCACTTTAGCAAAAACCTGTGATGCAGCAGGCCAGAGTTTTAGACGTGCAACCTCCACATTCCCATCACTCCCAAGAGTCCTTCCAGTCTACCTCTCCCTCTCCGCTTAAAAAGACTTTGGACGTATCATAAATATGGTCCTGGTCACATCTTGTCCTTTTTAATAGAAGAGGGCAATAGGGTTTATTTCTTTCTTTCTTTCTTTCTTCCTTTGGTTTCTTTTTTTCTTTGGTTTTTATTTCTTTTTCTTCAGCCTGAGGCTCTTGAGCTGAAGTTTTAGTTTTTTCTGTTGTTGGAAAGCAGTAAAGACCACAAGGTCAAAGTTCCTGACCTCAGTTTTCACGGCATGCAGGTAATTATAACCACGGTTCCTTGTTTTCAGGTTTCAGCTCAAAAATAATTGCCCTGCTGGTATTGTTAAAATCTGCTCAGTTCATTTGTATAGCACCCTTACATGATTTTAGCCAACTTTGTAATATTACCGTTGAGTAAAATGAATTAGATTATTTTTTCTACAATAGTTTGTATTAACAGGGATACATTGATTGATTATATATTGATCCACCTTTTTGAGGTCTAATTTTGTAACACCAAAAACAGTCAGAGTTACATTTTTCATGACTGGTGTCATTTAATTAAACAGACACTTTTTGTTGCTGTGACTTTATGTCTTAAATCTCTTCTTTGCTATGCAGAGCTGTAGGTGCTACACACAGGCAGAAACAACACAAGGTGTGACAAACTTTCCCACATTTATTCCTCACTCTTAAAAATAAAGGTTCCAAAAGGGGGGTTTCCCAGTGATGCCATAGAAGAACCATTTTGGGTTCCCCAAAGAACCTTTCATTGAACAGTTCTTAAAAGAACTATTTTTCATAGTGTAAAGAGCCCTTTAATGATCTAAAGAAACCTTTTTTTCAATATAAAGGAACTTCTTTTTAAAATGGAAAGGTTCCATGGATTTTAAAGGAACTTCATGGAACAAACCTTTATTTTTAAGAAATTTTTTGGTATAACAAATTACCCTTGTGTCATTAAATGGTGAAATATCATCAAAATGTCCATCATAAGCCAAGATCCCTGTAACTTGTGTCAGGGAAAATAGAAAAATCAAAGATTGTAAAGATTTTCACATTAAATGTAACCAGGAAAAATCAGGGCTAATCGAATTTGTTTTAAATCCAAAATGTAAATTTAAGATGATAAGATGAACATACTAGACTAACCATAACACATGAACTTTCTTATTTTTGATTCTGATCCCATGCCGAGACTTTATTCAAGGTTTACCCAATTTGAAATGTCTCTTAAGGCTGCTTTGAGTGGTAACCAAGCCAATTTATGCAACAGATTCAATGGGCCATTGCAGCCTGCAGTCAAGCTCAAATGGAAACTGTAATAGTGGTTCACCATTTGGCTATGTTATTGTTTTCTTTAGCATTACCCAGTTGGGAAAAGTCAATGGCAGAGTGGAGAGGTCCTCTCTTCCATCTCTAGAGCTAATTTGGTTGTGCAGTTTGAGTGCTTAATTTTGCACTCGGTCGCTTTCTAAGGTTAATCGCGGGACAGCAGTGTTTATGTTGCAGTAATACGGGCCCAACTCCCCTGCTAAATCTTGTAGGCTCAGAAATATGCATCCTCCACCCCCATCTGCCCCCTGTTCAGTGGAGGAAAAAAAGAAGAAAGACAAATGTGACGTTGAACAAAAGACAGAGGAAAGTCGTTCCAATTAGCCGCTAATGAGACAAGCTCATGAGGATTTCCAACTCCGCAACGTGTTAGCATTTACCGTGCCCCTCGCCGAAGCCCCGCGCAGCGCGACAAGGGAAATGCGGCGAGAGAACATATCTGTCATGATTGCCTACACATGGCTGCGGGGCTTGCTCTTTGAGATGTGAGCAGGAAGGAACGCCTCACTTATGGTCAATGTAAAAACACCAAATTGACATGCTGAGACCATTTTTCTGTGTTTATCTATCCTGCTACAGCACCCAACCCTTCACCCCCTCTCCCAAAATGGATCCTCAAAGAACAAGGAACAAAGTTGCACACCATACGTTCTCAATTTTCTCAATGTGGTGAAAGGGGGAAAATTCATATAATAACTGAAAAATAATATGTCAAGAGAATAACCAGCACTCCCTGTAGCCTCTGAGATTCTTTTATCAGAAATGTCTGGCTGAAAACGGGAAAAGAAATATGTTTTTGTAATGTGCCTCCACTGAAAGCCTAGGGAGATCTTTTTCTAGCTGCTAAAATGGCCACATGTTGGGTTACAGTGAACTGTAATGTGATGCTACATCGTTTAGGAACCAGTATTAGCATTAACGTCAAGTTTTTTGTTTTGTATACGTCACATGCTAACGGTGGTGACTGTGCTCCTTCAAACCACAATAGCTGTAGACAGGTTTGTTTACCCCTGAAACTATAAAGATGGAGCTGAATTGAATTGGACAGGAAACACACACTGTAATTTTATTTGGTGTCGGGGAACTATGTGTGCGTGCATGCTAACTAACTGCGCCACCGGACCCGCCAGAGCTGCCAGCGTCTCGCACCAGGATTTCTAGCATTAATTTAAGTCTGAACACATCCATAAATAAATAATGAAGGAAATAATGAAAATAATATTACGTTTGGTAGCAGGCTTGTTTCACATTTCCTCTTAGCCCACGTACCGCGCTAGCTAATTAGCTTTCTAAGGAGTTGTCCTCCTTTCCGTAAATTGAGTTCCTGAGTAAAAAAGGCTCTCCAAAAGCTGTATTCTGATGAAAGACAAAAACATCACAAAAGGCAAACAAAACAGTCAAATACATATAAAGGTCTCAGAAAAGGCTACTGGAAATTTTGTACTCATTGCTTATTAATAATAACTCTTCACAGAACTTTTCAGAATGTTTTGTTAATGTTCCCATTAAGTTATAAAAACATCATTTTTTAACGTTCAAAACATCCAGCTTTTTCAAATGTTTTAAAAAAGCTTTTTTTCTTGGTTATGCAAACTTTAAGGGAAAATTCTTTTTTATCATTTTGCAAACATTATGGGAACATTACTTTTGAATGTTCTCTGAAAAAAACATTTAAAAACGTTAGATGAATGTTCAAAAAACGTTCCATGAACGAACAATGTATAAATAACATTTTTGTATTAACGTTTTGAGAAAATTATTATAGACAAGATAACTTTGAATGAACATTCTATTAATGTTACTGGTAGAATATTTGTTCATAATTTTGAGAGAACCTTGCCAGAACGTTGTGAGATCAAAGTTGTGAGATTGTTCTCTGTTAGATGGGATGCGGATGTATGTCATAAGAGGACTGTAGAAGCCAATCCTGATCAGCTTCTGCCCAATTTTTGGGCATTTCATTGACCTTGCAGTTACTAAACCAACGTTCAGGCCTTTAACTTCCCCCCTGCCTACTTGCACACTCTTAACACTCCCACTTTAGGATCTTACCTGCTCCACCTTGTGCCCTCCAAAGCTGCTCATAAAAAGCGTATGTGCAGGGACAGAAGCTGTGGCTCAAGGTAGCCTCTACTTTTTATTTGAGTCTTAAAGAAGACCGTAAACCTTTAGCTCCAGAAACAACCTCCGGCACCCAGAGCTTGCGTGCTCTCATTCCTCATTAGACCCCAGTCAAAAAAAGAAAAAGAAAAAACACGTTCAAACAACTTCTTCCTCGCAATGCGTTTACTGCTAATTAGTTTGCTTTGTAAGGTTAGATGTGCGGACGGAGCAACTTTGAAAGCGTTTGGCGGCCATCTGTGTGAGCACAGCGATAACTATGTACAGATGGCCCGCACTAGAGACAGGTTGCTTCAGAGAGGAAAAAAGCAATGAGACATTTTTAGTTTATGTTAATAAGATTTATGGCCACACTCACAGGTAACCTATTTGGCAGTAATGGTGACTGTTAGTCATTCGAGGAGAAAAAAAAAAGAAAAAAAAAAGATAAAAAGTTTTGAAGAAGAAAAGTCATTGAAGCGAATTAATATAGACCAAATAAAAGGCGTGTTCCAGCATTAAACATTTTTCTGTGATCTACTAACTGGATTAGGTGGGGTGATATAGTGCTTCTTATCATTTTTCTACTACTATGTTTCTATACTGTTTCTACTCTGCCACATATTGAATCAATTGGTTGTCAGCTTGAGAAAAATACTTAATTTAACAAAGTTAAATTGCCATTACTTACTCAGTGAACCAGGTAACTCAAGAAAAAGGTAATATTGCCTGGTAATTGTTGGACACGGTCACAAAATTCGCAAACATAATCAAATAAGGGAAGTGACATTTGTAATTTATGCCTTTACCTCTGACACAGGTGTTTACATACTGCTGTTTTTCTGCCATTTTTCATTTGAGAAATATGAAGTACGTTAATTTGAATTCTTAAAAGATATGTGAAGCTATTTTCTAATATCTTTATATGTACAATAATGCGAACAAAGACAAGAACTTTTTTTTATTATTATTATTTTAGCTTGAAAGTCTTAACTTTGTGTGAAATTTGTCCTAGTCAGTTTACTGCTTTAGTGCCCCCTTTTCTTGACAATATATAAACTCTTCTAACTTTATTTTTTTTAAGTTGCGCTGAATTACTGCTGGCCCATGACCAGGTACCTCATCTGGTGTAATATTTAAGAGAGATTCTGTATGAATGCCCAATAGGATGCCTTTCACAGTCAGTTGATTTGGCCGTGTAGAATTAGCCATGTCTTCATGCTAGCCTTATTTTATTTTATAAAATATATCATCCTCCTTAATTAACAACCTTTTTTTTTGGATCATGGGAGAGGATTTGCACTAATTCAGTGTTTACTTTACAGACATAGTGAAATTAACTTCATCTTGTTGCCTTTGAGCGGCTAACTCTGCTAACTGCTTCCACAAGTAAACACTCAGTTAGCATGGCCCATCACAACACACATCAGCTTAGCTGTAATGGAGTCCGAAGCTTTTGGGAGGTTAAGAGTGTTTTTATAACTTAAGAGGACTTGATAAGAGAAAGCTATATTTACAGTGGATCAGTTTGACAGCTTTTCAAAGAGCGCTATCTATAAGTGGCTATTTTTGAGCCAGAGAGAGACTGTCCTCTTAGCTGAAGTCCTCATTAGGGAAGGAAAGCAAGAGGATGCTGAGAACAGAGAAAGAGTGAGATAAAAATATGTTCAAATAAAATCTTTGTAATGTCAGTGCACATTTTTACTTCTGTGCTTGCAGATGCATCTTCATACTGTTAAAAATGGTTCAGTTATTGTTTGCACTGTATCTGCTAGCAGTGTCTTTAGCTGTTGTCTTTTCAGTCATTTGTCAGGTTTTTTTCCCCCCAACACCACAACCATTTTTATCCTTTATTAATGCTTGCATTATGGATAAAGTATGCTAACATTTTTTAACCAATACTGAATGGCATATCATGACTTGAGTAGGCATATGTTTTGTTTTCTTCTATGTCTTCCATTTTCCTTTTCATAATCTCTTATTACATATCTCATACTATACCATCTGTTTTTGTTAAACATTTATTCATTCCTCATCTGATTCGTAAGATGAACCAATCAAGAGTACAGACACTAGTAAAGCACCTCCTCTCCCTCTCCTTCTTTTTTCCTGAGGTTTTATTAGGAAATGGATCCCAGGTGTTCGATAAGCCTGTAGTGGACATGACAGCAGTGCAATCAAGTGTATAAATTTAATTGCAGGCTCATTTGGGGCCGTTTATTAGCCGGTTAGGGGCACCCTGCTCCACTTGAACCCTGTTATTGTGAGGCAGAACATCTGTTTGGCTCTTTTTAACTATTTGTTTCATTGCATAGTTTCACAAATGCACAGTTTTAATGGATACAGGATTATAGTAAACTGGCATTGTGGGCTTGAATGTTGCAGTTGTGTTTCATGGAGCAATTTATGTTGTTTAAGGATTGATTTGTAGTTTGTAGTCTAAATTATAAAAGTAAAAGGAATCCCCAGGACATAAATTAAAGTAATCGTTTCATTTTGTGAAGCATCATTGACTGGACCTTTTTAAAGGGCCAAACACAACAAAAAAGAATTTAGAACTTATTTTCTTTCTTTTAATCATATGAAATATGTTTTGATTTCTTACTTTGTTAATGATGTTAGAGATTGTTATAGTTTAAACTCCAAAACTAATGCAAATTTTGATGCATTGATTGTGCCATTGTAATTTTATTTTATTTAAATAAATTTAAAAAAAAAGATCCTTCTAAAGAACTTTTCCCAACAAGTCTGATGCGACAAAATTACATGAAAGCATTTTTTTTTTTTTTTTTTTTCAATATTGGCACCAAATTACACTGTAAAAAAGAATTGTTGGTTTAACTTAAAAAAGTAAGTTACCTGGTTGCCTTAAAATTTTGAGTTCATTGAAATTAAAAATTTGAGTTAATACAATGAAGGCGATTGGTTTAATCAACAGAAACTCAAAATATTATGTTATCTGAACCACAATAATTATCAAAGTTGATTCGACAAAAGAAAAAATGTTGAGATAACAAATCATGAAAATAATTTTTTACAGTGTACATATCCAACCTGATCACACGGCAATTCGTAAGTATTTTACAAGGTGGCTAATTCGTATGAATTTGTATGACCTCACTCGTACAAATTTGTACATTTTTTGCTAAATCGTACTTATTATACGAGTTGCCAAATTCGTATGAATTTGTACGAATGACCTACCCCTAACCCCGCCCCTAAACCTACCCATCACTGGGGTTTAGACAAATCGTATGAATTCGTATGAGTGAGGTTGTACGAATTCCTACAAATTAGCCACCTCGTAAAATATGTACGAATTGGTCATGAGATAGCGTTGACATATCAAGTCCAATGCTGAATTTTCATTCTCTGAAAACAAACAAACAAAAAAACCTTTAGATTAATAACTGATTAATTTATTTGGCATCCAAATAATTAAAAGATTGATCTCTCTTTTAAATAAAACAAATTACAAGTCATTGCAGCACAATATATCATAGGAATGCATTATTGAAATTTACTTTATAATATTGTCAAACACAGTTTTTGTGCCAAAAAAATTTGCATTAGATGTAATTAGGCCTTTACTGCCACTATTGAACACTGAAACAAACAAGCCTATATCGCTTCCTCCATCATATAATGTTTACCTAACAGTAACATCTTTGGACATCTTTGTCACTTTTCCATCATTATTTAACGACATTTTACAGTTTGAAATCTCTCTGTTTTTGTTTTTAGAAAATGTGGACTTCAAGTATCCCATCACTTATGGTGTTAACGGTTCCATGTAACAAGGTCTAAATTCTGCAAATCAACCAGCCAATAGAAAAAAAAAATGGTCATGAAACAAACTATGAATCCAAAAAAAAAAAAAAAAAAAAGACATTTCCTCATCCTTCATATGTATTTCTCATGGTAAATTTCTATATTAATCACCTGTATTGTCAGAACTGTGAATTTTATAGGCCTAATAACTGCGTGTCATAAAGCTAAAATTAAAAGCGTAGTTGTTTTGTAAAATGATTTTCTCATGCTGTGCAGTCTAACATCCACATGATGTCCTCTGTAATTTGAATATTTCTATGTTAGTCGAGCATGACAACAAAATAAACAAATACATGCACTTGCTCCGGTGGCACCTAACAGCATTTTCTCGAGTGTGCAACAAGGGCTAAATATGTCTTAGCAAAGGTCAGGCTATGATTTGTTATGAGAGCACTCGTGGGGATTTCTGATGCGCGCTGATCAATCCCACACCCCTTGACATGCACATAAATCAATGCTGTATCAAGAAAAGCCCTCCCACTGTACAAGACGAGAGCAGGGTGACGTGATAAATCCCGTACTCGCCATTTTCTGCCCCCTCCTCCACCTCTTAGATCCCGGCCCGCTGATAGATCGCAATACTCCGGCCTTGCTGTTCTGTTTGGTGGCATGAAAAAAAGAAAATCCCCTATGCGCTAACACTCTTTGGCGTTGATGGCTTATTACCAGGCGCTGTGATTTGACGGGATGTGTTCAAGGATCTCCTGTGCGGAGGAAAAGGTCAGCAGCTTTTAGCTGCGGCTCCGCTGGAATACTAATACTGTCCTTATTCAAATGATCCGCTACAGCGCTTATTAAATGGGCTCCGGTGCTTTAATTTAATAGTGCGGGAGCCCGGGCGAATGAGAAGCCTGTGCCAGGTCTGAATGAGACGCTTCTAAAGGCAGAGATCAGAAGGGGGTGGGGGCGGATTTCAGGAAGTGCAGTGTTACCGTGTACATTGGCGAACACACAAGAATGTGTATTTTTGCACAGGATGGACACACGTACTGTCAAGTACTACATTTGCTTTACAACTCATAATTGGAGAATGTCCTCTCTCACTTTCGTTCCCGCTCCACCTCTCCTGCTTCTCCTTCCACACGACTCTACGCAAACAGAAAGAGTTGATCCATTAAGTGCTTGGCTAGGCTATTAATGTTGTTTAATGTATGTGTTCTCGTTAAATCCGGTTTTGTGGATTTGAACCTCATTTGTCGGACAGTGTTGTGCTTGTTTCTCATAAAGGTTGTGTTTATTGGATGGTCCAGTCTTAGAAATCTCTTTTGATTAATCTGCAAGATGGGCCTCTTGTCTAGAGTAGTCTCAGACTCAGACGTCACGCCCACGGACCGTTAGCTGAATGTCTGATGCATATGGCGCACTTAACTGGAAACACTTCAGGATTTTAGAAGTCGTCATCTGGTTGGTTGAATTTTACAGGATGTCTGGGAGACGCGTGTCACGTTCTTTAGCAGTCTGCTGGAAAACAAATGCTGTGACACCAAACCCCCTTGTGGAAGAAGAACGCTGTCGTGTTTACAGCTGTGACAATGAGCGCTTACCAGGATCAACTAAACGTAGGATTTTTAAAAGTCATCTTGGATTTATACTGACGCCTAGTGGCATGGATCACGGCATCATGCATTTAGGCTATAGGGCCCTATCATACACTTGGCACAATGCAACGCCAGGCACGACGCAAGTGTTTTTTGCTAGTTTCAGCCCGACGCAGATATTATTTTCACATCCAGTGCCATGGTGTTTAAATAGCAAATGCACTCGCGGCCATCTGTTCGCCCATGGGCGTGCTGGTCTGAAAATGAGGTGTGTTCAGGCGCATTGTTGGCGTGTTGCTATTTTGAGGCAACTGAAAACGACTGCAGATTGCGGACTGCGGAAATGACACAGGTTTTTTTTTTTTATTATTATTTAAAGGGCGCGTTGGTAATATGCGCCTATAGGCGGGTGCACAAAGCGTGTACACTCTGCTTGTTACACACATAGGGATGCGCAGCACACAAACATTTTTAAATATTAAAAATAAAAGGATTCCTCTCTGGAGAAGCGTTCAGTCTTTCCACTTGCAAATTCTGCCATGTAAATAGCGAATCTGCCATGGCGGGAGCGCAACTGGCTTTTAAATGAAATGGGAGATAACACTCTGATTGGTTTATTGCACATTACGCCCAAAACACACCCATGACTCATTAAGAGACTAGGTACAACCGTTTTGCACCATGCGCCTGGCACGCCGACCATTTTTTTCGTCGTTAAACTAGCAAAAGTAGATTCGGACATGCCCCAAGTGCATCTGCGCCACGCGCCTTAGACCATGCGTTTAGATTGTTAAAATAGTTTTTGTTTACCAATGCCATTGTACAAATGTAGAATTCACAGTTGGCTATGAATTACTCTGAGACTGAAAGTGTCTGATAGTTTTTGGCTGTTCATGTAATCCCAACATGTCTGACCCCATGTAGACCACCCGCCCCATGTAAAATAAAGCAGCTTTTTATTAAAGCTGCAGTCCGTAATTTTGCCTCTTCATCACCATCTCTGTTTGAAACCTGCAATTGCAGTTGTTTGCGGAATTGTTATCTGTACGTGCGTTGTGGCTTGGCACGGCTCCTCATCGAGGATGAATCTAATGTTTGCTGTCAATCACCACATCGGTGTGGATACTGTACTTCGGAACCACAGATTCTACGTCTTGGAAGTATGACCAAAATAAGAATTTTACCGGAGAATGTCATCTGAACAAGTAAGTAACATGTCAGCCACTTTTGTTATGACTAACTGAGGGAAAAAAAGCATTACAGTAAATCGTGCTGCCAGGTGATTAAATCTAACAATCGCTTAGCTCATATCACGTCAAACCGTGCAAATTATTATTATTGTTATACTTTGTTCTCAAATTGTTAATGTTAACAACATCAGCATTGCATGACTGTGTATTTAGTGTGTATTAGCGTTACCTGTAGATTTCAATTTCTGTACAGTCTAATCATAACTAACGTTAATTTGTCATACCATACAATCCGCCATCAAAATGATGTTTAATTATTGCAGCTGCTGTGAGAAAAGGCTATAAATGATCCGCCTCACATGCGATATAGCCTACTAGCTGGGACTCCTTTATGTATACAGACGTGACGCAATGACGCAAAGACAAAAGGCGACATGCTTGAATTTCCCGTGGAAATCCACCAGTACCACCCGAATTATAAAGCATTATTACAAGTAGGGATGCATCATTTTAAATATATTATAAAAGTACTAATTTCTTCATGGGTAAAATAAAGAAAAAATACAGCATAGCTGTATGTACAAGAGAGAAAATCATATAAAAGATTCTTAACAGCCATCAGCATTCATTCTGACATAAGACTGACACATTTTTTGTGTCATTAAGTGGCTGGATATGAATGATAAAGCAGGTACGCTTTAGCTTGAGTAAGTAAAGACATCTTTCTTCATGTGCACGTCACACTCAAGATCAATTCTGCACTACACTCAAATCATTAAATGTTATTATTAGCCTATACGTTTCTTCTCATGCAGTATGTTAAAAATACATCTATGAAATAATACATACAGTTTTTTTGTTTTGTTTTGTTTTGTTTCGGAGAGGATAAACTCTAGGGATCTGACAGTCATGGCAAACCTGGATATTGTAAGAATAAATAAGTTTGTATTCATAAAATGTCCATAAAAAATATGAAAACGATATAATTGAAGCTTAATTTGGTATTAATGTGGCACAAACCACAAAACAAGCACTTCCTGTGAAAGATAACAAATAAAAAAGTGAGTGTGGGTGAAACAGAGACAATGGAATTAATGTGTTCTCTTATCACAGATGAGCCATTACGTATAGCCTCACTATTCTGAACACACTTGCACGTCAATACCCCAAACAATAAATAATCAGTCCAATAGAATACACTCTCTCAACTTCCACTGGAAATCTCCCTATCATTATCACAGGGTGGGAACTGAAAACAATTAATAATCCCACAATCAGCCTTTCAGACCGCATCCATCTTGTTTTTCATTAGGCTCCTCTCTCTCCCTCTCTCTCTCTCTCTCTCTCTCTCTCTCTCTCTCTCTCATGTGGAATTGAAATCCTAACTTGCATCTGATCAGTAGTCTACTCTGCAGCTTCTTAGTTTTAAAGGCCTATAACAGACAACTGTTTTCCGAGATTGCATTTACATTTATTCGCTTGGGAGATGCTTTTTACAGTGTATTCATGGTGTTTTATCAGTATGTGTGGTGGGAATCAATCCCACAGTTTTTATGCTCTCCATATTCTACCAGTCAAGTTACAGGTGGAGACTGCGACTCTTTCTCTATTACAGACAGTCTGACAGTCTGGTTCATATTCATTATTAACTATCATTTTAACTATCATTACCATCCTGTGGGCATCTTTAGGTGGCCCAAAATCTCATGATTCAGCATCCAGAGACAAATAAAATCTCATTAGCTTTTCTCACATTTTCTTCAACATTAAAATCTGTCCCACTTCCTGCGATGACTGTGGTCCAGGGTTCCCACACCTTTTGAGCAATGAATTTCCTTGACTTTTCCAGTCATTTGTGATTAATTGTTTTCTAATATGATATGTTTTAAAATGTAATTTATTACTGTGATAGCAAAACTGAATTTTCAGCAGCCATTACTCCAGTTTTCAGTGTCACATGATCCTTTCAGAAATCATTATGCCTATTTGATGCTGAGGAAACATATATATATTTAATATTTTTTTCAGGATTCTTTAATGAATGAAAGGTTCAAAAGAACAACATCTATTTGAAAGAGAAATCTTTTGTAACATTATAAATATCTTTACTCTCATTTAATGCATTTAATGCATCCTTGTTGAATAAAAGTATTAATTTCTTAAAAAAAATAAAAAATAAAAAAAAACAACCCCAAACTTTTGAATGGTAGTTTAAGTGGACAGGGATGAGGGACAGCCATGGTCACCATTCACTTTCATTGTATGGAAAAGAGCAGCTTGGACAAGATAAACATCAACTTTTGTGTTACACAAAGTCCGACATGAGGGTGAGTAAATGATGACATTATTGAACTATCCATGGAATGAATTTTCACGAAGATTAAAGGTGTGTGGGAGGTGTCTAGTTTTTGTCTTTTGGTATTTGCTATTCTTTTGTTGTGTTTTTGTGACATCATTATCATAAGATAACAGTGTGATTCTCTCCCAGCACCTCCACCTCCTCCAGGCCATAAATCAGAGTGACTATGTCATCATTGTGGGATGTGGCGGAGCTCAGTGTCGAGGCAGTTGGCGTCTCGGGTGTGAAATCACTTGACCCTTTAGCATTAACCTTTCCTCCACTGGTCCACAGGTCTCTCCCTGAGCCTGAGAACAAAAGAGGAACACTCCTGATTAAACACAAGAGTCCGCACTTGATATTAAAGCCTAGCTTAGTTGCCCATGTCCCCACTAAGACTGTGTGTGTGTGTGTGTGTGTGTGTGTGTGTGTGTGTGTGTGTGTGTGTGTGTGTGTTTTTGTGACATATCAGTTTTCTGTGATGGGTAGGTTTAGGTGTAGGGGTAGTGTAGGGCGATAGAAAATACGGTTTGTACAGTATAAAAATATAAAAACCATTACGCCTATGGAATGTCCCCACAATTCACAAAAACAAACGTGTGTGTGTGTGTGTGTGCTGGGGAGGTGGCAGACAGACCAGTGTCCCGGTGGGAACAGTGTTTTGTCGTCCCAAGCAATGTTTACTTTCACTCCCCCTAACACACACACATAGATCTCTGTCTCTGTGGTTTGGATCGATAGGCAGAGCTGAGATGCGCTTGAGAGGTCTGAACTCTGGAGGAACACTTGTGTGTCTGCTTCGGTTTATGCTGCATACATCACAAAAACATTTTGAGAATGTGATTCTTCATTTACTTTACCTTCCCCCCTTTCCATTATTATTATTATTATTTTTTTATCTATTACATTTATTAATTATTAAATTAACTTTGGTTATAATTCTTGCATGATTAAACTACAATGATTTTTAAATGATTTTTATCTTATTTTTTTATTTAAAAAATAAGAATGCACACACGCACGCGCACACACACACACACACACACACACACACACACACACACACACACACACACACACACACACACACACACACACACGTTGGGTTTCCATGTTTTATGGGGACTTTCCATAGACATAATGATTTTTATACTGTAGAAACTGTATATTTTATCCCCTAAACCTAACCCTACCCCAAACCTACTCATCAAAGAAAACTTTCCGCATTTTTACATTTTCAAAAAACATCATTCTGTATGATTTATAAGCTGTTTTCCTCATGGAGACCAAAAAATGCCCCCATAAGGACAAGGATTTTGAATATTGCTATCTTTGAGGGGATAACGTGGAGTTTACCTGAACCACACACACACACACACACACACACACACACACACACACACACACACACACACAAACATCGTTTCTAGATATTTAAGTATGGTATGCTGTCTTATAATTCCATATCTTTTTCCCATTTCCCTGTTTTATGAGTTTTCATTTTTTATATTTCTATTATGGATCTAGACTACAGATTATGCAATGAAAATTTTATATTTTCATGCTATTTTTTTTACTCCAGTAAAGTAATAAAACTACAGCAAGATAAACTGAGAACGTGATTTGCAATAGTTGTCTATTATATATATATATATATATATATATTTATATATGTGTGTGTGTGTGTGTGTGTGTGTGTGTAAAATTTGAGATTACCTTATTATTAATATAATTTTAAGTTAATCTAAAAGTAAATAAACAAAGCCAACAATATAACTAGTAATGTAACTTACTTGTCTTTAATTACCTCTAATTTTACTAACAATATAATATGAGGTATAATTTTGTCAAAAGTGTGAAAGTGTATCTGTGCAAGAGTAAGGAAAGTCTTTAACGTTTCCTAGCCACACATTAAATTGTAAAAGCTCTTTGTGTCCCGTCCCAGAGGCCAGAGAAATAATGTGTGTGAGAGTCCCCGTTCTTTCGTTCCACCCCCCTCATACTTATCTCTCTGCCCTGTCATGTTCCTTACATCAGGAGAAAATAATTAATTACTCAGTCCACTCATGATTTATGATATTACTGACATAATTAATGAAACACATCAATTTTCCTGTTTAATTGAAGGGGGCCGCAGTGCACGTCTGGCACAGTTAAAGGATTCACATGACAGAACAGGGCAAAATAGACACCTTCCCATTTTTTTTTTTATTTTATCCTCTCCCTCAGTATTTCTCTCTCTCTCTTAGTAGCCTGTTATTAACAAAAGTGTATGACAACTTAGCAATATCTGCAACATTAGATGGTGGGCAGTAAATAGAGTTAAACACCCAAGCAGTTGTTTTATTGTGCATATTTACACAGATGCAGACATGCTGTACATTAATGTATATGTCTATAGTGTATATATGATTTATGAGGTGGCATTTCTAGACGTGTACAGCTCTCCCACTAGCCTGAAGACAATAGACAGCTAGGTAAGCCATGAATAATTAATTTCCAAGCAGAAGGTATAGAATATGCTCATGTGCTGCATCTAAAACAGTCACGTCTGACAGAGCCAAGAAGTCTACGAGATTTTACTGTATATTGATTTGATATAATTTATTTTACTTGATTTTTTTTTTTTTTTTTTTTTTAATGCATTTCTGTGGCGTTAACTCTTTTTGGCAATGTTAGCAGGTCTATGACACTTGATAATAATTATTAGTAGTAGTAGTATTTTACATTTTGCTTTTAAATATTAAATATGATGTTTAATTTTAAATTTGATGGATTTTCTGAATTTTTGCTTCAATGATTTTTGAATTGAAAGACAACAGGCAACATAAGAGGTCATATATATATATATATATATATATATATATATAAAATTACACATTACTAAAATGTCTTTAACCACTGTTATCTGATTATATCCTAATGTAAAAAAGTGACAAACTAATTTTCAGTTATTCTAAAAAAAAAAAAAAAAAAAAGTTATTAGAAATCATCTTTGAGCTCAAAACAATCTACACTTTAAAAAAAAATATTTTCATGATTTGTTTTCACAACATTTTTTCTTTTGTCAAATCAACTCCAATAAAAATGTGGTTCAGATAACTTAATATTTTGAGTTTCTGTTGATTAAACCAATCGCCTATCTCAAAATTTTAAGGCAACCAGGTAACTTACTTTTTTAAGTTAAACCAACAATTCTTTTTTTACAGTGTAAATGTCTCAGACAAGTCAGCAAAAGTTTAGAGAGAAAGCAAGACGGCAAACAACAAAAAGTAAAATTCAACAATTTCAGCCATGCATTAAATTCCACTAAGGCACATCGGCAAAGAGGGGAAAAAATAAATAAAAAATACATTTAAAATAATAAATCCAACTCACCAGGAGCATTTCATGTGCTTGTGATTAGCTACTTTGAATTGACCTAGTCAACTGCGGGAATGTGCCGGGCTGGGTGTGAGTGTGCATGTAACTGTGCTGCGGGGAGATTAGTGGCCATGGAAACACCCAGCCATCCCTGTTTTTAGAAAGACAAACTCTACATGTGAGAGTGATTGACATGTCTTTCCCTCTCCAGCTGACCCATAGAAATTAGCAAGTTAGAGTTATTCTGCTGCAGAGCTTTGAAAGAGGGTGGGGTGGGGGGATACTTTAAAGTGGCTCTCGAAAATGCTCCTCTGTCATTTGCATGTGAAACATTGCTGTGTTTTATAGTGTGGTGTGTTTTAGGAGGACGAAGCATAGCTGTGGCTTCACAGCATTCTCTGTGATTGGGCTGTCTCGACAGTGACAAACTTTATTTCCAGTCTGTGTGTGAGTGTGTTTGCATTTGTATTTGGTGCTCATCTGCTTTATTGCTCTTAGACTTGATGTATTGATTTGATTGGTTGATTAAAACTGCTCTAAATGTCAGTGTGACAGTCAGATACACTGAGCAGCCAGTGACTGGTGTCAATATGGTTGAGTTATTCTGAGACTCTCCAACCATGTGGGATGTGTTCTGTCATGTGATTTAAAATAAAAAGGGCTCCTTATTTATTATGAAATATGAAGTTTAATGTATGCTGAAATTTATTCTTTCTATTTATCATTTAACCATCAATGTAAGTGTTTTGGTAATATTTGAAGTGTTAATGCCAGGCTTCACCACATTTAGGCTATACGTTTTTATAAATCATTTACTTAGAATAACAATATTTTTTTTTTTTTTTTTCTTTTTTTTTTTTTTTTTTGTCAATCCTGTGGAATATCTGGTAAAAAAAAAAATTAAGTCAGAGACACCTGTACTTTTACATTTTACGTCTTTTTACCACTTAAACAAAGGCTAAGAACTTTTCATATTTGAGCAGAAGGGGGCAGCGTTGGTCTACCAAACTCGGTCTCACTGCATTTGTTTATAGTGTGGGTGAAATTCAGAAGCAGGATCGTACTGTCTTCCTTCGAAGAAAGTTAATCAAAAACATTATAGGAATTCTTAATATCCGTAATATTTATAGTCAGACATTCTTAATTGACTTTTAAAAAATACGTAAATATAATTAGGTTACCTAATATAGGCCTATATAAACAGAAACTGTATATGTGACCATTTTTTAAATCTCCTTATTTTCATGTTTACAATGTCAACACTGACAATCGTAAAATCATAAAAATATTGTACCAGCAAAACTAAGTCATAAAATCCATGCCAATATACTAATTCTTGTTAACTAATGCAATGCAGGTTATATATTTGTTGATAATACAGTCATTTAGTGATAATGCTGAAAACTTTAAGTTTTATAACTTGCCAACATGTACGTTTTGATTTACCTACCTTGTAAATAAATCTGTCTGAACGTAACGTACAGTATTTGTTTTCATTACGATATCAGTGAATACTAAAGGTGCTTTGTGTCCATCATGTCTTTTGTGATGTTGCAGACGGGGCATGAGACATGACATAAAGCACACAGGAGAAGACTAAAGGCTTTTGTGTCAAAATCCCTCTGTGTGTATGTAAGGACTTAAGGATTATGTATCACTTAGTGGCCCAAGTTCTTTCTTTCCGTAGTCTGTGTACTTCCCGACACATACACATCCCTCACTACCCCCAGCCTCTTAACCTGTTCCCCTTTCCTTCCTTGCTTTTTTCTCTCTCACACCTCTAACCCTGGCTTATAGCGGCTGGACTGTGGTGCTGGTCAGCATATTGTCACCTGGGTCCCATTAAGAACATTCACATCTTAGCATTGCCAGATCAGGCTATCTGCAGTCCATTTCTGTCCACTCCACTCATCTTCCTTTAGAAATAACAACAAAACAGATCTTCTAGATCTCTCAAATGGAGCCTCTCGGAGGTCAGAGGAAGTTGGGGAGACAATATTAGTCGTCTGAATAAGCAGGTTTTGGGTCTACGAGCCTCAGGACGAGGGGTGGCCTTAAGATGAGGTTCTTCTGTCTCTGAAGGGTCTTGTAGTGTTAAGCCTTCAGGCTCCAGAGATGAACGCTTAACGGCACAATGACAATCTGGTCTGGATTAAAACAAAAAGGGAGGCGTTATTTTGGATTTTTTGTGGCGAGGCACATTCAGAGGATTGGAAGGTCACAGACAGTACATGGTCAGAGGAGTTTTGTGGGGTTGCATTTTGCAATGAGCTTTGGTTTTGTTTCAGGACAGTTTGATGGTGTATAAAGAGGAACAGGAGGATGAACCTACATTTTTGGGGGTGTTTATCTGCACAGCATTTGGTTAAAACTGAATGCTCTTTAACACTCATGTTCAGACTTTTCTCTAATGATAGCGTTAAAAAGTCAAAATTTTGACTTGATAACATGATTCAAACGTCCTCCATGAAAAGTGTTAAGTTACTTGTGCTTGATTAATAAATACATATATTTTTTATTAAATTCTCTGATGCTGATGTACAAATAGATACCTTCCAATTGGACAATTATTTTATTTTATTTTATTTTTCTACAATTTGATGGATTCAAATTGACACAAAACAGAAACACTAATGTCACTAGAATGGATATCAGTCATATTCTACTGTGTGGTAAAACAGAAACATAAATCTTTTATGCATATTAAAGCTTCAATGTATACTGGGTTTAATTAGTTTGATTAGGGAAAGGAGGTTTATTTCCAAAATGACTTACAGAATACTACAGAATTAGTATAAAATATAAAATATATATATATATATATATATATATATATAAAGTCTGTTTCAACAGGATATGAGGGTTAAATTGATTTAACTATTGAATGATTGAACTAGTGAATTGTATATAATGTACTTTTACTGATAAAGTTTAGTTTTTTAATTCTATAAATAATCTTGTTTTTCCAATAAAAGTCCTGTGATACAGTGCAGATCATTATAAGTTTCTCTCCACCCTGTTTTCAATGCATCTGGCGTAGCTTGACTCTGTGTGAGTGCGCGTCAGCTGTTGTGTGAATCAAAAGCTCGACAGCACTGTTTCATTGCGATGACCCTTACACCTCCCAGCTTGCTCTGGTTTTCCGAAGCCCGCAGACCTCGCCAGGGATGTCAAACAACAAAATACTGGTCTGCAAAAGCCAATATCCTGTGTCTGTTAGCGGTACAGCCGGAGCCAAGTCGCATCTAATAATCCTGGTGAAATATTCATTTTCACGTCCATATTAACTCTCACGTAAAGATGCAATCATTTGCCTTAGTCTCTCTCCCTGTCGTTCTCACTCATATCATCGGTGTCACCCTAGGTGTGAATTCTCATGAGAGTATTTTGTTGTATATTCTTGAATCAAGAATATTCTGGAGATGACAGAACGTATTCCAGGTGACAGTCGTGCAGCTGGTGGAGTTTGGTTCGTCTGTCACTCATTCGGTTCTCGGCAAAGCAAATGATGGCGTTATTGTAAAGTCAGTCACTTCTTATTAAGCCCCACCGAATTGAAACGGTGCTAGACGATGATTCGTCCGTCAGGAGATGCGTACGGTTTGTCTGGATCTATTAACCACTCTCCTCTCACCAGATCTCAGTGTCATTGTTCTGTGAGGAGCAGGGCCTGCTGCCCCCCTTCCCTCGAATATGACACGCGCACTGCGGGACATGGCAGCTTCCTTAGAAAAGGCCTCCGCGCAATCATTTACATGCTGTAACCTTACGCCTGCTATTGTCCGTGCCTCAGTCGACATTCATTTGTGTCCTCCGGCAGCTTTGACCAGCGAACAATTCCCGGACCAGGCAGGAGGGAAAAATGGGCCTACGTTTCACTGATTAAAGAGATGTGGTGTCAGCGCTCGGCCGCTGTCAGCACTCTGTTAGTGACTTTTTATAAAGCTAGGCAGCTATGCTAATTACCTTTAAGTTAGTAGTGTCACCTGAAACCCATCTCTGAACTAGGCTACTTATTAAATATGCAGTCAGATAAAGTATAACATGGCTTAAAAGAAAGTTACAGTTATAAAGGCTAAATGTGAAATCACGTATACCATTGTTAGGTACATACAAAATCTAGTCATTTCGATAGGAATTCACGCAATTTCCCCATGCAGATTTCACATCAGGTTCAAGTTTGTCATACAAATTCACTGTGCTGACCAACAGAAGCTGCTTGGTTTGAAAGTGACTTTTGTGCTTCATACTGTACATCACTACACTATTGATAATAGACAATGGACCTTTTTTTGGCTGCGAAATCTCGCTAATGTGACCACACATTATGAGTCATGATTTTTGCTGTTTTGAATTGTTGAACATGTTACTTTAACCATCATGTTCATACCTTACTCTAATTATAGCATTATAAACTTGAAAACTGAAACATCCTCCATGAAAAGTGTTCACTTCTGCTTGATATAGTACATTAATAAATTTATTTACTTTTCAATAAGATTCTCTGACTAATGTACAAATACACTCCTGACATTTTATTTTATTTTATTTCTACATGAAGCTTTGTGATTTTTGAAATGTTGAACAGGTTAAATGCACATATTTGTGTGATACAAGAACAAAACTTGCATGTTGTGAATTCACAAAGCAGTGAACTATTGTTTGGCAGGATGTTTGAAAGCCCAGCGGAGTGTGAGGTGCTATTTCAAGAAAAGAGATGCCATGAGATCAAACTCTGCCTGCTGCCAGTTGGCTGGACCTTATTTTGCTTCTAGTAGCTGCCTATGTTTGCGTTTAATTCAACTGTAAAATTAGATGGAACATGCCTCCGGTAAATCAGAAAATAGCACACTATAGGCTACCACTCTTTTCCCTGTGCTGGGAAAGAACAAAGTGGTTAGGATCTTTCCAGATGTCGATGGAAGAAGTGTCCCATATCATTCTTTCTACAACTGTAAGCCAATACCGTAAAAGTGAAGATGACAATGCATATGGTTTCTTACAGTAGTGCTGATCTTGAAGGACTGGATGTTAAATGAAAAAGTTCAGATCTCTGTCATGATGTATATTTTGTGTCAGTTTGTTTTAGTCTTGATGAGAGGTGTAAAACCAGTGTTGGGAAGTGACTAAAAGAACACTACAAACCCAAATAAGTTGGGCTAACTAAAAAAAATTGAGGTAATCAGTTACATCAAATTTTTTGAGTTATGTTGTTTCCAATTTTAACTAAGCAGAACTATCAAGTTCTGAGTTTGTAGTACATGTTAATTGCTCCTAACTTGAAGTACTGAGTTAGAGTACTTTTGATACATACATTTTGATAGCAATTAACATAAAAGATTTAGTTAATTAACTTTTTTATTTTGAGTTCTTGCAAATCAGATGAGTTATTTGTAAACCCTAATACATTGTCAGAACTCAAAAAAGTTGAATGAGAATTTTTTAAGGTAAGAAACTCAAAGTTTAAGTAAGATTTTTATTTTGTACTCATACATTTTTATTGTTTCTAACTTGAACTATTTGAGTACACTAATTCATACATTTAACTTAAAATTATCTCAATGTAAATATTTTGCTAACTATAACAAACTAATTTAGAACATGCCAACTTGCTAATTTTCTAACATGTTAACAATAGTATGACACTTACTGAATGAGTACAGCAACTTAAAACATGTAACTTACCTGCTCTCAAACCAAGCAGCATGTGACACTTGTCACCATGATGGTACTCTCCATAAACCCACATTAACAGAAACTCTTCTAAATTAGCATAACAAAACATTAATCACTACTAAATCTCCCTTACCATTAATCTTGCACAAAAAAACATTATATGACACTTAATTTTAGCATTTACTCTCCCTTTTGAGTGCCATGGGCAAAGCATGCTGGGAAATAAAAAATCCCAGCCCAGTTTCAGTTAAACTTAAGTTTGTCTAAATTAAAAGAAACAAGTTCATAAAACTCAAAACAATGAAAGTTCAGTTTACTTAAAATATATCAGTTCTGTGAACTCAAAAGAAAAAGAAAGTTCTAAATACTCATAACAGTTAATTTAACTGAACTATTTTGTTTTAAGTTTTAAATTTAAGTTTGTCCTACTCACAGTATTTTGAGCATTAGGGTTTACAGTGTACTAACTACATTTATCATTTTTTCATTTATTCTGAATAGAATAGAACAGAACATTAGCAGCATTTTATATGTATTTAAAGAACTATCTTTCTTCTGTGGAACATAAAAAAAGAGATGTTTTTAAGAATGTCTGAGCTGCTCTTTTGTGCACAGTGACAGTGATGAGAACTGTCGAGATGCTCAAGAACTGAAAACAACCACGTAGCACTTTGACACAGTGTGTGAGCTAGTGTGTTAGCATGTTAATGTCGTGAAAGATCTAGCGCCGCTCTCCATGACCTCTTTTCATTCTCTTAGCCCAGCACTTGGCAGGTTCCCTCATCTGATTGCCTGCCAGAAATATGCTGCTCTAGCCATGGTGGGGTTCACAACCTCTGTAATGGCGAGCAACGAATTCACAACATTCGGCGAGAACACTTTGTCATTCTCCTTTCCTCATTCCTTCGCTCGTCTGTTTTTAATAGCAGGTTGTATTGTCTAGCTCCTTAGCTACAACAAAGGGATAAATACAAAGCGTACTGTAGGTGCTTGTGCTAAAGGCCTTGGACATGACATGTGACAGCCGATGATAAATTGGTTCGGTGTCTGTTCAATTTCAAATGCAAAGCTCTGGAGAGGAGGAGAAGGAGAGGGAGAGGTGAAATGAAACATTTCTGGAACGGGGTGAGTGGGAAGTTTCAGATGATGTGTGGCTGTGTGTGGACCAGATAAGCCTCTGCTGAAGTTCTAGTGCAGGTTACTGACTTCCTGTCGTTCACAAGTGCATCCTGGCATCCAGTCTGGTAAGGAGAGGGAGAGAAAGGAGTGTGTAGATTAATAGCATTACACAATGGGAGATGACAGCAGTCCATTCATCCTATAAAAAAAAATCTAACCCATAAGTACATACACACTTGTACACACTCACATAAGTTTCTAGCTCAACGATTCATAAAAAGGGGTTTGTGAATATTATAGGGTATAAGGTCCAGGGGATATTTAAAAATTAGTAAATTAAATAATAATATACACTGTACACTACCGTCTAAAAGTTTGGAGTCTGTAAGATTTATTTTAATGTTTTTGAAAGAAGTCTCTTTTGCTCACCAAGGCTGCATTTATTTGATCCAAAATACAGTAAAAAACAGTGTTTTAAAAATTTAATTTAAAGTATCTGTTTTTATGTAAATATGTTTTCAAATGGCAAGCTGATGGCAAGCTAAATTTTCATCATCATTACTCCAGTTCAGTGTCACATGACCATTCAGAAATCATTCTAATATGCTAATTTGGTGCTCAAACATTTCTTCTTATTATATTAATAAAAAAAATAGTTGTGCTGCTAATTTTATTATTATTATTATTATTATTATTATTAATTTTTAATGTTTATTTTTATTTATTTATTTGGAAAATGTGATTTTGTTCCAGGATTTTTTGATGAAGAGAAAGTTCAAAAGAAAAGCATTTATTTGAAATACAAATCTTTTGTAACAATGCAAAAGTATTTACTGTTACTTTTGATCGATTTAATGCATCCTTGCTTAATAAAAGGATTCATTTCTTTTAAAAAATAATTAAAACAGATAAAGAAAATAATAATAATAAAAAAAACTTGCTGACCCCAAACTTTTGAATAGTAAAGTAATAGTAAATAAAAACAATTTTTTTTTTGTTAAAATAAATGTTGATTAAAAAAAAAAAAAAAAATCACTTTTATAATAAACAACAATCAATAAAAAGTGGTAACTTAAGACTTTAACCAATAATAAGACTATTAATGAGACTATAACTATAAAAAAGGACTGAGTAACTCACTGATGAGGAATGTTGTATTTGTTGCTTCCAGTTTTACAATGTAATTATATAAACCAATCTGTGTGCTTATTGAGAATACTGACCAGGGGTCGGTTGCATAAACTGCTAAGACTAGTACTTACAAGTTAGTCATCAATTATTTTTCTTTAAGAATGTTCATGACTTTTTTAAGTCAGTTACATAAAAACGTAGATTGGTCTAATTCGATACAGAAAAGTAAGACTGATTATCCCCAACTAACTGGTAGTTGGTCATACTAGTTCGTAAGACACAGTCTTAACATAATGGCTATGTATATGCAACTGGCCCCAGCTGGTAGTTTTCTTTTCTTTTCCAGCAAGAATAAAAAGTGACTTATTATGATTTGTACTTTAGTAAATTAATAATGTTAAAACTCCTTTGGAAGGTGGCAGGGAATTGAAAACACATGCACACTTATAGCATATAGCTGCGATGACCACATTGTGAATTAAGTTATTGTAATTGTAAATGAGGTTTTATTTTATTCTGGTTCTCCTCCTGATCATGGAGTGAATCAGTTGAGCTGGAAGGATTGAGTGCCTGGCACATGCTCTATATGAACCAGAAAACCAGCCAAATCCAGCTTGTATCTTACAAGGCAAACAGGAGGATGTGTGTGACTGTGCATTTGTGTGTGTATGTGTGTGTGTGTGTGTGTGTGTGTGTGTGTGTGTGTGTGTGAGAGAGAGAGAGAGAGAGAAAGAGAGAGAGTAAGAAAAACAGCTTCTGCATTAGTGTGGCTGTAAAGAAAAGCAAAGCGCCTTCTGAATTGTCGTATAAATGGCCAAATTATATCTTATGGTAAATGCTGTATAATCCTAAAAATGCCCAAGAAAAGTCCAAAAGCTTTGAGATGCTGTATCATCTCAAAGCTCTAGATATGATAATAATATAAAGGATTATATTCCTGATACATTTCACTGTGCATGTACAGCTTTGAGATTTGTTTTATTATACAGGGTTTACATCTTTGTATTAATTTATGTAAATTTAATTCTATATTAATAACCTTTTCATGTATCTTAATTTAATTGGTAACACTTTTAAAATAAGTTTACATTTGTTAACACTAGTTAACTACATTAGTTAACTTGAACTAACAATGAAAAATACATCTAAAGCATTTTTTATTTTTAACATTTAGTAATACAGTATTAAAATCAAAAGTTGTATCTGTTAAAATTATGTATTGGACCTGAACTGACATGAACTAATACACAGTTCTGTTTTTATTAACTAACCATAACAAAGACAAATAAATACATTTAATTTTTTCCATTTAGCAGATATTGTAACAAATGTATTGCTCATTGTTAGTAACTGAATTAACTAACATGGACTAATGGAAACTTATTGTAAATTTTTCCATTTAATTGTATATTATTAATCTAGATATTTTCTCTGTGAACAGGCTGAAGTTGTCCATGACCAATTGTGGAAAAAGCCTGCAGATTTATCCAGTCCTGCTTTTATCTACACATGCGCACAAACTCATTCACTTGAATTCCCAAATTCACTTTTGGCGCACACGCTCCTGAGTATCCACAGCTGAACCTCTTGACACCTCATCTGTGGTCCTGCATTGCTTGCCTGGGCTTTAATTGAAGACAGTTTGTCTCTGCTGCGTAGCATCATCTCTCCCATCCGCCCCTCTCCTCCATGGGTCACTGAGATCCAGCGGATTCCTCTGCTCTGGCTCCGGCCCGATGCCTTATTGCTATTTGCCTCCTGCCGTCCTAGGAGAATATGTTAGATTGAAGTTATTTTATGCTTGGCTTAACACTCTCACTTTCACTCTTCTGCATCATGTCTCTTTGGCTTTCCTTTCTTGTCCTGTTCTTGTCTGGCCTGTTTTGGTGTTTCCCCCATTCAAGGAACACTTGATGCAGAGAGAGAGAGAGAGAGAGAGAGAGAGAGAGAGAGAGAGAGAGAGAGAGAGAGAGACAGAGAGACAGAGACAGAGAGGAGTAGAAGGATGAGAGGTTTCAGAGGTTTCAGTGGATAAAAACGAGCGAGTGAGCAATTTGATATATATTTGATATAAATCAACAATCCTCTGGGGGTTTGAACATTAGGAGGCAGGTTTTTGAAAGAGGTGGTCTCAGGGTCTTTCTCTAGTACAGTCATTTCTGTTATACAATCCACTGCTGCTTCTCCGTGAGGACGGAGTTGAACATGTTGATTTACTAAAGCACTTAGTATACAAAAATGTGTTGCTATTAATTAAGTAGAATGTACGTTCAATGTGATGAATGATATCGTAACTTATAGCAGGTATTTTCTAGGTGAATACATTTTTTTTAGGTACATAAAATATATATATATATATACATATATATATTTTGTTTTAGTTATATAGTGGAATTTAAAATGATATAACTTAACAAAAACATCCATTAGGGTGACAGCATTAAATTTGAACAGTTAAACTGGCACAAAGTAGGCCTACACTATTAAAGTAATAAAATCTGAAATTATATAAAAATAAATATCATCATTTATATAACTAAGCTAAGAAAAAAAGGCTTTGACGAACAGCAGCTTTAGCTAAAAAATGCTGGGGGGAAAAAATGTGACTCAAATGAATCAGTGAATCGTTTCTGACGCAGTTCATTTATCATCTGAAGTAACCGATTCAGTAAAACGCTGTGATGAGAGAATACATTGTAGGTAAGTTTTTGATTGCTATTTGACTATTGCCTTAGTTTGCGTTAATGTAAAATTGTATGTTCAGTAACATTTGCCAATAAATAGCCTTATAGCGGTTTGTCACTGTTAGCGTTTGCTTGTTACTTGAAGAACTACATTATTATGAAAACAAGTATGTCACGCGACGCGCAGTACAAAAAAAAAAGTACCACAACCTTTTTGATATTTTGGTCCATCAGTTGATGTAAAATGGCAGAATAGCGTAGCTAATTGCACGCAGATATGGAAAACATGCCTGTCATGTGTGACTTCGGTAACGGATGCAGTTCTAACTTCTATTAGACGTTTGTTGTTTTGTTCGAAGTTTTCCTCTTGGCGCGAGCTTGTTATTCGCATTAGGAGGATGAGGGTAATGAAGTGAAAGGCTGCCGTGTGAATGTGTGAGTAGTGACCCTGTAGCTCTTGCTTATTGCCAGCAATGTCCTCCTGATTCTTTCCATTCCTCATCATCTTGTCCCAGTGTGACATTTGTCGGCTTGTGCGAACACACAACTAAACGCTGTTTATTCACAAACATGGACATTTAAATACAAACATACATGTTTGTTTTGACACTTTCTTTTGACTTCTGTTGTTTTTAGCACGAGATAATGCTATTTTCTGTCCCTTGACCCTAAATCTAACCATCAGAGAAACATTTTAATGTTTACTTTTTCATTAAGATATTATTTAGTCACACAAATCGTCCCCTCATGTTCTCATAGTTTACATACATTAGCATGTAGTGCTCAAAGGCAGTACATTGAGGTGCAGTATCCTCTGACAAATGAACTCCACCGCAGTGAAAGCGACAGCCACATGTTTGATGTGATCCTGCATCTGGATTTGTTTTCATGTTTTGTCAAGCATCAGACCAACATGAACTCTGAAGGCTTTGTGGGGCGCCTAGACGGGAAACAATCCTAAAACGTGCTTGCGAAAAGCAAACCGACACTGCCCACAGAGTTCAGACCAGTAATGGGCTTGAGGTGAAAGCTATCCTTCAAATAGCACAGTGAAGATTTTTCCAAGCGATACTGAGTACACCACAGAACAGTCAAAGTTATGTTACAGAACAGAGAGGTTGTGGTGAAATTTGATGAATGGACAGGCAAATGCATCCTGATTTTTGCCTAAATTGCTTGGCTCGTTTCGCCATCTTAATTTATTCATTTCTTCATCGCCTATGCAAGTTCTTGGTAAAGCAAAGGACATTCTTGGTAATGTATGGTAAATAATGCATAAGACTTCACCTGTTCACTCCATGCGTCCTCATAGACTAACTCGGGACGGCTCACCCTGCCCTCCTCCCCCAACCATCATCATACACCTCTCTATATGTTAGCTAGCGGCTAGACTGTAAGAAAAAGCCTTTACAGAGGTTTGCACATATCTTTTTATTGCAGCATACATCAAGTGTGTTGAGACATTCGAAAGAGACTGCGAGATCCACGCTGATCCATTAATCATCATTCATTGTATGTTAATAAATTCCGAATTTCCCCATTTACCATGCGGGGCCATCCGTGCACGCTGGTAACGCAACCTTTTCAGAGACCATAAATCACAGAGCCTGACTCATCTGACAGAGAGGCCTAAACACAGGCGCACAGTCAGTCCTGCGGGCACAAACACACAATCTAATGTACTCACGTCAGAACTGGGAATCAACGGCGTAGTCTGGCATGTGGCAGAGCTGCTGGAGACGGCCGTGCTGGTGGCAGCGGTGGGATCAGTATAAGCCAGAGGCCTCATTTCCTCTGCAGCATCGTAGAAGCTTTTCCAGTCACCACGCGCAAAGACAAGTGTTGGCAGGCAAGTAGTACTTAGTGGAAACCACACTAGCTATTATGGGACAATGCTGCCTTCCAGGAGTGTTGTGTACCTGTCCAACTAATGGGAGGGTGTTAATAAAAGTAATCAGAGGTGGGGTTCGGTTTGGTCGTATACAGTGCCTTTCAAAACATTTCAAATTTGTTGGACTGGGAAAAAGCGTCAAATGTTAATTATGGCTGACAGCTAATTATTGCTTGAATTTCAGAGGGAGCACACTAGATCAGAGTCCAAAATTAACTTTGTATAATTTACAAAGTTTTGTATTTTTTGTTATTTATATAATTATATAATTGTTCATATGATTTTTTTTGTGTGTGATTGAAAAATATATATTTTCAATGTAATTATTTAGCTGTTTTTTTCCCTTGTTTATTTGTAACAGTTATGAAACAGTGATGAATCAGTCTTTACCTTTTTCTTCCCAAACTCCCAGTAGGTGATATATATATATATATACCCCAATAACTTTCTTTTTTTCCCATTATTTGTGACAAACAGTGATGAAACCACTGTTTTGGAAAAACTGCAACTGTCACAAAAACATAAATATCCATAGTGATTATGTTCTTTATTCCCATTTTGTTGGCTTAATGGCGGGATATTCCACGTGGAACACAAAATTATGGAGGAAAAATATAAAAACTTTGGGCATATTCATTTTTAACCATAAACCTATGATGGTAAATTTCCCTCTGAGGTAAAAGTAGAAGACGCACTACACTAACTGTTTTATTTATTCATCAAAGCCAATTTTTCTGGCTGATGATAATGAATATTTCACCTAAGGGTGTCAAAAACATTTAGAATGCTTTATTTCATAAATTGTGATTATTGTAATTGTAAAATAATAATAAGAATAATAATAATAGAACTGCTTTGTAGAAAGTTTTTTTGTGAAATAGTATAATGTCTTAAGCCAGATTCCCTCTGAGAATGTGTTTTCTGACAAGCGCTGTGTGTTCTGCAGTGTGCATCCCTGACAGTCCACACAATATCGACATTGTCTTACTGAACCTGAGCCAACCAGTAATCAAGTGTAATTGTAGTTCACAAACATTTATCGGATTAGGCTACATTATTTTTAGCCTTGGGGAACAGTTTTCATTGTCCTCGCATTTACCCCTCAATATTTACAATACCTCACCCCCTCTAGAAGTCACATGACAAACCTAGCATTGCTGTGTACAGCAGATTAAAAGATTATAGAGGCTTTTTGTGCAGAGAGTGCTTATAAAACTATTATTGTCAACAGGACCTCGGATTCTTGTTGGGATGCATGTTTTCAACTCTAACCAAGCATCTGAGTTACTGAAGGTCTTTGCTTGAAAATTACAGACAGGTGTTCAGCATGATCCAGTTGGCACCCAAAGATCTTATTATCAGATTTACTTTCATATCAAGGTATACGTCGGACACTTTCTGCTTCACGTAGTGACGCTGACGCAGTGTCTGCATGCTTTATCACAGAAGCAGATTAGATACAATATTTGTCAAATACACAGACGCTTCAACAATAAAGCAACAAAAAAACTTTTCATTCAATACTTTACAAGAATAAAGCTCAACATACAGTAAGCCTATACTATTTAAATACCAATAAAGTAGGGTCTATGACAAAATATGACAAAATATAAACATGACTTGATAAACATGACTGTTATAAAACCACAGATTTGTGAACTGAAGATGTCAGAATAAATATGTAACCCACATCACCGTTGTCATTTGTGAATCTGACCAATCGTGAAACAACTGTGTCGTCATCAGAGCTTGTGCAGCCACTCTTGAGAAACCACGCAGAATGAGCCAGCCGACTGCTCTCAAATTACTCTTGGGGTATTTTGATGGTATACGTCACAGTGATGTGGCGTCAGCTCCGTCTTAAGTCAGACAAAAATTCTAACAGGCTTGCACTGCTTTAAGTCTTATGCCGATTAGTCTGCGCTGCGCCACATGAAGTCGAACACACCTCTTGTCTTTGGGATGGGGCACTTGGTCCAGGTCCAGTAGCCTAATGAGGTGGTTTTGATTGGCCTTGTCCCATAGGATCCAGAATCTCTCTTTTTCGCTCTCTCTCACTCACTCTGAAACACACCTCCATACTTCATCGAGGCACTCTCTAAATGACTTAATTGATCTAATCACTCACTCTATTGGTCAGAGCCATGCATCTTTTTCATGGCCAACCCTCTAGACGATGACATTGTCTTCTGTTCCTGTGAGTCCAGCCTTCTGGGGTACTGTGACAAAAGTGGCCCAGGGGCTTGGCAGGGCTGCCTCTACTCTCGGCCTCTTAACCTTGAGACTTTTCACTGTCTACAATAGCAGAAACTTGATGTCAGTGTTGTCAATGAAGTCAATGTTGACTTGGTTTAGAGTAGTTAAATGCACTAGATTAATGCATTTGTGAAGCTTGTTCTGGACCATTAATGACTATGCTGAGAAATGGAAACCACAGCATTTTCAAAGAGGAATAGTTGAACTTGGTTTTTAGAAAAATTTTGCATTCAAATCTATTTTTACTTTTTGTCTTTGAATAGTCATAAGTTGTACAATCCCAGAGACAAATATTATTGCTCAGAGGTTGCTCAAGTTTTATTTCAAATGTCAACAGATTTTTTTTCCCTCCTAAATTCTTTAGTAACAAATTAGACAGTTATTGACAAAGTATAGAGCTGTAAAATGTAGTGCAAGTGTATGTGGATAAAATATTTATAAGGATTTAAAAGGATTTATTCTTGTCAATTTAATGAGAAATGAATATTGAGTTAATAAACATTGTCATATATAATAAATGAATATTTTCAATTTTAATATTGAAATCTATGACGATTGATTGCAGTAGAGTTGTCAAAAGTACCGACTTCAGTACCAATCGGTACTGAAATTTTAAAAACGTGACACTTTGAGCGCTGTTGAGCAGATTCGTAAACACCTCTGATTGGCCATCGTGTTCACGGCTCATCAGATATGTCTGTGATTGGCTACAATGATCAACGCACAGGAGCGTTTGAAAGCACACAGAAGTGTTTTAACTTGAAAGCGTTTTGAAAGCGGGAGCGGGAGTGTTTGAAAGCAAGCATCTATCAGCGGACTGGTCCGTGATAGACGCCTGCTTTCAAACGCTTCCGTGTGTATCTGTGCAAGCGCTCGGTGAAGAACATCATTGATGACTATTTACTACGTTTTAGAGGCGTTGATCATTGTAGCCAATCACAGACATATCCGATGAGTGTGTCAACACAATGGCCAATCAGAGGTGTTTACGAATCCACTCAACAGCGCTCAAAGCATCACATTTTTAAAATTTCAGTACCGACTTTCGGCAACTCTAGATTGCAGACTTTGGTATCTTGGCAAGTTTGATCAAAGCTTAAAACATTTCTTCTGAAACTCTAGAAGAGATACACACTAGATTATTGGAATCTTTTTCTCACAAAGAAGCAGGAGTCTCCATTTATTTTCACTGATGACTTGGAAAGATCTCATTTGTGAACTTTAATTCATATGGGTTGTGTTTTTTAACTAGTTCTTAGAGTAGAATCCAAAATGATTACATAATAGCAGTGATGCAGAGTAAAACCTCCTGGATCATACAAACCTGTTAACTTGAGAACACTCAAAATCTTGTGATTTAGTTAGTCTGTAGATTTTAGTCTCTCATTGTTTTGCATACCGTTTCCTAATCTTAGTAAGACAAATATGCGCAACACCTATGAATCGTCTTTCGGGAGACTGAATTCCCCTGAGAAGATACATGGATGTGCACCTAAATGCCATTGGAGAGATGATCAACTACAGACACCCTCTGCATCCCCGCCTCATTATACTTCTATACTATGAGCCTCTTTAATACCCAGCCGTCCTAAAGAGCAGGTAATGGCAGAGCGGGCTAAAGGGATGCGGAATTAAGCCGTTTTACACCAAAGGGTAATTTGGTTTGATAAATGTTCCGTCATGGCTAACTAATAATACATATTTTAAGGGGGGTGGGGTGGGGTGCTTCGTCGCACTAGGAAAAAGGTGGCAGCGTTATTAATGGCACCGACCACGCTATGTCTCACGCAGGGTTACGGCACAAGGTCAAAGCGCGTTTCACTGAATTAAAAGCCATTTTGAGCTATGGCACTCCTAATCAGCTCAGACCTAGAGGTGCATAGCTCAGGTATAATGAGGCACCAATGAATTTAAATAAACAGGGTGAATATGGTGATTTATAAAGGCAATGTGCTATCCTTATAGCTCATTAGCAATGACGGATACTTCTTATTCTTTCAAGCTCTTTTACCCATAGGACTTGAGCTTTTAACCAAGTAATATCCGCCTCTATTGTCAAGAGTGTGCATTCCAGGCAAGACATTTATCCTAGTCATTATGAAGAGTGGGGACACAATGCAAGAGTAATGGTAATGTATGCCATCTAAATAAACGATTTTTCCTCCTTTTCTAATCTTTTTTTTCTGTCTGTGTAGGACTAACGCTTCCACTAGACTTTTTTGCGGCACGTGAATTCATCTTCATATTTTATTCCAGCTTTTTTTTACCAATGAAAAGAGGAATAATCCTTGATTCAGAAAACGTTTTGCATTTCAAGGAACGTTTTTTTTTTTCTTTCCCCTGCTAGTTACGGTAGTGGCGGGGGTCCTCCTCATTCGATCGCTTCTATAAATTATAATATTTTTGCTGCAGAAAGTTGCTAGGGCTTAATTTAAAACCTGATATAAAGTACATTCAGCGGAGTGTTAACACGCTGATTAGGAACTTTCTCGGAATAATGATGTTTGATGCTTGCTCACTCTCCGGCTTCGAGAGGGAATTAATTCTAACGTTCCATGCGTCTGACAGCGAGGGTGGGGGCTTCTTTACCCCTCTTAACTTTCTCTCTCCTTTAACAAGTATTGATCTAGCTGAGTGCAATTACCAAGGTCCTCTTAGCTCTGCGTGTTAAATAGCGTAGCTTAGGCTAATGACCCTGCTAGCTTAGCCGCGGGCATTAGCAATGTAGTGCGCTGAGGCGTGCCAGCGGTCGCGACCACCCACCACTCGGGTTGGGACACGCCAGCGTATTACTGACTTCATCAGGCCCTTTGTTAGGTACCCCGCTTTTTGTGTTGCCCTTGAAGAAGTGACAGGCCGAATGTGGCAGAACGTCTTGATGTTATTATTCACAGGGCTGACTGTGGATCAGTGGTCTTGCAAAGCCAGCTTTTAATGTATTCCTCCCAGCCCAATTGCTCTCTCTGCTTCAATAGGGAAGGAGCAGAAGTCTTTCATCACAGAACTTTCGTCACTGTTTTCAATCAGGTATATTAAGGGAGTATCGCTGTGAATGTATCATGACTTTGAGAATCTTAGGGAGCTGTAGAAATGATTTGTACTGGAAAGGTCCTTTCAAAGCTCGAGAACATACCCCATTTCAGTCTTCTGTAAAATGTCAACGGGCGTCAATCCCCACATTCAGCCTTGCGCAAATCCAGCCTCTAAGTGCTTCAAACCTATCATTTATCACGGTGGTGTAGGACACACACTCATTTCAAACAGACACTTGACAGCGGTCTGTTGAGACATTCGAGTTCTCACAGAGAGTGAATGTCAAAATGAGCAGCACATCATCTCTAATTACGTTACGTCAGGAAGTTTTATCATTCTTTTGAAGAGAAACAATGGATAAAGCGTAAAGCATATGCAGGCACGTAGTGGCCTTGCTCGGATATAATTCAGCGCATGCCCTGAAGGGTGTACGTCTGTAAGGGTTTAGGAAAATGCTGTTCTGACAGGGGTTTGTCAAACAGCAATGAAGAACTCCTTACAGTCATCACTGCTTCAACCAGGGCCGATTCCAGGATTTTTACCTCAGCGGGACCAAGCTCTTCAGAATTATGAGAAATATTAGTCAGTTTCTTGCTTTTAAGTTTAATAATGATTATAAACATATTATTTTGATTGCATTTTAATGCCATTTTTCACGACTGGATATCAGTGTTGTCAAAAGTATCAACTTCAGTACCAAGTTGGTACTGAAATTTTAAAAATGTGACGATACCAGCATTTCCCCCCTAGAATTTGAACGCTGTTGAGTGGATTCTTAAACACCTCTGATTGGCCATTGTTTTCACGCGCTCAACAGATATGTCTGTGATTGGCTACAATGATCAACGCTTCAAAAACATGTTATAAATAGACATCTGTGACGCTCTTCACCGAGCGCTTACTCAGATACACACAGGAGCATTTGAAAGCAGGCATCTGTCAGTGGATATATTAGGGATCCGCTGATTGATGCCTGCTTTCAAATGCTTGGGGGAAATGTTGGTATTGTCACATTTTTAAAATTTCAGTACCGACTTGGTACCAAAGTCAATACTTTTGACAGCACTGGAGAGTGCAGTTGAGCATGTCTGAGACTAGGTTCCCACACATTCTGACCAATGAATTTTGGCGAATTTTTTTCCCCCTTGACCTCAAATTTTCCAGTGGTTTGATGACTTGATGAGGTTCAACTGCAGCTGAATATAGAGAGAGATCATATAAACACCATTTTTTTAGCAGGTCTATGAAGAAAAAAAAAAAAAGAAACGGGGCCGCTGAAGCTCCCTGAACATGTTCTAGAATCATCCCAAACAATTAATATTCTGTCAATTTGACAAAATGTCTGACTAAAGTCACCAGCCCCAAGTAACACACACAGAAAATCTTGTTCATTTACTCACTCATCTCTTGGACTGTAAACAAACAGTGGCTGTTTGGGGCTGGAGGTCATAGTTTCTTTTCAGGTTTTCAGCAGGTCAGGAGCTCCCGAAATGAGGCCCTCCGCTCCACCCCCCCTGACTTCCCCGTGAGCGTCCGGCTTTACTCGCAGGCTAGCTATGATTAATGTCAACGCCGTCCAGCCACAACCCTTTCTGCAGCAGATAATGCCAGGCAGCAAGCGCACTTGACACTTTTAATGTATAATTAAGTAGAAAAAGTCAGCACTGGCTATGCAAATTTTTTCAAATGATAAATGAGACCGGGTGGCGGCAGGGATTGATTTTGTGTAAATGAAACTAATTATGGAAATGTCAAACATAATTAATAAAACAGGTTTAAGCTGCAAAACACTGTCAATGGAATGAATGAGGAGGCATTGGCGCCCATTGTTTGGGCTTTATTTAGGCCACGGTGTTGTGCTTGTTCGGCGCTCCCGAACGCGCGCTCCCCACCCTCGCACCCTCTGCCTCCCGTTCCCCGAGAGGGGGGGAAATAAATTTGCTTGTCTCTCGGTTGACTGTAGAAATTAATTGCTGGAATCTTGTCCCATCCAAGTGTTACATTCCCGTGCAGGACATTAACATAACTAATTTAAAAGAACCCAAATGACTGCATAATGGAGCACTGTCAGCGTGTATGACACTCGCTGGTCATACCAAATTAGCTCGCTTTCATAATTGAAAATTTTCCCGAGTCCCAATTTTTCCACCATTTTTTTCATCCTTCGGCTCACGCTTTCCCCTTGTCGCATGGTGTCTTTTCATTCAGGATTTAAACAAAGGATTTGTGATTTACAAAAAGCCATGTTTGACCTATAATTAGCCGAATGGAGATGGGGTGGCGCGATCGGGCACGCGTATGAGAGGAGTCGGATCCTGAGACGCGGTAATGATTGCGGAGACCTTGCGGCCTCTGGGGAAGTGGAAGAGTAATGGAATGGGCTATTTTTATGGGGACCTGGATAGTAGGGGGCTGGAGAGGCCGATGGAGCCGCACTGCGGGGTGGATCAGCGGGGCAAACACCCAGACTGGCAGCCCCTACCCCAGTCATCAGTCCAGAGTGTCAGAATGACACACACTCACATACACACATCTGCTGCCACCCTCGCTAGAACATCTGCCACTGTTTAAACACACACACAGTGTTGTTCAGCAGGCCAACCAAGCAGAAAAGAATTACCTCTAGTAATTCAGCACTTAAACTTACAAATACCTTCCTAAAAGAAACCTTGCAAATCAGGGTGTGAAATTAACCAGGGCACTGGGTAAAAATGCAATTAAAGAGAAAAAAATACACTGGATATTTAAAATGTGGGGGCAAAAAAATATCTGTAGTGAATTGTTCTGTTGTTTTTCAATCTGTTTTAAATCTAAAATTTAAAATATTTCATAAAATTGTATTATATGCTTAGAGATGGTTGAGTGCCAGTAGAGACACTGTAATGTAGCTGGCAGATTAGTTCTGTATTTACAGTCTATGAATAATATGTTGAATATGTTAATAATATGAAGTGCATTTTGATTTATTGGTCAGACTGATTTATTGAAATTACTTGATTCAATTGGCATATTTGGAATAATAAATGAATGAAACATGAATGAAAGAAAAATATATTCAAGAAAAAAATGATTCAAGTCTTTATGCACACCACTCAAAAGTTTGTAATAATTACATTTTTAAAATGTTTTTGAAAGAAGTCTCATATGAAGGCTGCATTTGATCAAATGAACTCAGTAAAAACAATGAATGCATTATAGTAAAATATTAGTACAATTTAAAGTAGTTTTTTTTCTATTTTAATATATTAATAATAATTTGTTCATGTAATGGCAAAGATGAATTTTCAGCAGCCATTATCTAATTCTAATATTCTAATTAATTTATTCATATTTCATTGATAAAACATGCATGTCAAAATCCTCAGATGGCGTATTTCTTAAAGCATTAAAACAAAAGTTTGGTAAAAGTTTATAAGGAATGTGATATTTGTTAAATGCTAGAATTACAAACATAGGCTATTTAAAGGGAAACACATGATGAATAGACTGTAAATAGATGTGAGAATGTACTGTTGCTGCTTACAACACTTTATGCAACCTCTCATTCCGAAGTGCTTTTGTAATTCCTGGTACGTCACAAACCCTTTCAGAAGTGAAGAGCAATTAGCGGTAGTCCGTAATGAGTGTGGTCAAATGAGTTATGTTTTGTGTTAGGCTTAGGGATATAATTTTATGTGAATTATTACCACATACAATTTTCCAGGAGCACTTAAAATCTCATCTTGCACACATTAGAGGTGGTCTATCTCACTGCAGCGAATACTCTTGCCATTTAAACTTTATTGCTTGGTCTTGTTCGGTGGCGTGTGAGAGTCAACAGTGATTGTTTTGCCTGGTTTCAAGAGCTACTTTACTGTAGGGGATCATGCAAAGAGAAACTGAAATGTTTTAATTTCACCAAGACACATTATACATGCAAAATCATGTCCTTATGACTTTGTTTTAAAGCATGTTTTTGATAAAGACACTGTTTACAAGAACATTTTAACTTTGCGTTATGGCTGCTGAGTTGCTTAATTGCCGTTCATCTTGAACAATGCTGATTTATTCATGTGTAAATATTTTACATTTGCTCACTGTCAAAAGTTTTCTGTAAGCATGGTTGCATTCAAGCAGTTCATACAAGCTGTTTCGCACACTGTTTTAGTCGTCAGATGTGTTCGTCTGTGTTACCAGATGAAAGTCACTTTTTTTAAAAATACCCTGGGCATCTTACAAGTGTGTCACCCTGGTAAATTTGATGCAACTAAATTAAAGTAAAATAAAAAAATAAAAATAAATAAATAAATAAATTAAATAATATAAAAAAAAATAATATATACAAATATAATACATAAATATAATATAAATAAAATTATAAAAATAAATTAAGTCTTTCAAGACAACATGGCTATTCAACATCATGTGACATTTCCAAATTCAGTCAGACCTTTAAATTTTTATGAAGATATATGATGTCAGTTCTTGTTCTCAAGTTCACGCAGGTGTCCTATCACATTCGTATATTGTTGCTTAATGTGTTAAATACTTTTCAACAATTTAACTATTTAAGTGTCATACTTTAACACTTTTACAATTCGCAGAGCTTGTAAAACTTGTGTTTTCTCAGTTTGTAATTGAGTGATACTGCAAAGACCCAATTTCCTTGGTATCCTTGTTCTCTTAGCTTTTTTTTGTCTTTCTTGTTTTTACATTTGCTCCCCCTTTCCATTTTTGTCTTGTAGTATTTTTTTTCTTTCGCTTGCCATTTCTTGTCAGAGGAATTCCTGAGCACAGATCTGCCTCCAAATGCCAGGGGTCGCGGGTCAAACATATGCAGCATGTGTTACAATTTATTACTACGCATTTGCTTTGAGATTTTTCTCCCCTGACAAGCTTAAGTAAATTATACTTTCTGCTCTGAGCTAGAGACTGGGCTTACCCTGTCTCTGTATGGACACTCTCAAGTCCAATGTGATTGGCTGGAGCCTCAGAGATTCTAACAATCCCAGAAGGCTTTGGACTAGTGACATGGCAGCCAAACTGCACCTCTGTGTCTTTATTTATAGAAAACATATGCAAAGGGGCTGGTGGCACCTTCGAATGCAGGGAAAGAGCTCTTGACAGTTAAATACGAATGGAGAGCAGAGTACCGTAGTCTAGAACAAATTTAATCAGCGAAAGGCACCTCACCTCCTCATTTCATTTGAATATGGTGGATGGCGACGTCAAAATATGTACATTTATCCCTCCCAAGCATATTCTTTATTCTTGAAGGCTCATTATTTCTGGGGGTGTACAGAAGGGACCTCAGGCCCTGGACTCCAAACTCGGTTGGTATTAATCAAAATTTATAAAGGCTGCAGGATGGAAATGGGCTTATATGGCCAGCAGAGCAGATACGAAAATTAATGCACAAATAAAACTCTTGATAAAAATAATACAAAAAATATTTTTATGTATTTGTTATATATATATATATATACATATATGTGTGTGTGTGTGTGTGTGTGTGTGTGTATATATATATATATATATATATAGAATACAATATTATTTATATATATATATATATATATATATATATATTATATTGTATTCTATATTGTCTATAGTCTGTAGAGAAGCATTCAAGAAAGAATTTCATTAGCCTTTGTAAATGGTACTTGTATATATGGCAATATATGACATTGTCCATCCATTCATCCATCCATCCATCCATGGCCTTAAAACCTTCAAAGTTTTTAAAACTGAAAACTTATGTAAAAGAGAATCCATCCATCCATCCATCCTGCATGGCCTTAAAACCTTCAAAGTTTTTAAAACTATTTTAAACTGAAAACTTATGTAAAAGAGAATCCATCCATCCATCCATCCATCCATCCATCCATCCATGGCCTTAAAACCTTCAAAGTTTTTAAAACTGAAAACTTATGTAAAAGAGAATCCATCCATTCATCCATCCATCCATCCATCCATCCATGGCCTTAAAACCTTCAAAGTTTTTAAAACTATTTTAAACTGAAAACTTATTAAAAGAGAATCCATCCATTCATCCATCCATCCATCCATGGCCTTAAAACCTTCAAAGTTTTCAAAACTGAAAACTTATGTAAAAGAAAATCCATCCATCCATCCATCCATCCATCTATCCATCCATCAAATTTATTTATTTTCCCCAATAATTTTGATGCAACACATACTTAAATAAAACATTTTACTTTGTCAACCACGCAGGCAACTTTTACTAACTTTTTTTGTAACTTAACACAAAGAAAGTAGACACTGGATTATTTAATGTTCTCTATCGCCAAGCTTCATTTCCTCCTGTGAGACAGCCATGCCCTGAGAATAAGTGGATGACACTCAGACATTGTTTTTGTCTGGTAAGTTTTTCCTCTTGCTATACAGTATATAATGCCATCCTAAAGCATCAGGAAATGTGATTCACAAGACCCGAGGCACTCCAGCACATACACAAATACACACTTACACATGCGCACACAGTACAAAAGTAGCTCTTCGCTCCTGCGGTGCCATTTTGACCCAGTTATGCAGGTTAACGTTCTCTAGCGGTGTGCGAGAACCCTGCCTCCTATAGGCACTGCAACACCCACTTACAGAGCCAAGGGTGAGCGGTTTGAGTTGCACAACACACCCTCAGACATTGAAAATACTCTGTGTTTATCAGCAGCCGAGGACGGATGGGGGTGGGTGGGAAGGGTCGGAGGGGGGGCGTTAGCGTAAGGAAAAGACAGCGAGAGGGGAAAAAATGCAGTGAATTGAAACTCGCAAACTTTCTAATGGAAATGGTGTTGACCCCTCGGCTGTATTGTCGAAGCTGAGGCATTGTTGCAATCAATATGCGCTCAGGGGAGAGCGCGCGGGGCAAGGACCTTTCGTTCCCCACCACGCCGGAAATAATGCGAGATGCTGATTTGTTATTTTCCAGACACGGAGAAAACAAGCAGACGGGTGGCAGTGCACGCAGGTGCCTCATTTTGGGAATACTTCAGAGATATGAAATAAACAGAGTGAGGAAAGAAATGTATCTGCGGATGAGGGATAAACAATATCGTACAGTTAATGCTGGTCTGCTTTAGGCGGTGGCTGCGTGGGCAAATGGTGTTCATTAGTATTTCATAAATCATTATTGTAATGTTACACTAAGCTGTCTCTCTCTTTTTTTCAAAAAAGCATGATAATGTTCATAAATGAAAAAAAAAAAAAATGCAGTCAGTCAGTTTTAGCATTACTTTCCTCTTTAGGCCTGGTGGCGTGCAGTTGTTGTTTTTTGGCCTCCATAAGCCTGGTATCATAAGCTTGTTAAAGGTGCAATACAGAAGATTTATTTGGATGAAAATGAACAAAATTCAGTGTTTAAATATATTTTCAAAAGTTTGTGGTCGGTAAGATCTTCTTGAAAGAAGTCTCTTGTTCTTACCAAGTCTTACCAAGCATTTTGATCAAACATACAATAAAAAATGATAATGCTGACACATTATTAAAATGTAAAATAACTGTTTTCTACTTTAACATAATTTAAAGTGTGATGTATTCCTGGGATAGTAAAGCTGAATTTTTAGCAGCCATTACTCCATGATCCTTCAGAAATCATTCTAATATGCTGATTTGGTGCTCAAGTTTCTTATTATTATTATCAATCTTATCATTTCTTCTTATTATTAATGTTAAAAAAAGTTGTGATGCTTAATATTTTTGTGTAAAACGTGATACATTTTTTCAGGATTTTTTGATGAATAGAATGTTCAAAATAACAGAATTTGTTTGAAATAGAAATCCTTACTGCCACGTTAATGTGTTTAATTTCTTTTACAAAATCTTACTGACTCTAAACTTTTCACTGGTACACTCTAAAAAATGCTGGCTTAAAAACAACCCAGGTTGGTTTGAAAATGGACAAACCCAACAACTGGGTTGTTTTAACCCAGCAGTTGGGTGTATATATTAGATATATTTTTAAATTTGAGACAATCAAGTCAAATTTAGCTGATGATTTCTGGTTTATGTTTTTCTTCCTTGAGTGTTTACGCCATATCTGTAAGTGAACAAAAGTAGGTCTGGCTAGGATGCTATACTATGCGGCAGATATGCTCAGATGAAATAATTTGTAGGACTTTCTTCTTCTGCTTGATAGGTCTTAGTGTAGCTAGTCAGATTCGATCTGATATGGTAGACAAAGGCAACCATAGGTATACCTCAAACCATCATACTGATCCGTGCAGAGGAGCAGTAGAGAAGTTGATGTAAAAAACTATTCCGCTAATAACTTGCAGTTTTATGTTTCAACCACAGATGGCGACAGAGAGGCTGGAGTTGCATATTGCAGCTTTAATAAAGAATCTATCATTACTTATTAATTTTTCAGTGTTGAAATTATTGGGGGCAGTTGGAGTGATGGATTAATCTTCAATGCGTTTCTCGAAACTGTGTGTTTGTGTGGATATTGCACTGGCCCTGACTGTCAGATGGCAAAAAACAACCAAAATGAGGTGTTGGATAAGTTGAGAATACCCTCATGTGAAGTGGACCACTTGCTTGAGCTCAGTATTGCCCACTCGTTTTATTGGCTACCCTTTCTACTCACACACACCTGGCTGAAGTGGCCATTTGAAAGTGCCTCTTAACGTGTATAGACGTTGCTGCTAAAATGACTCTACTGTATGTAAGGGCCTCTTGACTACTCTGTACTTCTGAATGAACACACACACACACACACACACACACACACACACACACACACACACACACACACACACACACACACACTAGCACTGATTTGCTCCTCTGAGTCTGTCCTATACCCTCTGAGCAACAATTTACTAGGCAGTCCATGTTTTTCATTTCATTTACTGTCTTTGCAATATGTGAGTGTTACACTTGAACTGTAGACATGATTCCCATATGACTCTTGCATACATGATAAAGAGATCTTGAGAACCTAAAAAGTGTTGTGTTGTGCAGCTCACACAATTCTTCTCCTCTCTCAGCTCAGTGTCTTTGATATCATAGATTAGAACATTTTGTCTGTAAACATAAGGGTGGAATAAATCTGTGCTAGGATACCAGATACAGCTGTGATTCTTGAAAGGGCAGAAACCTCCAGTGTGCTAAGAGCTTGTTCAACATGGAATACTTCTCTTCTTCTCTTTCCATGTGGAATTCACTAAGAAGCAGGGTCGCATCCATGCATAGGCATTGAGGGGGACAAGTCCCAACCCCAATAATTAGAAATGGCCAGAAATGCCCCCCTACAATATTTGATATTCTTGATGCTGATCTGCTTCACTCCATTATGCACCACTCTGCTTTGTTTGTATGTTTGTTTGTTTTTTAAAAGTTACATTTTTAGGCTTGTCTGCCTCAGCGGTCTAACAGCGCTAGTCACTGTCAAAATAATTGAGATGGCCAATCAAATCGAAGAAGGCGGGCCTTACTGGTCACAGAAGACGAGTGTGAATTGACCCTTCGCCGGGAGTTTGATTGACAGGTGATCTAACCAATCATAATGCCGAATCCACCATTTTGTCCGACAAAGCAGTCAGGGGAGTTAGTAGATTAACGTTGGTGGACTTGAACTTGAAAAATGGTGCGCACTGATGTCTTTCCGCGATTGAAACAACATTCCTTGTGATGTTAATTCATGTTTATTTGATGGTATAAATTAGTAGGAAGAGATGATCGGTTCACAAGCCGCTTGAACTGAGGCATTGATCCACGACTGGTTGTTTGTTTTGTGATGGTTGTTCATGAGTCCCTTGTCTGTCCTGAGCAGTTAAACTGAGCTCTGTTCTTCAGAAAAATCCTCCATGTCCTGCAAATTCTTTGATTTTCCAGCATCTTTTGCATATTTGAACCCTTTTCAGCAGTGACTGTATGATATTGAGATCCATCTTTTCACACTGAGGACAACTGAGGGACTCAAACACAAGTATTAAAAAAGCTGCAAACATTCACTGATGCTCCAGAAGAAAACAATGCATTCAGAGCCAGGGATGTAAACTTTTTGAATTGGATGAACAGGATAAATTGTACTTTTTTTGTCCTCTGGAAAACATGTATCTTTTGTAGCTTCTGAAGGGCAGTACTAAATGAAAAAAATATGATCTTTAAACAAAATAAAAACTTGCACATCATCTTCTTGTTCAAAAGTTTTCACCCACCGGCTCCTAATGCATCGTGTTTCCTTCTGGAGCATCAGTGAATGTTTGCAGCTTTTTTAATAGTTGTGTTTGAGTCCCTCAGCTGTCCTCAGTGTGAAAAGATGGATCTCAAAAGCATACAGTCACTGCTGGAAAGGGTTCAAATATGCAGAAGATGCTGGAAAATCAAATAATCTGCAGGACCTGAAGGATTTTTCTGAAGAACAGAGCTCAGTTTAACTGCTCAGGACAAACAAGGGACTCATGAACATCCATCACAAAACAAACAAACAGTCATGGATCATCCAGGTAACCACACACAGGATTAAGAATCAAGGGTATGTAAACTTTTGAACAGGGTCATTTTTTATAAATTTATAAATTCGGCTATTTTTTTTGTCTTGTGGATTTTATGTAAACATCTGTTATGTGAAATAGTTTATTCAGGACAGTACTAAATAAACAATAACATGCAATTTTCATGAACCTTATTTTGTTAAAATTATTAACATTTTTGCATATTCTGCAAGGGGTATGTAAACTTTTGAGCTCAACTGTAAATGACTGACAGTAATAACCAGTAATATCTACCTACGTACCTACCTAATTAGTCTGCCTGTTTTGAAACGTTAAACATTCAAAGTTTGTCTTCACAGGCTTTCCTGAAAAATTAGTTATTTTCTTTTATATGTGTGTGAATTTTATTTCTATTTTCTTACATTCAAATTTAAATAGGAATTCTGCATCCTGATGGTTAACTCACTTCAAATTCATTGATTTCAAACACCATCATTTGATTTACTTCTGCCATAATCAATAGAAAATGGACTCAGGCATCTCTTTTGAACAACATTCAGTTCAAATTCAACAGTTTTGTGAATAAGTCACAATCTAATATTCAAATTTACATAAAGGAGTCATGTTTGCACTGAACAGAATGACAAAGTCTTAACTCGCAACTGTTTAGTGAATTCTCCCCTTTGTTTCTCTTTCTTTGAATCTTTCTCTTTATGACCACCTGGCAAAACACTCCAGTCCAAAACACCTGACTGCAGCCTGGGAATGGACCATTGCATCTGTGTGTACGTGTGTGTCTACGTTATAACTGCGGGCTTCTTTCATCTTCACTGACGTTGACAAGTTTTCCTGCATGATCCACAGAGTGCGTTTGCATGTGTCTCCTCACCCCCTCACGTCCATCATCCTGTCACACACTCTCACACATCTGGCCGTCTGCCCAGATACTTGTATGACTGTGAGTGTGTTTGGGTGGGTTTGGGTGTCTTGTTGATCCTAGCTCACCCCTCTCTTGTCAATCTAGCATTACCCAAGGCCTCTCGTCCTGCCCTGACTCTGACAAGCATCAAACTCCTTTCCACGGCCCTCTTTGTTTCTTTGGTCTTCACTCAATTTCCTCAGGCCGTCCCTCAGGCTCAATACATGATACTGTTCCTTGTTGTGAGAATGCTTGTTAGTCCAGAGCAGAGGACTGGCTTTCTGTACTACAGTAACCGGTCAGTGAGACTGTAGTAATTCTATCTTCTATAACTGTATCCTCTTTATCTAAAGCCTGATAAGGTGTAACCCTGCGCTTCGGTTTCCTCTCACACCTGTTTGGGCATTGTTTGGCATCGCCGCTAGTGTTTCAGCTACAACAGTAGCCCATTATAAGCCTTACTATTAAATGGATTGATCGACATTATTTTGATGTCATACTCAAGAGTCACATTGGTTTGTGAATGGACATGAAAGTTAATCTAGTGGCCGGAACAATGGCTCTCTGGATCCATTCTCTGCAGTTTGAGGTGGGGCTGAATAAGGAAAGGGGGCGACAAGGGGCCACTTCTCACGTTTGGCCACCGGACGGTATTTGATAGGGACGTTTATGTAGAGAGGCTTTGTTATAGAAAACGTGGAGGTGCAGAAGGGTATGCGAAGGTGGGTATTTGGTTGGAGGACATGTAATGTATGCAGATGTCAGTGTGTGTTATTAGAGTAACCCAATATAGTGATGTTACTAAAATTCTTCGGTACTGTAAGTCAGCTGCTTAAAAAATTGTGCAGTTTTGTCAACGATGTGGCATATAGCTTTGCAGGTTCTTTTAAGCTTCTGAGTGGAATGATGCAAGAATCAAACAGACAGTTCAGTTCAGACAGTTCATGTAAATCAGCCGGATTGAAAAATGATTCATTGAATCATTAAAGTCACTGTGCAGAAATCCCTGTGAGGTTTTTTTTTTTTATCTTCTAGTTTGTAGTCGAGTCAGATATGGAAATTTGAATGTTTTCTGTAGCTTTATTAATTTGTGCATTTATTGTAAATGGATCTTTTTTTAATGTAATGCTGTCACCCAAACAGAGATCCTCAGAGATAAATATCACAGTATCATCTGATAGCATTTAGTTATTGATTTCTAAAATTAACTTTATAATTATAATTTGTTTTTATTGTATAAATAATAAACATGGATGCATGAATTAAGATCTTTTCATTTATTTATTTATTTGTTTGTTTGTCTGAATGCTGTCCAAATTGCTCCGCCCCAATTTAACTTTTGCCCTTAAATATCTTAATTGTTGTTAACTGCTTGCTGTTAGAAGCGTGTAGTGAACTTTATTTGTATATTTATTCATTTATTGAGTAGCTTGATTGTGCATTAGTTGAACTACTTTACATCATGAGCATCTTGGAGCTTGATAAATTACAAAGTGGTTTAAAGTAGTATGCCTTAAGTTTTGCAGTAGCTTCCAACACTGTTTATTGTGCAGGGCTGCAACTAACGATTTTGATAATCGATTAGTTGGACGATTATTTCTTAGATTAATCGATTAATCGGATAAAGACCAGTTTTCTTTTTTCTTTTATTTTATTGACAAAACACACTATTCTACATCCTGCCCAATGCTGTCCTTTAAACAAACATGCCAACTGAATGCTATGAAAACATATATAGTGAACAGTGCTTCCCACACATAGACTTTATACTCCAAAAGTATATTTGGATACACATTTTTGCTTTTATTATTTTTATCCTCTTACACTTTTTTTATCCGCCCGAGATAATGAATACATTCGTGATCGATTAACTAGTGGAAAATGTCCCCTCGCCCTACGAGTTTCGTATCTGCTCATTCTGTGTGCGCAACAACAGTTTACACCCGCTGACATTGTCTACTTTATGGCCTTTATATAATATGTTTTAGAGACGGTTGTAAGAATGCATATTTTATCTCTCTCATCTGAAGAATCAGCCTGCAATAGTATAGACATTTCAAAATAAGAGTCCCTGTGTATTTTGGGCTTGTTTATAATTAAAATTAAGTTAAATTTAATTAAATTATATTTAAGTTTGTTTTTTTTTTTTTTCTTCTGGGCATTATTGGTATTTTGGTTACACAATAAATTGAATTTAATTTGATTTCCGTTTAATTCATAGCAAACTATTGTTATGCTCCCCCACAGGAAGAAAAGACTAAGAACATTATTTGAAATATAATATTCACTATATAGATTTTACTAGTATTAGTAAAATATGTGTCCCATTCACTGAGAGAGACACTATATGACAAAGCAAGGAGAACTCTACCATTTAAATGCTGTAATTCTGCATAATTTACAATGCATAATAATGCATAATATTAGTATGTAATTAAATGTAATAGTAGCCTATGTAATTGTATTGTTAAAAATCACACATTATTTGTTGTTTGTCACATGTAGTAGACCAGGAGAATTTTTCACCCAGCTACCACTGCAAGTATATTTCAAACCTGTGGGAAGCACTGGTGAATATATCTATATCTATATTTATGCTATATGCAAAAGAGCTATGTGCAAAAGAGCTATAAAGCAAAAGGACAGTTTAAATCCTTACATAAAAAATGAAGATAATAATAAAGAAAAACAAAAACAGAAACTCGGTGTTAACAGATAAGAGGAATGTTCTGCAGAAACACACACTCACTCTGTACACAGTAACCTGTTACTGTCATTACATTACCTGTCTTACATTTACATTCAATTACATGCTGTTATCCCTTTACAGTTAACACTCTCATAAATTACTTGAATTACATGTTGACTTTTAAGCCTAAATTTAACAAACTTGAAGCTTAAAATAAAGAATTCTCATGTTTTAGGCAGCTTGGATCACGTACCTTTCCAGAAGCAGCTCACTCTGTTTCCTCCACTACTTTTAGATGCATTTTGTCCAAAGAAATGTGTTATTCAGTGCTGTAATTTGATGCGACTGGCGGAAGTTTTCCGTGCACGGTGGGCAGATCCGACTAATCGATAATGACATTCGTTGTCGATGATTTTCATTATCGATCATTTTATCGATTAGTTGTTGCAGCCCTAGTATTGTGTATGAATGCTTCTGTGTGTTTACTAAGGACGAGAGAGCTAGAAACACACACACAGGTTTGTTTTGCTATCAAAGTGAGGACATTCCATAGGCGTAATGGTTTTTATACTGTACAAACTGTACATTCTATCCCCCTACACTACCCCTACCCCTAAACCTACTCATCACAGAAAACATTCTGCATTTTTACAGTTTTAATAAAACATTGTTTAGTATGTTTTTAAAGCTATTTTAAATATGAGGACTCATGAAATATTTCATATTTCATGTTTACGTCATAATACCAGTGTAATACCCATGTCATTATACAAATTTGAGTCCTCATAATTTGAGTCCACAAAAATGCGTACACACACACACACCTTCTGCATTTATCAACAAAAAAAAGTGTCAGAAATGATGTGAGTAGTACATGTGCTCCAACACACTGCGCAAGGGCGCTCATGTGGACGACGTGACTTCGAGTCTGTCTTATATGATTTTCCAATCCTAATCTTGTTCCTCTTCCCCCTGTTTCTCCCTGTTATAAAATAGTAAAAAAAACCCAAAAATAATCATGTGAAAATTGTTCCAAAATGTGAGGAAATCATCCATTCTACAAGCACACAGAGTCCCACACCAACTCGTAGCACATCTACACACTCTCCCCGCGTCTCTCCTGTCTCTCACTGGCTTACTTGGTTCTGGCTGAATAGGCACACTTGTTTGAATGTCATATTTACACCGACGCTTTGTCAGAAAGCGAACTTCCTCGGGCGTGAGCGGCGGAGCCCGAGCATATGGCCGTCAGACTCAGGGGAGATATGACAGCCTATCGGAGCGGGCGTGCGGCGCTGGCCGGGCAGATGCTCTGGGCTTGGCGGCGATTAAGTGGAGATCATCACTGTTTTCTTTGAGCACCACTGTGCCTTGTACTCAGAAGTGTTTGGTTAATCACTGTCTGCATTCGACAGAAGCTGCCAAAACGCTCATTAAGTCGGAATTGTCTCCGACATGTCATGCTTGGATGACGGATTTTTTTTTTTTTTTTTTTTTTTGTCAATGTGTTTTTTTTTTTTTTTCTAAGTGGGAAGGCCAATCACACATCGGTGTGTGCGGTTTGTTGCTCATATGACACTGATATCCTAAACGTCTGTTTGGAGTTTACTGTATGTAGTGTGTGATGTGTGCTTGTGTTGCAGCTCTTCTTTCAGTCTTTGTCTCTTGTGTGCTGATGGTTTGTGTGTGCGCGTCTGGCCTGGCCTCTGAGGAAGGAGGCTCTTTCTTTTCTCATCTGTTCGGCTGAGGAGCTTCTGGTTTCTGCATGTTATTAGCAAAACGCTCCGAGTCACACTTATCCAGCTCAATGTGTGTGTGTGTGTATATAAATATATGTGTGGCTGCATGCAGAGGGAGCAACACTTTCTCCTTCTGTGTGAGAAGTGTGTGCATCACACATCAACTTGTATGTTCATGTATTTTTCTTTCGCTTGTTCTCCATGCCGTTCCACTCTTTAAGCCGTCATCCTCTCCTGATCGCATCCCACAGCGATACTTTATTTCCCTAAACGCTGCTGTTCCTGTGCATGAAACATTTTTTGAAGTGTGGCAAAACCGAGGCATTGTAAGACACGCAGCCTGTACGAGCATTATGTCTGGTTAATCACGACATAAATACAAATAATAATATGATTACTGCATCTCTGTTGTCGTGCGGTGCTGGAAAATAACATTTACCATTCCCTTTTTATGTTAATCGTCTTGTTAGCGAATAACAGACTGCTTCTAGTGCCGAGCTAATACCGCTTTTCTTCCAGCTGTGTAGCAAAATGTATATAAATAAATAAATATATAAAAGCCAAAATAACCTATTTGTAACACACCCACACGCGGATATTGCATCATGCGATTGGAGGTGCTGTTTTCTCAAATGTAAAGCCTTTGCTCATTTGCTCTACAATAACTGCACGGTATTAGAGCGACTGAATGCATTTGCATGGCAAAGCAGTCATGCTCACCTTGTAAAAAAAATAAAAAATACACTGGGATCCCCTTTTTTGCAGATTGGAGATTCCTTTAGAGTTTTTTTGCCCCAGTTCAGACTGTTTTTATCCCACTTTTCAATGGGCCTTTCAGTTGTTTTCTTTGTAAACCTGTTCATTATTATATTGAATATGCATATATTATTTGATAGAAGCCTTTCTTATAGCCTAAATCATAATACCATACATTTATTGATTTGTGCTGCTATATGAATCCATGCACACTTATTTCTATCAATATTCCTCATCAGAAGTGTTTTTTTTCCCCATATTTTTCTAGAATAATCTCCATTGATGATTTCTCGTTGTCTTTGAGTGTCCTCACGGCTCACGCCAAGGGGATCTCAATCAGATTTGTCTTTAGGGACGGCAGAACGAGTAGCATTCTGGTGTTTCGCCGATCACAAACAGGATATGAGGTCTTGATTGAGTAGCGGTGCGTACGAGTCAAAGACAGTCTGTCATAGTGTCCTTACAGAGACGCCGAGTCCCATCGTGACCACCCTTCAATCACAAGGCCTGTGTAGTTAACGCTTCATTAGCATGGGTCTCCACGTACAACATGATGGGCGATAAGGATGTCAAAAGTACTGGTGCTTTTGTACCAAGTCTGTACTACAATTAAAAAAATAAATAAAATAAAAATAGTATCAGTAGTAACGAGTAGAGTCTCAATTCAAGTGCCCTTTTTGGTGATCATCTTGATGAGATATTAATTTAAATACAGTCAGTTTTGTCTTAATGTACAAAACACAAAATATTTTCTTGGTGCATTAGGCCTTGCAGTGTAAATGCAGCCTAATAGGGACTTCTGCTGTCTTTAATGTCTAATATTAATCTAATATTAATTAAACAATAATACTGAGAAGAAAAACAAAATTGTTCACTTGAATGAGAAATTTGAAGCAATTTTTACCTAATTGAGAAATAATTGAAAAAAAACCTAATAATATTGTCTATTTGTGTGTTGTATGTTAAATTTGAATAAATACTACAAGTATTAAAATCTGTTATTAATATATAAATATAATTTTATTAATATTTAACTTCTAAAAATTAAGGAGTGAGTCAAATACATATTAGTTTTTGCTGTGTTATGAGTACTGGTATTGAGAATCATGACTTTTCACTACTGACTACTGAAATTTTATATCATGACAACCCTCATGGGCAAGAAACATCAGTTTGTCAGCTGCAAACCGATATGACGATATCATGAGAGGTTGCCACAAATAGCTATGCGCACGTCCACCTCTGCGATAAATCCATTTCACTTCTACGTCAAACTGTGCTGTTTGAACTCATCTGGAGGAGAGAGAGTATGAGAGAGAGAGAAAGAAACCTGGGAGGCTAAGCGAGAGAAAGACAGAAAGCACAGCAGATGCTGCGCCGATTAGCTGGATTAGTTCCACTGCATTTTCAGCAATAAAGTTGCAAGTCATTTGGCTGAGAGCGAATGAGATGCACACATGAAACTCTGTCAAAGTGTTAGCAGCAGAATTAGCATGTTTCGCTAACTCTCCTGATGTGCAGTTATATTGTGACCCAAATACGAATCACCAAACAAATCTGAATATAGCCAGCTGTCCAGACCACATTTACTTTGTTATGTGAAAATAGAAGGTGCTTTGATATTTGTTTGTGATATTTGATGAGGATATATTTGTTTTGAGTGTCTAACGGTTGATATTCTCCTTTATCTGGAATGGGTTTCTGTGCTAACTAGCCATGAAAGTGTGCAGCTTAGACGTCTCTGATTCTGCAAATTGCAACGAGGAAAGAAATAATTGTGCTAATAGGATTTTGTCTATGTGATTTTGTTAATGGTCTGAAAATATCCCATTTCAGTTCATTTAGAGGAGTAGAATGTGTCTTATTGGAGTGCTTATCTATGCTTGTTTTTCCTGATTATTCTGTATTTTTCAGCAACAGCCAATTTTCTCCCAATTAAAGCATGATATTAGTGCTTAGAGGCTAAATGAATATGAAAACATTACATTACAGCTCAATATTTGCTGCCTGTGATTAGAACGATAATTGTTAGTGTGTGTACACTCCTATTCCTTAACTTGCTAATGCAGGTGTATGCTAATCCATACAGTATTTGAGACAAGCTAGCCTACATATTAAAGCAATAATGTATGCGAGAAGACAATATTGTATGCTTACATCTTATTGACAGCACATTTATGTTCAGGAGCATAACCCTGGAAGCGTTTTCTAACTAGCTTTACTTGAGTACAAAAAACTCCAGCTCTGCCAGTTGGCCCAAAGTTAGCGGGGAGCTGTCGGAGTAAATGGCAGCAGCTGCTCGCAGTTCTAAAGAGCATGTCCCAGTCAGCGCGGGAAAAGTCATGGCATCTACATTAATACTACCTTAATGGCCCATCTGCCGCTCCGTAGGGTCCCCGCACCACTCTATGGAGTCATAGGCGTTTGACAGGCAGTCTTCAGCATGCCAGACGCCCACCGCATGCCAAATGGCCCAGAGACGGCCTGACGTCGCCCGGATCTGTCAAACTCTTTCCTCACCGCTCGTCAAAAATGTCCCCGGTGAAAGTTACGGCGGCTTTTCACACGTGAACGCTTCTGGATGTGCGGGGAGGACATCAGATGAGTTGACGGCTAGCAATTGACACCTCTTTCTCTCTCTCGTTCTGTTATTCTATCTCTCCATTCTTCGTTCAGTCACTCTTTTGCACGAAGCGATGGAGTTCGAGATCTGGAGAACTTATTTCCACAGCTGTTTGAAGGAAAAATTCAACCCAGGCTCACTGTAAAAACAAGCCTGTGGCGACATATTTGCAAAATTATATTGCTTCTTGCACGTTTCGTGACACTTTCAAAGTGAAATTTCCAGCGAGTGGCGCTAAAAGTGTATAACATTTTATCTGAAAGAGATGAACATGAATGTGGCAGCTTTTTATTGCGCTGGTTGTTATGTATCGCGGCAGTTGCAATGTCCGGTGAGTGCCGCTAAAAGGTCAATACTGTATGGCATTTGAAATAACGTACTACCTACACTAAACCTAACCGGTAGTGTTAATAAAAGCAAATGTGCTATAAATTTTTTTTTGCTGAAGCGACCATGCCATTTTAGCTTGCTTGTACAAGTTTTTGAGCTCTTTTGTTTCACGGGACTCGTAAAGTGCAATGCTGTACCAGGTGAGCGACCAAGCAAGTTTACTGTGTCAAAAAAAGCCAAACATGGAGCTGGTTATGTGATGCAAATGTCAAGATGTATTAGTTTACAAAACATGCACTATGGTAAAAGTGTTTTGAAGTCATAACATAGTATTGTGCAAGGAACTGTGCAAAAATAAGTTTTTAATCAATAATCTGCCCCTATAATTATAATTTGGCTGAAAAGTAATACAAGTTTACTGCTGCTACTAGTGTTCATTTCAGCTGGTATGTTTTTGGAGTTTTGCAAAAATGTAGGTAGAGGCACGTTTTTCCAAAGATCTTATGTTAAAAAAAAAAAAAAAAAAAAAATATATATATATATACGGTATCTACTCAAACTTGAAATATTGCATTTCATTTTTTCCCCCACATAGCGGCTAGCTGCATACTGAAAATCGACGACAAAAACATTAAACTGCGTAAAACCCCTTTCACCGTAGGCCTTTCTTTGAATCACAGCTTGATATTGTTAAGAGTTTAGTTTCCAATTACAAATGCTGTTTTCTGACCTAGCCGTGCACCAGACAGCATGTGTGGGCGACCGAAAGCACAACGTTATACTGTGTTTGAAAGTGCTGCGCCGTTCTGTTTTTTCTCCATATTTAATAATATGTAGATAGGCAGGATAAGGCACGGTATCATTTATTATTTAAAACCAAACAAGCCAAAAAAGAAATGGTGTGATCTTTTCTGGAGGGGTGGGGGGAGTCAGGGAAAGGCCAGTGAGGGAACAGTTGGTTGGTTATCTGGAGGGAAAAATATGCATGTGTGTGTATTTTGCCACCAGCTCTTCAAAGGCTAGCACTCTGCTGTAACACAGCTGGGAACAGCAGGGAAAGTTGAAGAGTGCCTTCCTCTCCTCCTCCTCCTCCTCCTCCTTTCTGCTGATGTGTAATGTTTTTCCTCCACCTCTCTCCCTCTCTCTTTATCAAACCAAAGTTTCGTCTTGCCTTTCGCCCCCTCACTCCCTCACTCTCCGTCTCTCTGGGCATCTCTGCTCTTCTGTGGCAGTCCCAGCCGGAGGGAGAAAGAAAGGGAGGAGGAAGATGAGGAGGATGAGTGGAAAGGGTGTTCTGTGATACTGCTTGTGAACCCATGATGCCTCCTCGCTGAACTCTCCCCAGTGATCTATTCCTGCATTCTGTTCCATCTAATTCCAGCCAACCTTGCCTCCGATTACCAGTGCTGCTCTTTTACTAATGCTAAAGGAACACTGTATCATCCTCGCATTAAAAATGCCGTTGCTGAACTATTACTGGTGCTTAAAATTAATAAAGCCAGGTATGTTTTTTTAGCACAAAATTCCTACCATCTTACTATATAAAGACAGGACGTAATACATCTCAAATCAATTAAAAATATAACTAGACATCGTGTAATCGCACTTCACAGGCGTGCAAATGATCTTTTATGAGCGCTTGCACTTCGATTCACCCTAAACTTGTCATCTAACTCCTCTTGTCTGTAGATGGAGCATTCAGCAAATCCCCGTGCTGCTCTTATCAGGGGGTCAAGAGTTAAAATGTGCTGCACCGTAAGAATTATCCCGAGCGCCGTGTGGGTTTGAATGCTCCTTATGTTAGTGCTGCATGGAGTGAGTGATTTTAATTCAAACAGGGAAGTTCTTCATGTAATTAACCTTGAAGCCTGCCCCCACCCCTCTTTTAATTTAAGTCGTGTGCTTCACTGCAGGGTGTTTTTTTCCCTCTCTCGTGTGCGCTTTCGATCTATCGCTTACTTGTTAATTCTTTTTTTTTTTTTTTTTTTGGTTAACATAGATCATGGTGTTTGGCTGAGACATGAGGGTGTTTTAGACCTCTGCTGGCACCTCAGGGTATGAATCTAAGAGATCAGCGTGTAGCCATGCAGATCTTATTCTAATGTATACAGTATGATAACCTGGAGAATAATCGTGTTGATGTGGACGCTGTGTGAGGAATCCTTTCTTAATGTTGTTGAAGAATATAGAGCTATAATCTATAAAGCATATCAGGTACACTGGGAAAAAAAAAAAGGAGTTTTTTGCACTCATATTATAATAGTAAATTCAACATATATGGAATTAAGTAAAATCTACTTGACTAAGTTATGTAAAATTAACAAAGAGAGTAAGTACATTTAACTTGGCCACTTAGAGTTTGTTGAGTAATTTCTACTTAATAATTTGCAATACAATAATTTACTTTGCAATACTCTGTTTCAAGTACATTTTACTCACTCTTTGTTTGTAAATTTTATTTAAACCATGTAGCACTAAATTAAGCCATTCTTTTTAAAGTGTTTGGTTTACTTTGAAACTTTTAAGTAAATGAGGATATATCCAACTGAACACAGATACCTTAATACAATACACAATAATGGTAAGAATCAATTGATAGTTTTTGGGATAGTATGAATGGGTCATTTTGAGTAGATAATGAACTCTGTATGTCACACAACCACAAGTTACTAAACCTAACAACAGAAGCAATGATAAAACAGTGTAAATACAACTGGTCATTCTGTGTCAAATCAACCAAATTTCAGAAACTCCCCGGCTCAAATTTTTGATTTTGTTAATATTTTTTCTGTAGAAATACAAACATAAATAGTGATGAAAGCCAAAATATTAAATGTCACAAATGCATATTTACTGAGTAATCCACTGTTTTGTAGAGGGGGCTCACAATGACAATTTTCACCTGAGATTTGGAGCCAGTTTACAGGGGTGTAAAAATGACTTTAGAAGGATGGCAGCATCATTATTTTATTTTTACACAGAGATTGGTAGGTCTATTAGAAAAATCTGTTTATGTTAGCAATCTTTGTTTCATTATATGCCAACGGTGACAGTTCAAAAATGGCAAAAAGCACTTCTTGTGTTTTTTTTTTTTGCCTCAAGTTTTCATGCCTTTCACATATTAAAGATATCTTAATATCCTTTTAGATTCTGGTTCTTAACAAACTTTCCTTATGGTATCTTCATTTTAAAGGCCCTCGATGGTTCAATCCCAGATATATGGAGATCTTGGCTCCATGCACATTTTCTGTGCTCAAAAACCAAATTTGGGTCACTTTGCATACAGTTGATACTTTTTTTTTTTTCTTTTAAAGAGGAATATCTAAAGAACAAATAATGTTGAAACTAGAAATGTATCTCGTGTTTTTTTTTATCAACTCAATTGCATAGAACATACCTGTCTGAGTGCCATAAATAAGTTTGCATACCTGTAATTCTAAAAGTATTCAAGATATCTAATTTATATATATATATATATATATATATATATATATATAAATTCTTTCATATGGATGAGATCAGTAGTGTATCAGTAGGACGACATCACAATAGCATATTTTGCCTTTTTCCGTTAAATGTGAAGTAATTGAGTAATTTGTAATTTATTCTGTCCATTTTCCTCTCAGTGGTTCTGATTATACTTGTAGATATTAATCTCTGTCCAGCAGAGGGAGTGTGTAATTTACAGAACATCTATTGTCCTCAAATGCAGATGCTCACAAAAAAAATCATTTTATTGCATGTTTTACAACAGGAAACAAGTACATAATCACCTCATTACCAGATATAAGACTATAAATCATGACAAATTGAATCCTTTTTAAGTCTAGAGTGTGTAATTGAACATTTTTACACCAAACACCACAAATGTATTGTGTGAGTTCTGTTGACTTGGAATGAATTAGGAATGTGTATTTGTAGTCTGATAGAGTTATGCAGATTTTAGCCATAACCATTCTGTATATTCTTTCATAAATTACTTCAATAAAAGAAAAAAGAAAAATTCTCATCACAGTGCCAGCAGTGGGGAGCATGAGTATAACTCTGATATGGACTGACTGTGGAGGTGATAATTCTGCTTAGATGAGATGTAGCGGTGTAGTGTTAATCACAACGAACAAGCATAGACTCGTTCTCAATAACAGAGAACCTTTCTCATTTCAAGTTCACACGCATACATATACACACAAATTAAAGTGTGAAATGAACTAGAATTGTTCATTGCATAGGAAAGCTTCATTCACTTAACATTTGCTCCACTTTTGCACAGGTTGTTCAGCACAAAACCGGCCTTATTCACTAAGCAACAACAATCCAGTTAAACTAAATTCTCAGTACACTGAAATAGTGAGTATTTACAGTAAATTAAATCAATGCAATTCTTTTCAGTGCAAATGCACCCCCTTTCTATGTAAATTAGGCTCTATTTGTGCTATTAGCTTGGTGCAATTAATGTTGTGCAGAAGCTAATGTTGTGTAGGTGCAATTCATTCTTAGTGATATTCTCTTCATAGCAATCCATTTGTGTGATATATAGTAATAAATTGTGCTACAGACGTTAAACTAGCACTTCAACCTTTCCTTTCATCTTACTTTCAGTCTGGAGAGGGTCATCTGTCATGACATTTTACATTCAGTCTTTAATTAAGAGTCAGTGTCTCTGGGGATGCGCTCTGGGGTCACTGAGGTTTCAGGAAAACCATACAGAAAGTAATATTAATGGCAGATGAATGCATGGTTTTAAACTTTTGTAATGCATTATATTGAACAGGCCTTTCATTCCTTTCATTCAGGATGAGTTGTGTTAGTTTTTAGGGTAGTTCACTTCATGCCGCTGGCTTGTGATGTGCTAATGTTGATCATTTCGATATTTTAACTAGCAGATGGGAGCTGTTGTTGATTCATTTCAGATGGATGTGACAACAAACTCTTTCACAAGTACATTTTCTGACAACAAACAGATATCATTGTGGTTAGTTCAAGGCAGTAATCACAGCCTTCTCTTTTTATTGTACCTGCAGCTCCATTTTCTGAGCTGTGATCAGTTGTTTCTCTCATTGTGTCTGTGTGTCATTTTGCATCGTCTCACTTGGTCCGAAGTTTCCTGATTGATCCAGAGAGAGACGCAGCGCGGCAGATGCCGCTCTAATTATACAGTTGTTTTAAGGTTGTCAGGTTGCAACAAGGAGGAAATCATCAAGGGAGGGGTTTTGATGGACGGAGGGTGTATTTCAAGCATCTGGCAACCGCGGCAGCTGCTGTACCATATCCCCGCTGCCAGCTTTCTGGCTAAATAAATATCGCCTCAATCCATCTTGTAATGGCAAGTGTAAATTACTGCAGCACGTCAATAACTAGTTTACTATGATGTTTCTTTCCCGCCATTTCTAGCTGTATATTGATTTCACATAGCTGTTAAATGGCACCAGTACTATTTCTCTAGAGTGGGACTTGTTTTTCTGTGACTCTAAGTGTCTCGTTTTGGATTGTGGACCAGAGGGAAATATAATCTCTTTATTGACAGCCATTATCTTTGTTTGTTTATAGTGGGATAGGAAATTATATTTATGTGCATAAAATGGATAGCATTACACAGCTTTTGCAATATAATCTGTTCACTTCTCTATTGTACAACATTTTTGTATGTAAATGTAATTATATATAATATGTGTATTAGTGTTGTCAAAAGTACTGACTTCGATACCAAGTCGATACTGAAATTTTAAAAATGTGATGCTTTGAGTGCTGTTGGGTGGATTCTTAAACACCTCTGATTGGCCATTGTGTTCACACGCTCAACATATATGTCTGTGATTGGCTACAATGATCAACGCTTCAAAAACATGTTGTAAACAGGCATCATCACCTAGCACTTACACAGATACACATGGGAGCGTTTGAAAGCAGGCGTTTATCAGTGGACCGGTCCGTTGATAGACACCCACTTTCAAAACGCTTTCAAATTCAAACACTTCCGTGTGCTTTCATACGCTCCCATGCGTTGATCATTGTAGCCAATCACAGACATATATGTTGAGCGTGTGAACACAATGACCAATCAGAGGTGTTTACAAATCTGCTCAACAGTGCTCAAAGCGTCACATTTTTAAAATTTCAGTATCGACTTGTTATAGAAGTCGGTACTTTTGACAACACTAATATATATAAGCCTACACGGGTAAAGTGGGTGATCAAATAATAATCTAATCTAATCTAATTATTTTTCTTATAAATATTATTATATTATATTATATTATATTATATTATATTATGTTTTCTGCTTAGTCCCCCCCCCCATTCCTCAATGCCATATGATCAGAAAATGGTCTGCTTTACTTCTTGAGTATGTCTTCAAAACAGACAGTTAGTGACTACCTAATACATAAAACTGAATTACAGTGTTGTTTGCATAGACAAATGCAGTATGTCATTCATGTTTTATACATGATTACTCTTTCTTTTTTTTTCTTTCCCTCTCTCTAGCTGGTGATGTGCTGGAAAAGCTGACCCTCAGTACGGCTTCTTACTCTGACAGCCAGGGGCCGTGAGGGGCCGTTAAGGGCCATGTGGGCCCGGCTGCAGCTGCTCCACTCTCCTTGCCCACTCAGCAGGCACACTGTGCCCTTTGAGCCCACCTGCCATTCAATCCAGCACAGGTTAACACAATCACACACATGGTCTCAAACACACACACACACACACTTAAGTTTATTGACTCGCGTGGCTCAGCGCACTTAGTTATGCTTCGGTAAGTATGCTGAAGCAGAAATGTGTACAGTTTCAAATAAGAGTCTTTTGATATGTGTCATAGACTTTTTATATTCGCCTGTTTAACAGGATTGGAGCAGGTCCGTTGATGTGTGTGATAATGCGGATCGACGTGCTCGTGCATGTAGCGTGTGTGCGTTCCTTCCCCACAGACGTTTGCTTGCCATCTCTGTTTTCCTGTATCTCCTTGTAGGTGAACAGATGTAGGGCCAGCAGTGGAAATCAGCAAGGAAACCCCACACTATTCTATGTGATTTTAATCAGCGACTCTCCTCCTGACCCATTTATTTCTGCACTGAGCTGATTGCGTTGGCTGACGCTGACAAGCCCGACCCACGACACGCCATAATTACCCATCACATCATATATGTCCTACAACCATCTTAGAGCAACTCATAATCTCAAAATTACTGTACTCTGGGCAAAGTGGATCACTCTTTCAGTCAAATCAAACTTTCAGGGTTGTTATTGTCAGATTTCCCATCCCTGGCGTATCATCAGCCGGACTCGTTTTATTCAAACCTGGCAGCCAAGCCGTCGTACTCTTTTAGTCAATGGCGTCTGTAGTGGAATCAATATGCAGATATGCGTGGAAAATTGTACCGGTCTGGCTGATAATGAGATTTTACTGTGAAGACGAAGCCCCTGGGTGCAGTGATTGGTATCTGAGAGAGTCCACACTGTCCTCACCGCTCGCTCCCTTGAGACCGTCACAATGCTAACATGTCTTCTGTTTTAGCTGCGTGAAGCTAAAAGTGCAGATTAATGGAATGAGTACAGAACACCTTTTTGTTTTGGGTTAGGTAAAGACACGAGTCATGGCATATTTGGGTCTTTATGGTTATTGAGACAAATAAGAGAAAATGGCATTCATTAAAACCATTAACAAACATAAGCTTATATAAAGCTTTACAGGTCATTGATTACACACATTTTATTTATATATTATTAATACATATAATGTAGTGACATAAAGGAATTAATTATATGAAATGTGAATATTTATAAATCCTGAATATGAAATCATTTTGAATCCATCCGATCGAGAGAGAGTGTTACAAAATATAATTATACAAAATATAATTAATTATTTGAAATAAAATAAAACTAAACTTAGAACACAGCTGCATATTAATTACAAATGTTTACACTTTGCAGTTAAACACGATATGTGTCAGACAATTTTAATTCAATGTTTTTTGAGCTGGATTATGTTCTTTTATGTGGACTCTTATTTTGACATTCTGTTCTGTTTCCTTTAGTTCCCGTTTCCCAGCTCTGTTTAGTTTTGGTTTCCTTGGTTACTGATTATGTCCTCATTGGTTTCCATAGTTGCATATTAGTTTCACCTGTGTTTTGTTTCTAGTTTCAGTTGTTTTTGGTCAGTTCTCATTTGTATTTTGTGTAGTTTGTCATTTTTCCATGTATTCTCCAGCGATATCCTGTGTTTTGAGTTTCTTAGAATAAAGATATTATTCATCGTGCGAGGCTAGCAGCCACACGTAACAGTTGGTTTGGCACTACTTTATAATGATATGGATAATAATTTAATCGTTTAAAGCAGAGGTCCTCAGCCTTGCTCCTGGGGACCCACTGTTCTAAAGACTTTAGCTCAAACCCTAATCAAACACACCTGAACCAGCTAATCAACCTCTTCAGGATCACTTGGAAATCACATTGGTGTGAAATTCAGTTGTGCTGAAGCAGGTTGGAAATAAACTCGGCAGGACAGGGTTGATGGCGTCTGGTTTAAAGAATGATTCTAAGGAAGAGTGGGATTTTGATTTGCAGCCTTTAATTGGTCTGCAGTAGAGCTCAGCTGTGTTTTTGGTCTGTCCATACTTGCCCCAGGACAGGGGGTAGGAAGTATCTGTCTTTTCCTGAGTGATCCTGATTTGACATGCCCAGGCTAGAACTGGTTCCCAGCTCCTGATGGCAGTACCACTTATGTGCCCCAGTTAGAGCTAACAGAAAATGGCAAAGCCCCTTCATCATCTTTTTGTCACTCCCTTTTTATTTTCTCTCTCTCAATGCCATCAGCAAATCACAGCAGTTAGTCAGCTATTACCATTAAAGGGTTAGTTCAAGTAATTTATTTATTTTTGTGATTATTCAATATGAAAGCGTTTTGTCACCATTATACAATTAAACGCTTTTGCAGTATTTGATTTGCAGGACTGGTTTAAAGGTTCCAGTCAGAGTGCGGTTTTCTGTTCTTCTCTCACTAGATGTGCCCTCAGCTGTTCTTGGTGCCATTACTGCTCCCTGCACTTTTTATCCTGCACCTCCGAGACCCCAAACTGCCAAACGAGGTGAATTATGGCCAGTTATATGGAGTGGACTCTGAGCCACGGGGGACAGGACATAGTCAGAAGAACTAACCACAGTTCTGACCATTAAAAGCCAGCCTGACACTGGCCCTTCATCTTACCTCCTCCACGAGACGAGTGCTTCCAACCTTTGCTTCCCCTGAGAAGAGACAGTGCCGAGAGAAGAGAGCCCCCTCAGCCCAGGCACGCTTCCCCCTATCATTATGAGTTAAGCTTCTCACCTCTACCTTTCTTTCTGGGAGTCTCCCTCTCTTCCTCTCTCTCTTTATCATACTGTGGCTTTTCCACTTTCTGCTATCTGTTTTCTTTTTGTTGCTCTTTTTTTTCTGTGTCTCTGCCTGTCCTTCTTTATTGCTCTCCGCAAGGTTAATTGCATTAGCTAAAAGAAGCCTGGCGTGTTGGTTGCTTATGGAGGTCGCAGTTAGGCATATGACCCTCACAAATCTGCTCCGGCCACCCACCACTGCAGCTGAGTTGATAGGGCTGCTGATGAGGCTTCAATTGGTGTCCTGGTCTGCTGGGTATCCCAAAATAACAGTGAAGCAGTGATTTAGAGGTTTGATGTTATTCTGTTTTGCCTGCTTGCAAGCAGGACTGCCGTGATCTTTAAAGCGCAAGGATAAATGAACATCCCCAGTGGCTCGGGGAAGAAAATAAAGAAGTATCAACATTTTTGTTGATTGTTATCAATATTTTTAGAAAAAATGTCAACCACAAAGCATCTATTTATCCTCTCAATAAAAATAATTGCCTACTGTAGTTAGTCCCGGTCCTACAATTTGATTGGCCGGGCAGCTTTCATAAATGAATAAACAAACAAACAAATAAGAAAGACAGATGAAAGGCAGAAAGATATCATCTACAGTCACTTCCTCAGAAACTATAGGCTATTATAAACCCAACAGTGTTTAATGCAATGGTATTGTTGTGCAAATGCATCATCACGACTCCTTCTGCAGGATACTTCATTACACCAGTAGTTGGCACTTATGAGTGAGTCCTTTAATAATTCACTCATTTAAAGGATTAGTTCACTTCAGAATTAAAATTTCCTGATAATTTACTCACCCCCATGTCATCCAAGATGTTTATGTCTTTCTTTCTTCAGTCGAAAAGAAGTTATGGTTTTTGAGGAAAACATTCCAGGATTTTTCTCCATATAGTGGACTTCACCAGGGTACAATGGGTTGAAGATTCAAATTGCAGTTTCATTGCAGCTTCAAAGGGCTCTACACGATCCCAGCTGAGGAACAAGGGTCTTGTCTAGTGAAACGATCTGTCATTTTCTAAAAAAAATAAAAATGTATTTACTTTTTAACCACAAATGCTCGTCTTCCACTGCTCTGCAATGCGCCACACATTACGTAATCACGTTGGAAAGGTTATGCGTGACATAGGCGGAAGTACCGATACAGTGTCTACAAAGCAAACGTGCAAAGACTAAGTCAAACGCCCTTTACAAAAAAAGGTAAAACAATGATGTCAAATGATTTTAAAGTTGGAGGAGAAAATGAGATGGAGTTTTTCTCAACCTACCTCATGTGTGACCTTTCCATCATGATTATGTAATGCGAGGCGCATCGCAGAGCAGTGCAAGACGAGTATTTGTGGTTAAAAAGTATATAATTTTTTATTTTTTTTCTTAAAATGACTGATCGTTTTGTTCCTTGGCTGGGATCATGCAGAGCCCTTTGAAGCTGCAATGAAACTGCAATTTGGACCATATAGTGGACTTCACCGGGGTTGTAGAAAAATCCTGGAATGTTTTCCTCAAAAACCTTAATTTCTTTTCAACTGAAGAAAGAAAGACATTAACCTCTTGGATGACATGTGGGTGAGTAAATTATCAGGAAATTTTAATTCTGAAGTGAACTAATCCTTTAACTGATTCATTCAAACACTTATTCATTCAGGTTTGACCTTTTTTATGAGTGAATCATTGAATCATTATTCACTCAAATGATTTGTTTCAACACAGATTCATCCGGGAATCAAACACCATTGCTGTGAGTTGTTTGGAAATATTTTCGTTGGCGGAGCAAAACTACAAAAACTGGAATATTGTGTCAAACATGTAAGTTAGTCTATATTAACTCGTTTATTGCATTGTTATGTAAAACATTTGGCCTTGTGCCTACTGTTGTTGCTCGTGTGATATTGCGCAATCAGTTTTCAGCATGACATCACACTCTGTTCATACTTAAATTTGGCATGAAATGGAAGTTGTCTTTTTTCCCTATTGTGACATATGTCTGAGTGAAATGGCTTCTCAAACAAGGAAAAATGTAGGACTTGTTTTTGTCCATGGGGAACTGATTGGATTGTTGGATCATTGAGGTTTTCTTTTGCTGTAATCTCATGTGAATGACAGGTTGTCCCGCCCTCACACCAGTAAACACGTCATTAGAGAAGAGATGTCACTATAAGAGGGAGGGGAAGTTATTTTAATTAAAGATTATTAGGACACATGAATTTAAAAAAAAAGATGTGCACAGATAATTATGATTTCATGATGGCTTTATTTTTCTTTTGGTAACTCTGGAATTGTAAACATGGGTCTTTAATAATGCCATCCATGTAATCAATCACTTGCTAGTTTGTATCCATGTGCATATAACAGGGCAGTTAGTTTTAGTCTTTAGTCTGCTTTAATTGAGGTCAGTGAGGGAGGGTATGGGCTCTGGCCCTGACACGTGCAATAGATGCTTACTCCTGCTTGCCCCGGCCTCTCAGCGCTTCTCTGCTTCTTATGGGAATTAAAAAGTGCTGGCCTGAGGAAGAGCCAGAGCCAGTCAGGTCAGGGTGGAGAGCACAGTAACACTACCTTCAGCTGCTGCACTCCAGCAGGGCCACAGCTGGGCAACCTGGGCCATTGTGTCGAGGTCAGAGCAAGCAGGGAGCAGATTGTTATAGCGCCCAATAGTCATTTATTATGTTAGGTTGAGGAGTCAGCCGTTGTCTTTGGAGTGTTTTCAGTTTCCATGTGGCCTAGCAAGGAGTTCTTAATTTATAAGACCTAGATTCTATTTTTCCAATTGTGCCACAGATATATCAATAAGAAGAAATAGGGCAACGATTTTCAAAAGGCCTTCAGTTTATTTTCAGACAACGGGCAGCATAGTGGCATCGAATTAATCAAGTCTGAGGAGCCCTTTTATAAATCATATCATATCTATGTCCTGTAGGAAACTCTTGAACTTAGTTGCTTCAGCCCAGACTGTGCTCAATACTCAACTGTCAGCTTAGCCCCTTTAAATGCAGGTACATTACAAAAATCCACACGTTTAATTGTGCTTATGTGTATGGAAAAGATCCATCATGCCAGTGACTATAGGAGTGGCTATTTTTCTCTCTGATGCAAAACATCTGGCAGGATTCTCTGCTTGCAAAATTAATGGCCATTTAATTGGCAATAATCATTTTTTACCTTGACGATATGAGGTAAATAGTTTTGCCGGAAGAACCAGATGTTTCGAATAAGCTGTTGTGAGGTTTGCTCTTTGTGTTCTCTTTAAGAAAATACCACAGTGCATGCAGCATATGTTCTTGTAGTGTTTATATGGATAGGAACCTAAAAATCTCAGTGCTTCCATACTGCCTCCCAGACAAGGCCGTAACTGCATCTGAATATTCACACTTCTCTACTATAGTATATAGTATATAGTAGGTAAAAAAAGAGTATGTGAAAGGGGTATTTAAAAGGGGTTTAAAAAAACAGAATTTATTAAATAATGCATTTAAAATATTTGGAAATAATATTCAAACACACTAAATCATTTACTGAAAGGCTACCAGGGAAAGCATGTCTATCATAAACAATTGGAAAATATTAAATATTTAGCCACCTTACTTTGCACTCTTTGACCTTTAAAACTGAAGCAATGTTCTGGAATTCACGCTTGGCTTCTGCGAACAGACAAAAAGCGGGATTTGATTGGGGGGATTTGTCCACCTCAATAGCTATGTTTACATGCAACCAAATAATCCGTTAGTAATTGGATTGATGGCACAATTGGACTGAAACATCTTCATGTAAACAACACAATCGATCCGATTGAGCTCAATTTTGATCAGGTTGGAAGGGATGGGGGGGGGGTATAATTCCTTATACGGGCACTTCTCCCGGAAGAGCACGCGCTTCGTTCGGCTTTACGGAAGTCGTCGGCAGCCCTGCACAGGACTTGCTCGAGAAAGATTTGTCACTTTGTTTTTAGACCATGAAATCAACAATGTCTCCAAAGAAGTGTGTTTTTGGTTGTGAGGGAAAGATAACCTTGGTTCCCAAAGAACCCAGCATTAAGTTGAGCTGAGAGATTTGTGCTCACGCATTACATTGATACGCTCTCAATATTTGTCATTAAAATAACTATAGAAACCGCCTTAAATTAACTATCAAAATAAGGATAAAATCGTGTCTGATAGTTGCAATCACTTTTTTATTGGTTAAAATGAATGGAGAATATCTCGTGTTTTTCCGTGGCTGCTCGAGCCCTCAGGATCAGCGCTTATGGTTTTATAAACAAGGCCCAGTTCTACGCTGGATTTACAGATCGTTTGAAACTGAAAGATGGAGCGGTCACAGCAATAATGATCCCGGTCAAGAGTCAGAACCGCAGGTGGTAAGTAAAGCTGCATCCTAAGTGCATATAATGTAAACAACACGAACGTAGTGAATTCATAAATTCATTATTCTTCATTCATTATACGCTATATTCATTATAGTGATTCAAAAGTTATCCATGGATAATGCGATGGTGTATTGTCACTCTTTTGATCCGCTTGCATGGCACGCCTCCAGGCGCTCGGCTGTTTTCAGAAAGACTCGGTACAGCCTATGTATCTTTTATAAATATGATAAAACTAAAGACTTTTCGGAGATATGAAGGATGCACTACTACTCTTGAGGTACTCAAGATTAACATGAGATTGGCAGAAACTGTGTGATACCCCCCCTTTAAATCTGATGCTTGAAAATACCCTGCTCATGTGCAGTGCTGTGATTATGTTAACATACGTTTTACATCTTACAAATGTGCATATGTTTAATTGCGTTTTATGTTTTATGAACTGGTCAATGTACTAAATATTTGGTATACAAAAGAACTTCTGACTTCTGACTATGTCAGCTTTCTTTTAGATGTTATCAAGGCAAAAAGGACTTATGGTAGCTCTGGTGACGTTATCGCAGTGGTAACTGCGTATTCGCTGAAGTTGTGTTCGGAATACATAACATTGCTGTCGGGCAGAAACTTTGTATCTTCATATTTCTTATTTTTTTATTTTTTATAAATAATTACTATTGGTCACCCATTACATCTGCGGGTTTTGCTAATATTTAACCAATGAAAAGTATTGACTAAACCTCTACTGGATTACCAATCTGTTGGTAAAATCTCATAACTCCACCCTGCCTCTGTTGTGAATGAAGTGCCACACACATTTTGGACCGTCTCTGCTTGTTTGTAATGGAAGGGTAAATAAAGAACTGGGGGTTTGAATATATACAGCATTTTCTTTACTCAAGAAACTCTATATATAAAGGCTAATGTTTTTGAGGAGCGGAGAAGAGTGTCTTATTCTAGCATTTGTTGTTGAGTCATAGCTAATATTAACTTAAATAGCCTGTGCGTAGCACTTCATCTTTTATAACATGAGATTTTGGCCAAATGACAGAAAAAAGTGAGCACACACATAGCTACAATACACTTTAAAACCTGTAAGTTGATGAAAACTTAATGTGATGCACTTATTGCCTCAGATGCGACTGTTCTAATGATGGACAAAACACATATGTCCAACATTCGCTGGTCAAAATAAAAACCTTGTTAACTCCATTTGAGCTTGATTTTGGTAAAATGTTAATAATATAAACCATATATAATCATATACATGTATAAAGCCATCAGCTTTGACAGCACAGTGTTTAGTTATTTTAAAAATATGGTGCTTTTTTCCCATTTCCTGAAAAGCAGTGGCTTTGGACATGCGAGGTTTCCACCTGACAGTCACGAAAAATGCACATTTAAACAAATATGTGAATCAGATTGCAAAGTTAATCGTTCAGATGAACAAAAATTTCAGAATATCTCTACACTCAAAAAAATGATTTTTTGATGCTGTTCACTTTATTTAAACAACTTATTTTGATTCAACACCATTGTATTAGGTTTCTGGTTCAAATTTAATTGCTTCATGTTAAATTGACTTGAAACGATTACTTTTTGACTTAACTTGATGTTTTCATATTAAAATAACATGTTTCAATCAAGTAAACTCAACCAGGACTCAATCAAACAGGACTTTCACTACCCATCATGCTTTGCAAAGGGGCTGATCTGGGAGAGTAAATGTTGAAATAAAGTGTTATTTTAAGCAGTTTTTAGCAACATGAGAAAATGGAGAGACTTTTTAATGTTTACTTTCTATTATGTTGGTATTTAAAAGTTTCTGTTATGTTAATGGTTTTGGGGTTACCATTGTGGTGAAGTGTAGAACATGTGCTTGGGTTGAGGACCTGCTAACAACAATTAAAGTTGTTTTAATAATAAAAACAACTATTTTGGGCATGCCATAGATGGAATAAAACCATCTTCTGGCTAACACCTAACAATAAGAGTCTTTACAGAGTGAAGATTTTGTAAAAGTTGTGAAAATGGTTCTTGAACGCGTCCACTATATAAATTAATCAATTAAACTGGATTTTTAGGATAACTAAATGTAATGGTTTTGGACAAAATTAAGAATGTTAACCTGATTCAACTAAATGGCATTGAGTTAACCTTTTGTAATAAATTTAAGTTAACTGAAATAAATAATTTTAATTAAATGCAACATAACCAAGTTACGTGGAACCTGTTGACATAAAAAAATTAAGTAAATCCAACATATCATTTTTTTGAGTGTAGAATTTAAAAATTTGATTCATTCAGTTTGAGGAAAATTGTGAAAGTAAGCATGTGTATGGTGGTTATGGCCCTGCTCCATGATGTAGCCTGGCATTTCCAATGGCTCCTGTCTATATTTCAGCCTTCAGGCCTGAGGTATCTTGTCTTTAACTGGCTTAACTGATCTTGCACTAATAGTTTATAATGTCAACGCTTTGCCCAAAGACAGTAGCGTAAGACTAAAAGTGAATGCCCCCCAGTGCGAGCATTTTTTCTCCTCTAACTGAATGGGCTGTGTGCCAAACAGAACAAAGAGGCAAGAGAGAGAACAAAATCAAATCCCTCGTTTGATAAAGGTTCACCCAAAGCCAGCCTGACACAAACTCCACACTGGAGTGATCATTTGCATGAGTTCGTTTGAATGGCAAAAACCTTCTCTTCCCTCTGATCCATCCTCTTTTGCCTGAGCTCTTGATTAAACTGACTTTGAAATGTGAAAATTGTGTGGGCAGCACTAGAACAATGTCAAATAGGCCTTGTGGAGGGGTGGAATGGATTTAAAGCCATTGTTCAATCTGACTCTTTTCTCCTGCATTAAAGACAGGGTTGCGGAGGTTTGTGACAGTCAGACGCCTGCGTGCTTATCTTCCCTGCAATAGTGTTTTAATCTGTTGGGTTAGCGCATGCCTGTAAACAAATTTGTCAGTCACACAATGGCACTGCCACCTTTAGTTTGCAGCGGATTACAGCGTTTTTAAACAGTCTCAGAATGAACACCTCCTGCTGCGCACATCTCTACAAAAGATTCTATTAAATATACCCGGATAAATAATTTGTGGATATATTGCATCTTTTTCCCTATGTGATATTAGCATGCGAAAGACATGTTTGCACACCTTTGGAGGGAAGTCTTTTATGCGTTATTGTAAAGGGTTGTAATTCTTTTGATATGGAATTTAAACAGTATTTTACCCTAATCCCGAGTTTGGGCTTGAGAAAGCCTTTCACGTAGGTGGTTTTCAATTAGATTCACTTAACCTTGTAAATATTTTCACAATATTAAAAGACTAGACAAGCCTTTTGTGGGGTGGGGGGTGGATGTGGTTTGGTCTCTGCCCCATTTCATCTCGATATTTATAAAAATAATGGAAAGGAAATTTAGGGGATGTACAAATTATCAAGGGTGGTTATTTCTCATTACACAGATGCTTAGCGGATTTAATCAGTGTTTATGTAGCGTAACTCATGTTGACTACTAAATTACACACTGTAAAAAAAGCAACTACATATTTTCCAGTTTACAGGACCTTTTAAATCACAAATAAATGCTGAAATATGCATTACTTGAAACTACATTAAAAAAAAGCCATGTTAATCCAACAGAATTACCCCAAATGGTGTCCCAACTAGTCAGAAGAAATAATTACAAATTCAACAGCATTACTGAAATTTTAAGGGTTTGTGAGTTCCCAGCATGCAACAACAGCTTTTGTTTTTCTTTATTGTTAGTATTTATTGTGATTTGAAAAGTTTGTCTTTTTACATTTGTTGATTGTCATTGTTCTTGAGGTTTGTGTGTCAAGTTTTCAGGTCTATGTTCAACTTTTAAAACTATATCCCAGATATAACATTGCTTTGTAAGCTGATTGCGCCTTCAGAAACAATGATAGCATATGTGCAATGTCATTGCTGCCAATGTGTGGATCAGATACCCTCGGATTTCATCAAAAATATCTTAATTTGTGTTCCAAAGACAAATGAAGGTCTTACGGGTTTGGGACGACATGAGGGTGAGTACTTAATGAGAGAAATTTCATTTTTGGGCGAACTAACCCTTAAAAGGATTAGTTCACTTTCATATAAAATTTTCCTGATAATTTACTCACCCCCATGTCATCCAAGATGTTCATGTCTTTCTTTCTTCAGTCGAAAAGAAATTAAGGTTTTTGATGAAAACATTCCAGGATTATTCTCCTTATAATGGACTTCAATGGCCTCCAAACGGTTGAAGGTCAAAATGATAGTTTCAGTGCAGCTTCAAAGGGCTTTAAACGATACCAGGCGAGGAATAAGGGTCTTATCTAGCGAAACAATCAGTCATTTTCGAAAAAAATGTAAATGTATATGCTTTATATAAACAAATGATCACCTTCCGCCAAAACCGTACTTTCGTATTCTTCAAAAAGCTTATGCTGTATGTCCTACGCCTTCCCCATTCAACTTACGGAACGAACGCAGCGCCAGTTACATTTTTTTAGTAAGCAGAATAGGGAAGGCGTAGGACATACAGCGTAAGCTTTTTGAAGAATACGAAAGTACGGTTTTGGCGGAAGCACTTGGAAGGCGATCTTTTGTTTATATAAAGCATATACATTTACATTTTTTTCGAAAATGACAGATCGTTTTGCTAGATAAGACCCTTATTCCTCGTCTGGTATCGTTTAAAGCCCTTTGAAGCTGCACTGAAACTATAATTTTGACCTTCAACCGTTTGGGGCCAATTGAAGTCCATTATAAGGAGAATAATCCTGGAATGTTTTCATCAAAAACCTTAATTTCTTTTCGACTGAAGAAAGAAAGACATGAACATCTTGGATGACATGGGGGTGAGTAAATTATCAGGAACATTTTATATGAAAGTGAACTAACCCTTTAAGTGTCCTGTAAAACTATATATAGAACAATTTATTGTGTTACTATTGAACATTTCTTAAACAAGTAATCTGTAGTTTCTTTGGTGAATGTATTGGTTGAATGAAGCATTTTGCATTTAGTGCATTTTTTTTGTACAGTGCACGGTTAAGGGAAATTAAACGTGCAACTGCTTTTCGAACTTTGAAGTTCATAGGATTAAGGCTCCTCCTCATGAAACTCCCCTGACCTTCAAGTGTTGGTTCGCACTCCTTTACTTCAAGTCATTCTCTGTTGTTGTCAAACTGTCAAGTCATCTCAATCTTTGATGGACACTACAAACAGAACATGTTAGGCTCTTTGCTTTCGACTGCATAACCCTCAACAACACAAACAGAGCAAAGTCGTCATTAACTCCAGCTGTTTATTTTTTTTTTTTAAGATAAGAAGGGCTTTTATAGCTAATCAGCGGCTGCATGCTAGCTCTATTTACACGTGAAGAAAGACGGCTGGACTACAGGGCGAGGCAGTTAATTCAGTCATGCCTATGAAGGAAAGGACGTTATTGACCTACGGCAGCAGCCATGTGTTTTAGTTATTAACCGGCCTCCATTTGTCAGGAAAGCCGAGTGATATGGAGGTGACGTTAGGTTCAGGCCTGGGTTAGGGTCGTCCTCCATCCGTTATCATGTGTCTACGCAGGGCACTTTAATTGAATTACTCAATTTATACTTCAAGCAACAATGCCCCAGCTTACATCCATGACGTGATACAATTAAACATGAGTTTAAAAGCTTGTGTTTTGCATATTTTATCCCACAGTGAGAGGGAAAAAAGGCATCTGTCATGTTGTGGTGCTATTTTTGTGGGGATATTTTTTTTGGACACAGGCTTATATCGCAAACTGTGACCAAGGTTCCATTTCCCTCTGTTTAACCTTAAAATAGTTGAAATAGTTTTAAATGCCTGCATGTGAGCCAAATTTAATTGTTTTTTAATTTAACAGATTGATGTGTTTTGGAATTTGTTATAGCACAGGAGTTTTAAAACTGGGAACCGGGACCTCCAGGTGGGCCAAAAGAGGGATTCTCGGGGGTCTATAGAAAATCTTAGAGACAAAAAAAATGTATATATTTTTAATGTTATGTATTTGTAGGACTGCTTTGGAACTACGCTATTGTTCAATAGTTTGGGGTTGGTAAGATTTTTTAGTCTGTTATGCTCAACAAGGCTGCATTTACTTGATAAAAATACAGTGAAAAGTTAATATTGTCATACATTATTACAATTTAAAATAACTGTTTTCTATTTTAATATATTTTAAAATGTAATTTATTCCTGTGATGGCAAAGCTGAATTTTCAGCATCATTACGCCAGTCTTCAGTGTCACATGATCCTTCAGAAATCATTCTAATATACTGATTTGGTGCTCAAGAAACGTTTCTTATTATTACATTTAAAACAATTGTGTTGCTTAATGTTTTTGGTGAAAACCATGATTTTTTTTTTTTTTTCTTTCCGTTTCTTTAATGGATAGAAAGTTAAACAGAACAGCATTTATTTGAAAAAGAAACCTTTTGTAACATTATAAACGTCTTTACTGTCACTTTAGATCAATTTAAAGGATTAGTTCACGAATTTGTTGAATAAAGTCGTTATTTTTGTTTTGTTTTTGTGCACAAAAAGTATTCTCGTCGCTTCATAACATTAAAGGATTAGTTCACTTTCATATAAAATTTTCCTGATAATTTACTCACCCCCATGTCATCCAAGATGTTCATGTCTTTCTTTCTTCAGTCGAAAAGAAATTAAGGTTTTTGATGAAAACATTCCAGGATTATTCTCCTTATAATGGACTTCAATGGCCTCCAAACGGTTGAAGGTCAAAATGATAGTTTCAGTGCAGCTTCAAAGGGCTTTAAACGATACCAGACGAGGAATAAGGGTGTTATCTAGCGAAACGATCGGTCATTTTCGAAAAAAATGTAAATGTATATGCTTTATATAAACAAATGATCGCCTTCCGCCAAAACCGTACTTTCGTATTCTTCAAAAAGCTTACGCTGTATGTCCTACGCCTTCCCTATTCATCTTACGGAAAGAACGCAGCGCCAGTTATGTTTTTTTCAGTAAGTAGAATAGGGAAGGCATAGGACATACAGAGTAAGCTTTTTGAAGAATACGAAAGTACAGTTTTGGCGGAAGCACTTGGAAGGCGATCATTTGTTTATATAAAGCATATACATTTACATTTTTTTCGAAAATGACCGATCGTTTCGCTAGATAAGACCCTTATTCCTCGTCTGGTATCGTTTAAAGCCATTTGAAGCTGCACTGAAACTATAATTTTGACCTTCAACCGTTTGGAGGCCATTGAAGTCCATTATAAGGAGAATAATCCTGGAATGTTTTCATCAAAAACCTTAATTTCTTTTCGACTGAAGAAAGAAAGACATGAACATCTTGGACGACATGGGGGTGAGTAAATTATCAGGAAATTTTTATATGAAAGTGAACTAATCCTTTAACGTTGAACCACTGTAGTCACATGGACTACTTTTCTGGACCTTGAATGTGGTAATTTCGTTGCTCTATTGAGGATTAAAAAAAAAACCTTTTAGATTTAATCAAAAATATCTTACTTTGTGTTCCAAAGATGGATGAAGATCTTACGGGTTTGGAACGACTTGAGGGTGAGTGATTAATGACAGAAATTTCATTTTTGGGTTATCTAACCCTTTAATGCATCCTTGCTGAATAGAAGTATTAATTTCTTTAAAAAATATAACATTAAATAAAAAAGAAATAAATAATAAGTGTATTTATTTTTTGTGAAAAGCACTATTAGTAAATTTGAGTTAAATTAAGTTGAAAGTATTTCTCTACAGGTTTATATGTCTAACAATTAATAGTGAACAGAAAAGGTATACACTTATAATGTAGATACTAAGTCTGTATTTTCCAGGTAACACTTTAGTATAATGTTCTGTGACAGTCAGTTTGCAAAGAACATTTATCATGCATTTTAGAAAGGGGAACCTTGCAAGGAAGCCGTCATATTTTGGGGTCCATCAAAAAGTTTTAAAAACCCTTGTTATAGCAAATGCCGTAGATACAGCTTAACGTTCTTTAGGCATTGTTACAAGCAGTTTAGAAATGTCTTCTCCCAGATATCTTATGACAGATGTCTTCTTGCCTTTATATGTAAATTAAGATCCAGTAAAGGCTGTTAATTCTAATGGAGTCCAATTTATGCTGGATTTGAGCAGCTGGAAGAGACTGCAGTGTCATGCCCATTCACTCATGCGTTTAAACTCTTGCCTTTCGTCCAGGTGTTACCAAACTATTTGTCAGATAAAAGCAAGGCCACTTGACCTTTGACCCTTTCGCACCTGGACTCAGTGCAGCCAGCTAATCTGCTTTTTAACATTCCCAGAGACTCCCAATGTTTTTCCTCCCAAACTCAATCGCAATTAGATGTACCGGGAGTAGAATGGCAGTAAAAAATGTGCTTTACATTAAGCGTGTAACGTACACCAATTATGCTAATTGCACATTCGCAGATGGCTGAGTGTTGATTACCGCATAAACACTGGGTAAGCTGAGGGAAATCAGAAGACTGCTATCATGTGTTGACTTCCATTGACAGTCATTTGATTATTTGTCATTAAAATGCTAGAAATATTGCAGTGATGACAGCAGACGCTATTTAAATAACTTTTAAAAGGCAGCTCATTTTGGAAGAACAACAAAGGGTGAATCTCTTTACTTGATTAAATTTATTTGATTTGTATTTTAACTCATACCACCCGAACACTTCTTAGTATCTTTAATCAGTAAACAAGTTACTAAAAAATATCAAACTTTTAATTGGCAGCTGAGTCTATGCAAAAGAGAGGGTGTGTCTGCTTGCGCATTAGCATAACAATTCACCCATAGCCGACACCATTTTACAAATGGGGGAGTAAACATCTGTTCCAGATGTCCTATTATCCTGTCAGGCTGCTTAGCTCAGAGACTTCTAGCTTCAATCAAGGCCTTTGTCAGCCTCAGAATCAGACACTGAAAGGCCTGGGAGCACTGTGCTTTACTTTGAATCCCCCACTGGCATGGACATACTTAACAGACCCTGAAACAAGCTGTCCTCGCTGCTTTTGAGTGATGTGGGTCTGTGGCATTCGTTCTCTGGTGTTATCATCTAATGCTCCTCTCAGACAGATTCGCCTCTTTCATGCTCTTTGGGTACGTAGCGGCTGTTCTGCCTTCAGCGATCTGGCCGGAGGGTCTACAAAACCCACTTCAAATGCCAGTCCTCTCTGGGAAGGGTGACATTTTGTGCAAGCCAAAACATTTAGCGCATTAGGAGGAAGCAGCCTGGTGGAAAAGACAACTATGTTCACGTTCTCACTCGGCAGGTGAAACCGCACAATGTTTAGTGTATTTTCAGTGAACAGTGCTAATTTAGATCTGCCCATGCCGGTTTTGCACTAGATTAAAGAGTTCATTCTTCATTTCCTGATGTGTAGCTTATTTTAATGTAGTTCAAGGATGGACATAATCAAAAAGAAGCAAGATTACACACTCACAGCTACTGTATTGTATGACGGACCTGTTCTTTAGATCTGCTGCTTCTGTGGTTCTCCATAAAATTTGAAATGCTTGTATTGCTTTGTGGGAAGTTCTGGTTTGCTACCTATGTTTTGTTTTACCCTTTTCCAATATGAAATTGCATCATGAAAATATTATTATATTTTCAAAACTATATGGTAGTCTAAACAAAGAGTAAAATTATAATAAATAATTTCAATATTTATTGTATGAAAAACATTTTATATGAATAATGACTTTCCCTCAGTTGTGGTGTTATTTTGCACCAAAATTTTACATAAAGTTAGTGTGGTTGTTCAAGAGCTTAAGTGTCTGTGAAGAGCTTAAAATGAAACAATGAACAATGAAATAATGAGCAATGCTATTTGTGGAAACAAAGAAAAAAGTAACCCTAACTGTCAGCAGCATTTTTTATTGTGCATATCAAGCTGTAATTTTTGTACAAAAGCTGTAAAATTGTACAAAAACAGAAGAAAAAAAACAAATATTGTGAAATTATTATTACAGTTTAAAATAACCGTTTTCTATTTTAATATATTTTAAAATGTAATTTTGGTGCCACATGATTCTTTAGAATTTATTCTAACATGCTGAATATGATGATCAAGAAATGTTTCTTGTTATCAATATTGAAAACTTCGGTGACCGGGAGGGGACATGTTCAGTTCATTTTGTTTTGTCGTAGCCACGACATATTAACTCGTGGGAACGTGATAATTTTGTCAAGGGAATGTCATTCTTATGTTGTGGCCAGGCGATGTGAAGTCGTAGTTTAATGCATAAACAAACCTGCATGACCATAGCAACCTGTGATTTATTAGAAATGGAAATAATGATATTATTAATAAATTATTATTTTTTTTAATTAAGAATGACAAAAAAGTGCGGCATTAAGAAATTAATATATTAACCTATATTATGGGCCTACTATTTATTATACTGTGTGCGATGTTGCGTATAGATAACATTCGCATGAAGTAGGTTATTATCAATAAATGTTAAAAAAAAATGTTAGAACATAAAATAATATAGGCCTGCAAGAAAACATTTTTTAGCTATACCATCCCATTGACTTTCTCTTTACCTAATTAACATTCTGTATAAGCCTGTAATCATTTCTTAATTCTGCATTTTTTTGTCATCCTTAATTCAAAATAAAATATTAATTTATTAATAATATCCATTTCTGATAAACCCAGGTTGCTATGTTCACGCAGGTTTGTTTACACATTAAACTTGTCACGAGAAATAGATGTTGTTCCCTCAACATAGGATCTCGAGGCCACGACTTCACATCACGTGGCCACAAGGATGTTGTTTCCACAAGTTAATATGTCGTGGCCATGAAAAAACTAAGTGTCCATTCCCAGTCATCATAGAAAAAATTTTTTGCTTAATTTTTTTTTTTTTTTCAGGATTCTCTGATGAATGGAAAGTTCAAAAGAACATTTTTTAAAAAAAATCTTTTGTAACATTACAAATGCCTCTACTTTCACTTTTGATCAATTTAATGCATCCTTGCTGAATAAAAACATTAATTGTCTTGAAAAACTAAATTGAGCGGTAGTGTATGCTCAATGTTGGACATTGTTAGTAGACAAATTAAAGGTCCACTGAAGTGCCTTGGAACACGCAGTATTAGAAACCAGACTTTATTCGCCTCAATGGAAAGCATATTTACAGTGTCATCAAAATCCGTGATCCATTTTAACGGAAGTGAGAGACTGTAAGTTTTGAATGCTTATATCTCCTAAATGCGAATTTTGTCATTGTTTTGGAACACACCAGCTTTATTCATAACCTGAAGACTAACATATTCATACTAAAAGCTAAAAAACTTACTTTGAAAAAAAAAAAAAAAACTTATTTTGATTTCAGGGGGACTTAACCCTTTTAAGTGTGAGTTTAAAATATTCTAACTGACCCCCCAGAGTGAGTTTTTTTTAAGGCGACCGTTATTTTAGAACGTTTGCCCTTATTATTTCCTTGGCGACGCGTCATGCGTGTCACATGCGCTGAACGCAGCCACAATAACACTGTATGACAGATGGATCGCTATTATTTTGTTTTTCCTTTTTTATTTAAAATATTCGCAAACTTGCTTACCATGTCATCAACTATATGATATTCCGATTCTCAAATATGTGTAAGTTAGTGTGTTTTGTCGTTTTAAAACCTTTATCAATGATCTTTATCTTGATCTATAATGCGAGATGGGCGCCGCCATCTTAGTTTGCGCTGCAGTTCAGAGTCCTGTCAGTCGGATTTACAGCACGTGAATTCATCAGTTTCTCCCGAAATATATGCAAGTAAGTGGTTGGTGAACTGGAAGAATAATAGAGTAAACTTTATAGTTACTTAGGCCCATTATGTGTGTCTGATATGAATATGTCGGCAAATTATATTTGAATGGATTGTTATTGCTGCTTCCACTGATGTCTGACATCAGTGTGTATTTTATAAACTCTGAATGTATTGTTTTACTGGTGCTTATGCGTATTTAAATGTCTGAAACCTTAAAAGAAACATTATGTGGCTGAAAACACTGCATAGCTGTGATATATGACAAGAGCTGCGCGCGTCCGTCTCACAGCCAAAGCGCGAAAGCACAGTTTGAATCTGGCAGTTATGTGACGTCGCTGAACATTCTAAATCCCATATGTGGGACCGTACGCACAGGGGCACAGAAATAAAAATCCCATATGTGGGACCGTACCGCTCAAAGGGTTAAAGTGAACTATTGTGAATGTGAAAAGTGTGTTTAAAGACAGTATTTCTTAGATGGGCTAAAAGCAGCTATAGTTGGTGAAACCCAATAATAAAAAGCAAGACATTTTAATTACCTGAGCCTTGACTTGATGAAACTATAATAATAAAAAACCAATATGCTGGTTTTATGTATGCCAACCCATCTCACTAGAGGAAAAACAATGATTTAGCAGAGTTAAGTTACAAGTAGATCTTTTAGAAGCACACTTTTACTGCTTCAGCAAGTCATTTCCTTCTCAATATCAACTTGTCTGAAAATGTGTGCAGTTTAGCCTTACACCCAGTAATCTATAGTAAATATCGAAGAACATTTATAGCACAGTATGTATATAATTACTCTTCAATTGCCCACAACATAACAGAGCTGCTCTTGGCACTACAAGTCGTGTCCTACATTTACCTTGGGCGTCAGTTACATTAACTTCTTCCCCAATCAGCCGGCTCAGGAATAACAATAATTTCAAGTGCTGCTAATTGACTTTAGCCTTTCCAATATGAGAGTGTGAGTGCCTGCTCATTTTATCTGTCCTTTTAATAATTACATTATCATTTTATGCCTTCCATTCCTTTAGAGTAGCTGACCATTTGCGTGGTACTGAAGGCTCATTATTAGCCTTGAATTATGTGCAGTTTATTGATCCCTGTGGTGGATTATGGGGCTCTAAGTTGGTCTAGACAGAACGGTTAGTAAGATGACAGAGCAGGGGAAACATATCGGGCCCAAGGGAGAGATCAGCTCAACTCGCTGAGCAATAATGCCTGCTAGGTAATGGAATTTAAGTTTACACTAAATCTACAAATGCGCTGACATTTCGAGTGCCTAGTAAAATAGCATTAGGCTAATTAGTTGGGTTGAAGAGGTGACTGCACAATTGTTTGTAGCTACATCTCTATTTACCAGTGCAGAGCTGGATGAATGTACTTCAGAATCCAAATTTTATGTACTATCACCTTTTCAACTTGTGCAACCATGTTACTCACTCTTTAAAGGGAGAGTTCACTCAAAAATGTAAATTCTGTCTTCATTTTCTCACCTTTATGTCATTTCAATCCTGTATTTCTTCTGTGGGATTTTAGAAGAATATTCTGGCAACTTTTTTCAGTGTTATCAAAGTACTTCCAAATGACAAAAAAAAAGCTCCATAAAAAGTATTGTGCAATTAGTCCATATGACCTGTATACTATATTCAAAGTCTTTTAAAGCCATTCTGTAGTTTTCTGTAAGTAACAGATTTTTACCTCTGCCCTAGCTCTCCGTGGCTCATTCCTGAGAGAAGTATCAATGAACAAATGAAGATATTTTTGATGAAATCTGAGAGCTTTCTGTTCCTCCGTAGACAGCTACACGACTACTTTGATGCTTCAAATAGTTCCGAAAGTGGTCGTAAAACTAATCTATATGAATTGAGCGGTTTAGTCCAAATTTTCTGAACAATTAAACTGATGAACAGATTTAATTTAGGCTGTTATTCACATATAACATTGATCAGCAAACATGCTCAACCAAACCTGCTTCACACGTGAGAACAAACCTCTTCCGGAAGCCCAAACGTGCTGCGTAACACACGAGAATGAACCTCATTGGTTCTCGCACACGTCAAGCAAACATGCTTGAGCTTCCCTTTACCACAACTTGATGTGTGTTGATGAATTTTTATATGTGAATAAAAGCCTAAATTCAAACTGTTTATCATATAAAGCGATCGTGTCTCTTCAGAAAATTTGGACTAAACCCCTCAATGGATTAGTTTTACGATCTCTTTATGAACTTTTTGAAGCATCAACGTGGTAGTTGCGTAGCTGTCTATGAAGGATTTCATCAAACAGATCTTCATTTGTGTTCTGAAGATGAATGAAAGTCTCACGGGTTTGGAATGAAATGAGGGTGAGTAATTAATGACAGAATTTTCATTTTTGGGTGAACTAACCCTTTAAGATTCACAGGATCCTTACAAAATATTCACTGCTTCCTATTTCCTGAATTTTATTATAAATTTCAGTTTATGTAATCTGTCATATTTAAAAGCCCGAAACTGAATAATAGATATATTTTGTTTAATATGAAAATAAGCATAATTTTGTTATATTAGATGTGTATTTTTATATTATATAACTCATAATCATGAAAGTTACACTGTTAACTGTATCTCATGCACTTTATACCTGTAAACAGCCACGTACAAAACACAACTGAGGCCTAATTATTTATTTTTTTTACCTTGTTTATTTTATTCAAACTTCTTTCAATGGACTTTTACACAATGACTGGTGAGTATTTTTCCCTCTCCACTTCCAGTGACATGTTGTATCGATGTTCCCTTATTCCCAATGCTGTTTGAACTGAATGCCCTTCGAACTGAATATTTAAGCTCACTTCGGATTGGAATCTCCCTTAACATGGTGGAATACCCTGTGAAGTCCACTCTGTAGGGCACTTGCGGTTGAATGGAACACTTCTGGTTTGAATGATTTGTTCTTGAATCAAACTGATCCAGAGTTCTAATAGTCGTTCACACCAAGAACAATAACTATATTAGCATTCACAATAGCACACAATAACGTTCTGCTTATTATAAGTGTGCTTTAAAGTCGGATGAATTCTGATTATATAGTTGATATAGTTGTGCTGTGGACTCTGCTATTCTTATAAATTTAGAATGAGTTTTAAAACTATATCTATAGTGACTCGATGATCTGGTCATAGCGGTTAACCTTTTAATGGAGTTTCTGTTTCAATTTTGGTCTGTCCATCATACAAAACTTGACTTTGATATATGTTGTGTGGATCACTTTTATGATACTTCCAAATGAATGAATTTTTATGACTAAATTAATTATTTAATTAGGTTATGTTTTTGGTTCAAGTGTTGAATGCTGGAATGCAGACTCTGTGTCTGTGTTTGTCTCTGTAGAGTGGTGGTGTTGGGCATGTTTACTGGCTATCCATCATTATTTTGATGAGCAGGCTAATTGCACAGCCTGCTTGTTAGCGGGGGCCGGGAAACGTCCTTGAGTGGATGCATGAAGGGTTGTTGGCGGGATTACACACAACATGAAGTGGGTTTATTGTGTGTGTGTGTGTGTGTGTGTGTGTGTGTGTGTGTTTGACCATTGTTTCTCTCTATCCAAGGACTTCTCAATGGGCATTTTGCCAACTGTGGGACCTCTTTTAAAGGCTGGATTTAATCAGCACACTGCATGATTCACACACGGTTGCACCTGGTTATACAGGTCTGCTCTTTAACCAGCTAGTCAGGAGCTGGAGTTTTCTTGTTTAATTAGTTAAATCGCCCATCATACACCCTAAAATTACCTCCTGTGCTAATTTCTTTATCTAGAAGCCATATTGGTAAAACTTTACAATAAGGTTTCATTTGTTAATATTAGTTAAAGGATTAGTTCACTTTAAAATGAAAATTACCCCAAGATTTACTCACCCTTAAGCCATCCTAGGTGTATATGACTTTCTTCTGTCTGATGAACACAATCAGGTAATGGCAGTGAACGGGGGCAATGAGAAAGTGCATCCATCCATCATAAACATACTCCACACGGCTCCGGGGGGTTAATAAAAGCATTCTGAAGCGAAGCGATGCGTTTGTGTAAGAAAAATATCCATATTTAACAAGTTATAAAGTAAAATATCTAGCTTCCGCCAGACTGCCTTCCGTATTCAACTTACAAAGAAAGTGTAAGTTCTAAGTTGAATATGGAAGCTAGATATTTTTAGCTAGAGGGCCTTTATTAACCACATGGAGCTGTGTGGAGTACGTTTATTATGGATGGATGCACTTTCTTGAGCTTCAAACTCATTGACCCCGTTCAATGCCATTATAAAGCTTGGATGCGTCAGGATATAACTCCGATTGTGTTCATCAGACAGAAGAAAGTCATATACATCTAGGATGGCTTGAGGGTGAGTAATTCTTGGGGTAATTTTCATTTTAAAGTGAACTAATCCTTTAACTGCTTTAGTTAACATGAACGATGAACAATACTTCTACAGCATTTATTAATCTTTGTTAATGTTAAGCTTAACATTTACTCTACTGATACATTTTTAATATTAAAGGTAATGCATTGTGAACTAACATGAACTTTTTTTATTTACTAGCATTAACAAAGGTTAATAAATTCTGTAAGAATATATTGCTCATTGTTAATGTTAATGCATTAAGTAATATTAACAAATGAGGCCTTATTATAATGTGTTACCATCATATTTGATATGAGTAGCTAGCAAATGTAACAATATCTGATAAAAAGAGCTGAGGTTAGTGTGTGAAGCGATCCTGCAGACAAGAGAGAAAAAAAAATGTTCATGACCTTGCAATGCAGTTTTCCTTAATGTCCAGTGATCTCTCTGAGTAGTAATGATACAATGCTTCCTCATATTCTTTCCTTTTCCCTGCTCGCTCTCTCTCTCTCTCTCTCTCTCTCTCTTTCTCTCTCTCTCTCTCTCTCTAAAAGACTCAGTCAGCAGTTCGGTTCACAGTCTGGCAAATGAGCTGTCCTATTGAAATAGAAGGGAGAGTGCTCCGTGTTGCAGAAAATGCTGCCACGGCAAGCCACACCGGAGAAAGAGAGAGGGGAAATTACTTGCTTGGACAAAGAAACATGAGAATGTCCTTTCACTAAAAATGTACCAATTTAGACTCATGTTGGATAGATTACAACCTTTTTCTTTTCCCTCTCCATCTCCATCTGCACTCATTATCATCTATAGATTACACTCACTCTCCTCACCTGTGTTGAAAAAAGTCTAGAAAAGTACATTTGTTCAATTGATTTTTTTGTCCTCGGCATGCTCGTAAAATCCTCACAGGGTTTGTAGTTGGATGGCTATTTGGCTGAGCTAACAGTGGTTAGGCTTTTATAGACTTTTTATGGTGTTGTATGGTTTAAATGCTATCTGTAGGTCTATTTTATATAAACAACAGAGTCCTGTCTTTCATCTTGGCCCTCCTAAAAAATTGTGATTATGTGATAAGATTATGTGATCTCTTATGTTCATTTAATACAGCAGCTACAGATATGTGAATTCTGCATGCATCATTAATTGTTAAACCCAAAAGTTTGTTATTTTTCAGTGACTCTTTGAAATACTTTTTTTTCTTTTCTTTTACTTCACAGAAGTTGAGTTGAAAATTGTATATGAATCTCATAATTTCTTTGTATTTTAGTTATATTTGTTTATTTTAATGAGATCAGCACTGGAGTTGCATAAATTCTTTATGTTTGTGTAAAACCTGCCGATCGTTTTCCAGCGTGATTTAAGAGGAAGAACATCTTGTGCTTCAGTAGAAGCAGAAACATCTGATTGTCTGTACAATGGGTCACATGATCAGTTTCACAAATTTGATTTTTTGATTAGTAACTTAGAAAAATTCTAAAACATATATTTATTTATTTATTTATTTATTTATTTTTATTTATTTATTTATTTTTAAATGTGGTAACCATGTGCAGTGCAGTTCTTACTTGATGTTGAATCCTAGCAAGTCTAGGACAGCATTTTTACAATTGCATCAGATCATATCATCGTATCATACGTCATCGTATAATACATACAACACAATTTAAAATAAAATATGATAAGCGATAGCACAATAAACATATTTCTTAATGTAAGATTTTTTAAATGTTTTTTTTTTTTTTCCCACCAAGGCTGAATTTATTTGATCAAAAATACAGTAAAAACAGTAATACTGTGAAATATTATTCACATTTGAAATAACTGTTTTCTATTTTTAATATTTTGAAATGTAATTTAAACATTTCTTCTCATTATAATTGTTATGATGTCAAAATGTTCCTGGAAGGATAGTAATACTGGAAATTTTGATTTTTGTGGGGACATTTTTTTTTTTTGGTCCCCATGAGAAAACAGTTTATAAATCATACTAAATGGTGCTTTTTGAAAATGTAAAATTGCTGAAAGTTGTCTGTGAACGCTGTGTTTAGGGTTAGGTTTTAGATCAAGACCGTTTCACACGGAACGTGGCAGTCGCGAGTGTGTAGTTCATTTTCAGTGGGAGACATGCGGAAAGCAACAAAACGTAGGTGGATTCGCTGGCGGCACGCAAGAAGTGCTTGTGCACCCAAATCCTGCCGCTTCCACAAGCACGGCTTTTCGCGGCAGCCGCCGCCAAAGATAAAGATGTTGTATCCTTTTTTGAGTGGCAATGGCAGCCATGTGAGCTTTAGCCAATCATTGAACAGATTATTAACAACCAATCATAGAACATTTCACTGAGCTCATATCAGAGTGAAAACATGCAGGCCTAATGGATTTCCCAGAGTTGTTATAATGACCCATCACAAATCTCATACAGAGATATAAATAAAGCTTGTGAATGCCCGAGTTGGTTTGCCAGGTAAAAATACAAATACGTTCAAAATGTCAGTTAACTGTGTTTGACATGAAAACTATGCTAGTCATCTTCCCATTAAATTATAAATAAATTTCCATTATGTTTTAGTAAATACAAATGTGACCTTGTTGATTGTATCTATGGCAACATCCGCCATTAGACCACAATGTGAACACTGCCTCGACTGCACAAAACGCTTCTACTATGAGTGAAAAGTGCAGCCACATGGCGATTTCACCGCTTGCTGCGTCCCGTGTGAAACGGCATTTAGGGGATAGCATATACAGTATGTACAATAAAAATCATTGTGTGGTCCTGGTAAATATCCCCCCAAATATCCCCACAAAGACCAGTAATTTTTGACCTTGTGTGGACATTTCTTTGGTCCCGATGATGACAGAATTATGTTTTTTGAAAATTTAAAAATGCAGAAAGTTTTCTGTGAGGGTTGTGTTTAGGGGATAGATTATACAGTTTGTATGGTATATGATCATTATGTCTATGGAAAGTCCCCATAAAACATGAACACATGAAAATATGTGTTTATTTTTTCAGTATTTTAGTAAAATTGCATTAAGTGTTAGAAGGAAATTTAGAGAATTCACTGATTTTTAATTTATTTATTTTTTAATACTTTTGAAAGCCTCTCCACACACTTAAGCATATTCTCTCTTACCTAGGGTAATTAAAATTAAATTTTTTTAAAACTTTTTTGGTAATGTTAACAGATGGAGTTATCTTTGGGCTTTGCAGTTGATGAATGCAACACCTAGATTGACCCCATTGGTGGTGAATGGGCCCTGGGCCGTTCAGCCGTTGCTCTTGTTGTGTGGTCCTGCTTAAAGTCCTCATTACCGGGGCTTGTCATGGGAGAGGCGGTGTGCTGCATGAGAGAGTCTGAATCAGCCTTATTTGAATTCATAATTGTGCCTAGCTGAAGGGGAGATTTGTGAAGCAAGTCAGGGTTCATTGTTCGAGCTGTGTGAGTCCAGTGGAGGGTGCGAGGGAGCTCAAAGCTAATGTAATCTAAGCTGTTTGAGAGGGTTAATTGGGAAGGAGGAGAAAAGAGGGTGTGTGAGAATGTGACTGACCTTTTGGAATAAGTTGCAACACTGCAACCGCAGTGTCTCTGTCGACTAAATTTAAAAAGAAGACATGGCGGGTAAATCAAGTATATTTCGTGCTTTTGTCCTCGTGATGATACTCACTTGTTAAGTTATACCTAGCCTTTATAGAATGCTGTTTCAGCTCTCAAATTGAAAATATTAAAGGAATAGTTCATCCATTTTGTTCCAAGTCTGGACATTCTTAGTGGAACACAAAAGGAGAAACTTTGAAACCAATTTAATTTGGTTTAATTTGGTTTAATTTCAGTTAAGGGGCCAGTGCTGCATCGTCACAAATGTTAAAGCCTTTCCTATTTAAATATTCAGACAAGCCGCGTCTCAGACAGCACGCGAATACTGAATTAAGCTCCTTTTAGTGTTTTGTTTGTGTAGATTTATATGCAAATGAGCTGCTGCTCCCTGCTCCCTTTCCAGGAGAGGGCAGAGCCTTTACAGCTTGTGCTTCAGGTACTCCGGCAACAACAAAACTGGAAAATCTCACGCAGCCAAAATGTCAGAAATTGCCTTCAGCCTTGTATGTTCAAACCACAGTCGGACACAGATGGAGATACTCTGGAAGAAGTTGCAACTTTTAGAATGCAACATCAACTGAATGGTTAGTTGATGAATTTATTTTTGTGTAGCTGTTGTGGAGTTAACTTTATTCAACTTATGGATTAGCATGTTCCGTCATGATCATCTATAATTTGTTGTACAGGTGCCTACAGATTAATTACGGTTATAATTTAAATAATCATCTTTAGCCACATTAGCTGTACAGCATGCTAACAAGCACATTCAGAAAATATGAAACATTCACAAAATATGAAGTGCGATACTTGTTCTGGATATGGAGTGTGAGCACGAACAGTTGGTATCTACCCATCTTTCAGCATCAACTTTTTGCAAATCCAGCATTGAACTGACCCTCATTTGAGAAATAGTCCAGCGTAAAATCATTTGACTTATAAGACTTTACCTAATTTCTTTGGCATATTTCCTTCACAAATGAAAATCATCCACTGTGTCCTCAGTGGCTCAGATGCCAGAACATTTGTAATGTTTAAATGTTGCTCAGACATTATATCAGTAGGTGCTATAGTGAGGATATAAACATGGTGGAATATGTGCGGCTCACTCAGGGCAGGATCTGTGCTAATAGGGAAGATCGTCATCAGTCATGGGCGGGGCTTGTCCCTACTGTGACGTCAAGTCAAGTCAAGTCACCTTTATTTATATAGCGCTTTTTACAATGCAGATTGTGTCAAAGCAGCTTTACAGTGATAATTGGTATATAATTTGGCTGCACAGCAGCTCTTAAAGAAAATGGTGTCAATGCAGGCAGATGCAAAGCACTGTTGAATATCAAATGTCAAGTGTCCCCAACTAAGCAAGCCAAAGGCGACAGCGGCAAGGAACCCAAACGTCTCAGTAGGGGGAAATCTAGAACAGCGTATTTTAAGACACTGCTTCTGATTTATGGGGATTATATAAAAAAAGAGTGGGTGGATTTTTACCATTATAGGCTGGTTGTTTACACACACTGCGGAAACACATCAGTGTTCAAACACTATGTAAAATTGAATTTTGCATAATAGGTCACCTTTAAAGTGACAGCATCCTAATAATCGTGCTTCTGTCTGCCTTTTTTATGTTAATCAAACAACAAAGGACAAAGACAAAATCACTCACTGCTCTTGACTGAATAACAATTTGTAACTTTAAGGATTAGGATTAATCTAACTAAGGATTAATCTTTGTTTAATTTATACTGTGAAGACTATGTGCAGTGTTATTTTACTTTTGATTACTTTACAGTTTTTTTTTAATTGCTTTGGTGCAATTTTCACAAGCAACTGGTAAATTTTCAAAACTCTTAGTACTAATATCACAACAGATCATCAAAAGTGCACTTTTTTCAAACATTTCATCTTATTTTCAATTGTGTTAGTACAATACACAAAATCACAAAGTATCCTTTTCACTACACAAAAGAAGTGTTTCATCTTTATGTTTCATTCACAGTAACTGCCTTTCATAAAGCTATTACCAAACTTATCACCAAAATTATCAAACTTTTGATTTGCATCTTAGTTTAATACATTTGTCTATTATTTAATCCAGCTGAACTCAATGGTTAATCAGTGAATCATTTGGTACACCTATAGATTTCTAAAGATATTGATTCTATAGGCATAGTTTCTATAGAAATTATCTGCAATTTCCGATATGGATAATCAAATGTAATGAATTGTAAGCAATTTATCTTAGACCACAATTTTCAAAGTGTGTTGAACACAGAGCAGGACAGAGTACAAGGGAAAAGAAACAGTCAATAACTGTATAACATCAGATTGATCAGAGATGCATCAGAAGAAGGGAGATAGATGGCATCGTTTTACATTATAGTATGCCATGCGACACTGTAAACAGAGGCATTACTATGGTATAGAGACTGACACATTATTGTAACTCACCCTTCATCTTTAAAGGTCGACTACAGTATAGATTCAGTCATATGGTACAGTGAGATCATTTACTGTATTACAGCAAACTCTGTTCTACACAAAACCTCATGACTGTCATAATTCATCACACCTATTGATAACACTGAATAGATACTATTACAAACATAATGGATTTTATGTCAGTTATGTAATTTAGGTAATGCAAGTGTATTTTCTAATGTGGCATCTGTAGCCTGTGTAACTATTTCAGCAACAAGGGTGATTTTAAACATGTATCTTGCATTGTTTGCTATTGAATGAACTGATTGTTAAAAGTACTAAACTGAAAGAAGATCATACTGTTGTGTTTTGGTGATTAAACCAAATGTTCGCATTACATTACAATACATATCTTGTGTTTTGAAACAGTGATTATGTAGAATGAAAATATGTACAACTAGAATGAAAGCATGAGATCAGGTTTTGAAAGAATGACTAGCTGTGTTAGAAGTGTGATCAGTTTGGAGTTTTGTTTTGGGGGATATTTATGGCTGGTCACCGGCCATTGACAGGAGTGGCAGAAAGTTAGTTTTAGGCCCTGATCATGGTGCTTTCTCATACTTTTACTTGATTTATTGTAATTGCTTGGAAAAGACTGACCATAGTCGTCAGAATTTCTCCTTTTGTGTTCCACGGAAGAATGAAAACCAACATGAGAAATAACATGTTTGGAACAACATGAGGTGAGTAAAGAATTTTCATTTTGGTCAACTGTCCTTTTAAAGCCCGAACTTGTACCTTAATGACCTTATGTTCTAAAGAATTGCATGCTTTGTAATCAGTATTTTTAATGACGCATGCAAGAAATAACTTACTGATTACTTTCCCCTATCTAGTCATTAATTGCAAAACTTTACACGTGTATATCCGTTGCACCTGCAGGTTTTGGCTTAATGTAGATGTTATAAGGTCATTGATGAGGAACGGTTTAACCTGCAGTGCAACATGCAATCGGAAGATCGGCTAATGGGTCATCTGCAGATGTTTTTTTTTTTTTTGTGTGTGTGTGTGTGTGTGTGTGTGTGTGTGTGTGTGTGTTTGTTGAAAGAAAAACACAAATGCAGAGCTATCTTGTGAACATATTTGTTTTTCTCCTAGGCCTGTGGGTCATTTCACAATTTCTATGTTTTATCCATTAATACCATGGGGTCCAGGTTTAGCTGCTGGAACACAACATAACTACACTGTTAATATGGAGGCAGAAAACCATTTAGTAGCATACAGTATTTTATGTGTGTAAATATCAAATATGTTTTTGCTGGTGATTTGTTTGCAGGACCAAAAACATGCGGAAATTATAGACGTCTTTGATTTATACACATATTGATGGACAGTTTTTATTGCCTTGCCAGACATGTTTCTTCCATTATTTTATGATTAGATCATGATTATGAGTGCTTTGACACTATATCAAAAAAAGTAAAGGAACAGGGTTACTATAGCCTACATTTCACTTAAACCTTAATCTGAACTCAAACACATACTCTTATATACTATACCTGGGATTCCCAAACTTTTTCATCAGCTGAGCTTCCTTTGACCTAAAATATTTACTTGAAGTATATTTTAAGTTAATATTTCAATAATTTAACAAGAAATTGATGTCGGTTAATGCTCACATGATATTTTAGTAAGTGCTTTATTTTGATTGGTTTTTATTTTAAAACTATTTATTTGACATAATTTTATGATTTCATTATTTATAAGCTTTTTATTAAGATTTTCATCACTTTTGGCCCCTACTATCTCTTAGCTCTTTTGTTTGTGGCTTTGAGTTTACCCACAAGCCATGTGCACATTCCTGTGAAGTTTCAATTAATTGTGATGAATTAATTCACATGAACACTATCTATTTTTTCTTAGTTTTACTTGTGTTTAGCTTTTCTCTTGACCTTGGAGCTTGACGCTTGCGAGAAGAAACCCCACCAGCCCCAAAGACTTATTCCTTCAATTTAACAGCAGACTGAGGTGTTTCTCCAGCATCATCGGATCAATGAAAAGTAAATAGCCTCCACTTCTTGTTTCACAGTGCCGTATTGATCTTTCCTCAGCTTTGGCTTCCCCTGCTTCCCTGGCGTCTTATGTCTTTCAGCCCCAGGGACGATGCTGATTGCCAAAGATTGGACAAGCTAACAAGCGCATGATGAGGAACCAGTTGGTTCTTCTTGCTTTCTCTCAGTTTTCGGAGGTCTTTGGGACAGGCACACACAAAAGGGAAGCTGATCCATGGATGTATGCTGTCATTCTTATGGAGGCTGCTTTTTCTGACAGGGTGCTTTTGAGGATATTTTGGGGTCCAAAAATGAGTGGAATACCAGGAAATCAATGAAAGGATGTATTCTTGGATCGGAGCTGGTGGACTGAATTTTAACTCCGTTCCAGTTCTAGCCAGTGAATAATTTATCAGAGTCTTACGTCTTAGAGGTGGCCTTTTGAGATCAACACACTCTGGTTTTACCGTTACATGTGGGTGAGTCTTAACGTTTTCTTCAGTTCCATCTTATGCCATATATGATGAGCGAATGGTGAGAGGCACAGAGAGGGAGGGACAATTCAAACACTCAGCACACCCTCTAGTCTAAAACAAGTAGACTGGAACTGAAAGTTAAGGGGAATTTTCCCACAAAAATAAAATAAATAATAATAAATCACTCAAATCACTGAGCTCATATGAATTTATGAATGAATCACTTGCACTATGATTTAAAAGCTTGGGGTAAGACAGTTGTCTGGTCAGTTTGTTTTAACAAAACAGTTGTTTTAAGTTGTAATAGTATTTCATATTATTGCTGTTTTTACTGTGTTTTTAAACCAAATAAAAGCAGCATAAGAGACTTCTTTCAAAGTCATTCAAATTAAAAATTAAAAATGTATCGACCCCAAACTTTTGAACAGAAGTCTATGTAACTGCATGAAAGCTTAGGGGGAAAAAGCTTGTGTCCAAACATCTTTCATTTAGTGATCCATGCTTTCTTCTATTGAATAAATCTATCGAAGTCACTTTTGTGTATCCATCTATAGATTTACATTGAATTTGTTAACAAAATATTTCAGTTACTCTTGACAGAAAATGTGTGTAATATACATTTTAAAACAATATTCTGCCTCTGTGTGAATTAGCATTTTTGTTCTTCTTTGCATTTCATATTTCAGGGTTTCACTGGCAGATGACAGTTGTAAGTAGCCATATTAGATAACCCTCAGGGTGCCCTTAGTCTTGATTTGAGTACAATTAATTTTCTATTATAGAGTGCTAAAGATGTTCGGCACTGCTCTGGCTCACCTACAATATTGAGTAGCCAGCCAATTGTGGACTTGGTCAGGCCTTGTAGTGGGGTTTGGAGCTTCCCTCAGGGATCTCATTTATTATTTGCAGATATTGATTTGACAGAAAGGGCAAGGCAAACTACTCTAGTGTTGACTTAGACCTGGCCCCTGGCTGTTAACATGCTCTCAGCTGACCAATGCTGAGACTGTGATGTTTGCTGTTTGATCCATGGCTCTTATGAGGCGAATATGTTCAACTGTACAGAACGCCACCCATTATACAGTATGTAGGATGAATTGGTCATGCTGTTCTTCATTTTTAATTGTGGGAGTCTCTCATATAAAGTTTCTTGAGAAGAGACAGGATGGATGGTCATTAGAGCATGAACATGCTTTGGTCTTTCTGTGGAGGTAGAAGTTAAAGAAAAGAAAAACAAATAAAAGTACAGACATAGCATCTATCATGTTGTTTGTTTAGTGAGTAAATAGAGGATGGGGCAGGTTGAGGTCAGGGCAGACAGACTGGAGGTAATCTCTCCGTCTTATTGCATGTATTTCTCCCTCCTTAGTGGGATATGTCTCTGTGGGATGCTTCTTCTGGGTCATTCTATGAAATAGGAGCTTTTTCCAATTGGAGTAAAATGATACAATTTTGTGTTTGTCAGTAGGTGACTATTTTAAAATATTAGCCCTGTTAGAATGATTTTGTACAGTAAACAAAATGGTCATTAAAACTAAAGAGTGATTTTTAAACATTCTTTCAGACAAATCATGTCAATTAAATGCATTGTGCAATCTCAATTTATTGTTTACAATACAAAATCATGGTAATGATTAATATTTTAAGATCATCTCCTACTGACAAACATAAAACTTGACTTGACATCATCAATGACCAATGACCAAACATTCAGACCAAAAATGAAAATGCATGTCTGTCTGTCTGTTGATGTCACATGGTTTTGGGGTTTGTTTCATGTTTATAGTTTCATGTAAATAGTCCTCATGTTTGCCTTGTTCCTGGTCTAGTACTGTTTCCTGTAACCACTATTGGTGAGTGTTATGTTTTGTCATGTTTCAGCCAAGTGCTTGTTTATTTAGATCATGTTTATTTGAATAAAGCTGCACATGGGAAGACATACAGTAACATAACTGTGAAAACCACAAAATAAGACATGAAACATAAACATGAAACAAAACCACAACTAGACGTGACAGTTGATTTGAGTGATTTTATTTCACCTTAATGATATACAGTATATCACAGTATAGTTATTTTTGCTGGAAATAAGGTTGTTACGATACCAGTATGACACATAAATACAATAGTACAAAGGTACAAATGAAATAAAGATTTAAATCAAAAGGTTAACACTGCATTGTCTTTACTGTTTACTGTAAATTATATACTTTAAAGCTAAATGTATATTTTCTTTTGTTGTTTAAGCACACTGACAGCAGCAGGTATAAAGTATATTGCTGAAGACTCATTTTGCATAACATTGTGTGAGAGCAATAAGCAGTTAAATAGAAGAGAATTTAGTACTCATGCAGTGATAAGCGGCTCTCTGTTTCTTGCTTTCAGTGTGTAAACACAGAAAACCGCTTTAAAGGGGCAAGGCTTTTGTGACGACACAGAATTGCAATGTCCCATAAGCGTAACTGCGATGGAGACAATAATTAAACATTTCTACCGGTTTATTTTGTCTATTGGTATATCACTCACCCCTCTTCACAATTTCATAATTGCAATCTAAGCATTTTATCTTAGTTCATCATCCATTGTTTCCTTTTTTAGCATACTCTTGAAGACTTTTTAAATAGTCTTTTTTTAAGATAATCATTAATAATCATTTCCCCTGTCAAGAGCAGGGGGAGAAACGTGTTGTGTGTGTATGTGTATTGAGGGGCAGCCAGTGTGCTTCTCGACCTCATGAATCCTTAGCCCCGAGTTCTGGGACCAATAAGCACCTTCCCACAGGCCTGCTCTGAGCCTTGGCTCAACCACAGCTTCTGTTAGAGCAATCCGACCCTAATTGGCATTTAATGTGATGTCTGGGCCTGGGGTGAAGGAGCGCTGGAGGAAGGAGAGTACCCAAACAAGCGCTCAGGTTGAAACATTCATGATCCATGACATTCAGGACCTGGAATGGTACTTGAGGTCTCAGAGTTGAATGAGACTCTTGTGTAAAAAATCTATTTGTAGATTGTGTTGCTATTGCAACAAATTATACAGGATTTTAAGGCATGTTTTCTTTCAGCATAGAATTAGCAAAAGAACATGGCACTTTTTGTTGTTACTTTGTCTATTTTATGTTTGTTTGTTTTATTCCTTTCTAGTGGTCAACCGATATTGATTTTTTAGGGCGATGGTTATAAATTATTATAATAATAAATTAAACAATAATATTATAAAAATAAATAAAAAAATCGAATAATCTAACATATTGGCCAATGCCGATAGTTATAAATGCCAAATATCAGACAATATATTGGCCTTGGCAATATATCGGTCGACCACTGATTCTTTTATATTATTGAACTTTGTTGTTCTATTAAATGAATGGTAACAATTTTCCCATCCAACAGAATTTCCACTAATTTGGTGCACATATAATTTTCCTTTGTTCTGCCCTCCATTATCTTCATTTTACTGTCAGACTCAGGATCTTTCGTAATACAGAGGATGAGGGTCAGTGAGAGAGTGGGAGATGAGGGAATGCTGTGGATTTTCCACTTGCAGACTGCTACCACTTGCTGTATAGTTGGGCAGTTGTCCACATATTGCTTGCTTGTTTTGTTTTTCTTTATTCTTTCTTTACATGCTTTTTTTCAGACTCAGCCCTCAAATAGTCCCCCTTAGCATCATGAAATTCATTCAATAACATTTTTTAATAGCTGCTAATCATCAAAGAATCTATCTATCGATCTATTGATTGATCAATCTATCAATCGGTTGATCTATCGATCGATCAGTCTATCTATCTATCGATCTATCAATCGTCTGTCTGATAAAACTCTTCTCTATTGCATGATGATTTTTTTTTTCAATAGTCTTTCACGCATTTTATTTATTTATTTATTTATTTAGTGAGTATCATTTCAGATCTTTAATCCAAATTTCACATTTCCACACTTATGTCTTGGTCTGTACATTCCGTTTTAAGGCAGAAAAAGAAAACATATAATAATAATTAATAATAATCCTGAAATGAACAGTTATATTCCCAGATTGGCTTGGATTCTGTGTTTAGACTCCTAATTACAACACCTTTTCTGTTGCTCTGTTGCTCCACATTTGCTCTGTGAAAAATATTTTTGTTCTCAGCCTTTTTATAAAAAGTGCTGACATATCTTCACCAATATAAAAACCCCACACATACAAACACACAGGAGTGCACATTTTGGCATGCAAAATAATTCTGCCTCTCAGTTTTGTCTGACTTTGTTGCCAAAACTGCTCGATACACTTTAAAAAGGCTGAAACTGTACACCAAAACAGTGTTCAAATTGACATTTGGCTCATCACATCAATATAACACCTACTGTCTGAGCTTCCCATAACTTTCCTTTCAGCAAAATACAAATCACACACCGTACTACACACGGCTCTGGCAATTCGATATACCTCACAAATAAGATTATTTTGGTGTTTTAGGCCACATACCCGTCAAGTGTCAGCCAGCCACCATAACATTTGCTCATTCTCATCAACGCCGAAGCCAAACTGTTGTGCCCGTTAGCACCAATGCATGCATGGAAATGTCTCATTTCAACTTTCACGCTAGTTTTGAAAGGGAAAACAAATCAGGATGCGTTAGCACATTTGATGGAGGATGTGTGTAACTGCAGTGACAACTGCCTGGACGCCGAGCACCGGTTACCAGCAGTTCGCATTAAGTTACGCAAACACTAATTGGAGAGTACCTGGCTCCACTTCACTGACTGTTTTCCGTTTTTGGCAGCGTCTCAACAGCGAGCTCACTGCCGTTTCACTTGATTAGCCCCAAATGGGAAAAAAAGCTGCCTGATTTTGAAAATGTCAGAAAAAGAGAGAAACCTTCAACTCAAACATGCGTATGGCCTGTTGGCACGGTACTTGCTTTTGATTTCCGGATGTCCCTGAAAATTGATTTTCAGCTGTGATTGCGTACATTGAGGCTAATCAAAGGTTTTGAATAATTGCTCCGGTATGATCTTCCAACATGAATTTGCAGTGTAGAGCATACCGGCTTTTGCCAGAAACATTTGCTAGGATGACCTCACAACATACCTTTCAAATGATTCCCAGTTGTGTCTATGATGCTGTATTTTCTTCTGATTAGCTCTTAAATGAGCATGCAAGCTTTTCTTAGTCCGCAAGGAATGTTGAGTTTGGTACAAAGTGCGTACTTCTGTACTTCTTCATGTGGTCATGTTTTGTGTCTGCTTAACACATCTTTACTTTACACCTTCACACCGCATTTGTCTCACTTCTCGCCCTTGCGAACGGGAGCCGAACATCAAGACCCGCTGCTTTACGCTGTAACAGTGTAATAAAATGAGTGCACCATTACCGCCATGGCTCTTCCTACTCCATTTGGCAGGAGGGAGAAAATAATAAATTGGTATGAATTACAGTGCATCTACTTATCCCTCAGAGTCAAATTGTTCAGTAATGCTCATAACAACCAGAAGAAGCTCTTTAGTGGTAATGCATGACTGCTTTGTCTGAGGAAGACATCTCCTCCTGAGCTTCGCCTTTGTGCGCCGGTGAAATGTGGTCTTTCGTTTAGCGGTGTAATGCATTACGCTGTTTGTGGAGGAAGAAGCAGATTGATTGGGGAGGGATGGGAGATTAATAACACGCACCTTTTGGTTATGACACCCATTGTTTCATAGATGCCCTGTAGAAGTGTGCTCCAAAAAATGCATCATTGTGTAAAATATTGAGCCTGCAGCTTTTCATTACTCTCAGCACTGCAGACGGATACAGCTAAAGAGTAATAAACTGTTTTTCCCCTGTTTTATGATTGAAAATACTATAGTGGGGAGAAAATGGCATGTCAAATCCGCCCACAAAAACAACTGTCTTCTTTGGAGGTGCGGGTGTCATGGAGGTTGTGTCGCTTAATAAAAGTGTCAGGTGCCAGACTGAGCCAAGGAGTCTTTCGTTCTGACAGCTAACGCAGAAAAATGAGCGACCCATGGCCACGTTCACTGCAGGGAAGCCCGGTAGGCTGTAACCTTGAGAGGAGGAAGCCCACCACCCCCTTAATGCCACTAGTTTGCACTGTGTGTTTGGTTTGTGTTTTTCCATGAATTAATCTTTTTTGTATAGATGCTACCAGGAGAGCAGTTGGACTTGTATAAAGAGCTGGTGATGTTTTTTTGCCGTTTGATACAACAAACCTTGACATTCATGAACTGGTCTATATGAGGTCGGTTAAGACGTACACAATGTAGTAGCAGAAGCATCATGTCCACTCAAACTGTTTTTTTTTTTTGTTGTTTTGTTTTGTTTTTTTTTTGGTGCAACTTTTGTAACACTTTATACTGATGGTCCATTTTAGACATTCTACTAACTATAAGTAACTTTACAACCACGTCAACTTATTCTGTTTACCTGGATCCTAACACCGAGCCCTAACCTAACAGTCTACTAACAGACTAATACAGTCTACTAATACTCTAATGAGAGTTAGTTGACTATGTAGTTGCAAAGTTACTTTATAACTTTTATAGTTAGTAGAATGTCTAAAGTGTAACCCAAGGTTATGATTGCAGATGGCAGATTGATGATTTTGTAGGTAAGAAACGTACATTTGATCAGTCCAGTAATGCTGCACCCTCTATTTTTTTTTTCCTCTTTAATTTTGAAAAGGCCACTAACAGGAAAGGACTGAGAGGCAGTTTTAGAGAAGGAAAAGTTTTGGCTTAAATGTTTCTGGCTGCTTCCTCCTTTGCCCCCTACTGAGCCTACTTGGACTCGAGGAGGAAACGGGATCATCCTTGACTTCCTCTTCTAGGCTTATATAACACATCACACTGAGTTTTGCTTCAGGCTGTTTTATGTCCCGTGAATTCACTTGCCATGATATTCATAGCATATTAACACAGTGAGAAGGGGAAGAATGGAGATAGGAATGTAGGGATATGAGAATGGGATGTTGTGATATTGTGGTAGTAATGCACACAGTACACGATACACAGATGCAAGATGCCGTAATGCTGAAATTTCCCTTAACTGTTACTTTTCGGCACCATGTACGCTACCTTTCAGAAGTTAGGAGTTTCTTCTTATCTTTCTATAGAAGATAATGCTTTTATTCAGCAGAGATACATTTACAAGTTGATCAAAGTGACAAAGCCATTTATACTGTTGCAATAATTAATATTTCAAATAAATACTGTTCATTTGAACTTTGTATTCAAAGAATCCTGAAAAAAAAAAAAAAGTGTCTGTCAGGGACACAGACGGAGGCAGACAGGTATGTATAGTAAACAAGTCTTTTATTGGGACAGAGGCACGGATCTGGTAGAGGAGATGACAGGTAAGCAATATACTGAAAGCACGTAGAAGTATGACTTAGCTGAGGTGGTAACCCAATGTCTTTATTGCAGGAGTGGAGAGTAGAAGGAAGGCTGGCAGACGATGGATGGTGGATGACAGAAGACGGAACACAGAAGACAGATGATACAGGTAGGTAACAGGTAAGTAGTCTTCGTGGTAAGTAGAGACGTCGTGACATCCATAGACGAGACCAGACAACAGTGGTGAGGAAGGTGATTGCTTAAATAGGGAGTGCTGATGAGTGTTGATGACTTGCAGGTGCAGGTGATTGGTGAGTGAGTGCAGGTGAGGAACCAGAGATATGCTGGGAAATGGAGTGTAAGTGCTGGTGGCTGTGACAGTACTCCTCCCTCCCGGAAAGCGCGTCCTCGCGCCGTAGATGGTATAGCCGGGGACGGAGGGAGGGCGTCTCCAGGACGGTACTGGTGGTTCAGGGCGCCATGGCGATGTTGGCGGTTCAGGGCGCCATGGCGGTGCTGGCCATTCGGGAGGCCACGGCAGATCGGACCCTTCGGGAGGCCACAGCGGTGCTGGCCATTCGGGAGGCCACAGCGGTGCTGGCCGTTCGGGACGCCATGGCAGGTCAGGCCCTTCGGCCTCCGTGGCCTTGGCCCAGACCCCAGGCTCGGCCACCAAGGTCGGGGACGGATAGCCCCCCCAAAAAAAATTCTTAGGCGAAACTCTGGTTCTTTGGGCTAGAGAAGACTCTTGAGCGGGCCCGTGGGCTGGAGCAGAGTCTGAAGCGAGCTCAGGGAGTGGAGCGGGCTCTGGAGCGGGCTCGGGGACTGGAACGGGCTCAGGGACTGGAGCGGGCTCGGGGACTGGAGCTGAGTCTGGAGCGGGCTCGGGGACTGGAGCTGAGTCTGGAGCGGGCTCGGGGACTGGAGCTGAGTCTGGAGCGGGCTCGGGGACTGGAGCTGAGTCTGGAGCGGGCTCGGGGACTGGAGCTGAGTCTGGAGCGGGCTCGGGGACTGGAGCTGAGTCTGGAGCGGGCTCGGGGACTGGAGCTGAGTCTGGAGCGGGCTCGGGGACTGGAGCTGAGTCTGGAGCGGGCTCGGGGACTGGAGCGGGCTCTGGAGCGGGCTCGGGGACTGGAGTGTGGCTCTGGAGCGGGCCCGGGGACTGGAGCGGGCTCGGGGACTGGAGCGGGCTCGGGGACTGGAGCTGAGTCTGGAGTGGGCTCGAGGACTGGAGCGGAGTCTGAACTCTGGTCAGGGGCTGAAGCTATCATAGGACTCTGGTCGTGGGCTGAAGCCATCATAGGACTAGGGACGAGGACGGGGGTCGCCTCTGGACTGGGGACGAGGACGGGAGTCACCTCTGGACTATGGTAAGGGACTGGAATCATCACTGGACTGAGGTCAGGGACAGGATCCTGGATGAGGAAGAGATTCATAGCTGTGGCGGCGGCCATCTTAACCAAGAGCTCAGGCGTGGCGGCGGCCATCTTGACCGAGGGCTCAGGCGTGGCGGCGGCCATCTTGACCGAGGGCTCAGGAGCGGCGGTGGCCATCTTGACCGAGGGCTCAGGCGTGGCGGCGGCCATCTTGACAGAGGGCTCAGGGGGAATGGCGGCCATCTTGTGACGAGGCTCGAGAATGGCAGCCATCTGGTGACGGGATACTGGATTGGCGGTTACCTTAGAACAAGATGCTTGGACTGGCTGGAATGCATACGGAGGGATGAAACTCTCCAGACACTGGAAAATGGCCTCCTTCCAGTTCAATCCAGTGAGATCGGGGAGTTCTCGGGGATCAACGAAGTTAGCCCCGATCCGGTACAGAGTCTTGATTTTCTCATCGTCTAAGGAACTAGTATGGACCAGATCACAGAACTTATCTGTCAATGTAAACACTGTCCGGCGAATTCCCAGCCAGAATCCGTGGTGCTCTGCATGAGGTCTGGTCTTCTGTCAGGGACACAGATGGAGGCATACAGGTATGTATAGTAAACAAGTCTTTTATTGGGACAGAGGCACGGATCTGGTAGAGGAGATGACAGGTAAGCAATATACTGAAAGCACGTAGAAGTATGACTTAGCTGAGGTGGTAACGCAATGTCTTTATTGCAGGAGTGGAGAGTAGAAGGAAGGCTGGCAGACGATGGATGGTTGATGACAGAAGACGGAACACAGAAGACGGAACACAGAAGACGGAACACAGAAGACGGAACACAGAAGACGGAACACAGAAGACGGAACACAGAAGACGGAACACAGAAGACGGAACACAGAAGACGGAACACAGAAGACGGAACACAGAAGACGGATGATACAGGTAGGGAACAGGTAAGTAGTCTTCATGGTAAGTAGAGACATCATGACATCCATAGACAAGACCATACAACAGTGGTGAGGAAGGTGACTGCTTAAATAGGGAGTGCTGATGAGTGTTGATGACTTGCAGGTGCAGGTGATTGGTGAGTGAGTGCAGGTGAGGAACCGGAGGGATGCTGGGAAATGGAGTGCAAGTGCTGGTGGCTGTGACAGTGTCATGGTTTCCACAAAATTATCAAGCAGCACAAATGTTTCTTGAGCACTAAATCAACATATTAGAATGATTTCTGAAGGATCATGTGACACTGGAAGACTGGAGTAATGATCCTGAAAATTCAGCTTTAACATCAGAGGAATAAATTGTATTTTAAATTATATTGAAATAGAAAACAGTTATTTTAAATTGTAATATGTTATCACAGTATTATTGATTGATTGATTGATTCATAAAATAAATGCAGCCTTGGTGAGCATAACATAAATTCTTTCAAAAACATTAAAAATTCTTACCGACCCCATGCTTTTGAACAGGGGTGTATAATGAAATAAAAATGACGTTATACAGGATTATATCTGACCGAAGTCGGTGCAGGGTTTGAAAAGATTCAAATTGTATTGTTCCTGAATCAGTTGTTGTCTAGACTGTAAAAATAAGATAAAAAAGAATAACAACATTTTTTATGTTGTTCCAGAAAATGAATTCACCCTAATTAAAATGTTGGACAATATACTTTATTCAAGGGCAAAAGTAAATTAACAATAAAGAGATTCAATACAATTAAAACTGAATTTGGAATGCATTCAACAAACAAGACTTTTCTGACACAACAGAGTTGATAATAATGTCATAATTATTTATAATAATTAGTCAAAATCAAAACGGCTTAATCAGTTTTTATATTAGTTTTCACATTTTTTTAAACGTCTCTCCTGTCTGTAACCTCCACAATTTATCTGCAGGGCCAGCTTTGTTCTTGTTATTTAATTTGCTGCTGTTTTATTTCATTTATTTCTTGTGTTGCACAAATTGCTTTTTGACCTTGCCCGTTATAAAGCGTAAGTGAATTGAAAAGCCATTGATACACAGACATTTGTGCATGGACTGTACTCGGGCATTAATCTTTCCACCTGCAATGTAGGACCCTGTTCCAAGATGGTCAGATATATTTATTTATTTCTTTGTGCCCTGTATTATTTTCATTATCTTAAGAGGGCACAGAAAAGCTCATTGATGCAGCCGTCTGCAGTGGCGGAGCACACACTCGCTCAGACTCACACATACACACACTCTTGCAGGGCATCTAAAAGTGCCTCTCTTGCATTCTGCCCTGACAGTGATAGAGTGAGTCTGGGCCTTTTGTTATATTTCTTGTATTTGTAAATGCTGTGTAATACGTTCTAGCCTAAGACCAATTTAAGTGGTCTAACAGCTGTTGCCCATCTGATCCATTGTCTTTAAATATGTGACTAACAGATCCCCCTTGGTCGTATTGAATGGTTCCACACTTTTCAGATCATCTGCTTGTATAGTTATGATTCTTTGAAGAAAGTATTAAGTGCAGTGGTTCTGACTCACCTTAATGAGATAAGATCCCCAATAAAATAAAATAAAATAAAATAAAATAAAATAAAATAAAATAAAATAAAATAAAATAAAATAAAATAAAATAAAATAAAATAAAATAAAATAAAATAAAATAAAATAAAATAAAATATTGAATACATATTAAATAAAACAAGAATCAAAGACAAGTTAAACAATCAATAAAATATTTTGTTTTATTTTAAAGGAAATATATCTAAACATCTTTAAAACAAGATTCATGATTTCAATATATATTCTTTGGAAGAAAAATATGCATTTCAGTGTTTTTATAGAGTTTAAATGTATTTTTTCCCCCCAAAGAATATATATTGAAATATATATTTTAATATGTATATGATACTGTAAAATAATATGTTTTTATTGTCCTCATTGGCAATTAATTGTATATAATTATTATTATATTATTACTATAAAATATCTAGCTTCCGCCAGACGGCCTTCCGTATTCAAGTTACGTGTAAACTGACGTCGTGGCACTTTTTCCAGAAGTTGAATAGGGAAGGCGTAGCATGTAGCGTAAGCTTTTTGAACTGCAAGAGTTTTATTTGTACGTTGAATACGGAAGGCAGTCTGGCGGAAGCTAGATATATTACTTCATAACTTGTTAAATATGGATTTTTTTTTTTTTTTTTTTTTTTTTTTACACAAATGCGTCGCTTCGCTTCAGAAGGCCTTTATTAACCTCCCGGAGCCGTGTGAAGTACACATTTATGATGGATGGATGTGGATGGATGCACTTTCTTCAGCTCATACTCATGACATCTGTTCACTGCCATTATGAAGCTCAGATGCGTCAGGATATTTATTAATATATCTCCGATTGTGTTCATCAGAAAGAAGAAAGTCATACACTCCTAGGATGGCTTGAGGGTGAGTAAAGCTTGGGTTAATTTTCATTTGAAAGTGAACTAATCCTTTAAGGACTTGTATTTAAAACTAGGGAAATGTAATAAAAATGTATTTTGTTGTTTATATGGATTCGGGTTATATTATTTATTATATCATATGGTTACATTTAAGGTCATATTATATGGTTGCATTTTACTTTGCTATTTCACTGGACTGGATGAGCGATAGAGTAGCGGTTTGGCATCACCTATGGGATCCTCCATTGATTGAGTGTATCAATGTCGCCTTTAGTGTTGTAAAAGGGCACAGATCACACAGCATGTGTCACATCCTGTTTCAATGTTGTCGTCCTGTAGATGTATACCTTTATGTTGCAGAGATGACACCTCTTAGTCTTAGTCTCATTTGGAGAATCGCTCTTCTCCAATTTGGTCTGAGACAGTAATTTCTATAATGACCCCATGAAACATCCTCCCAGCAGATAGGGTGACACTCAACCCATCTACACCTTCTCTTCCCTAATTCCCCTGCTCTCTCCCTTATGGCAGTAAGAGTCCAGTTGCTGTAAAATGGTATGGATAATGGCCTTTGGAGAAGAGGAATGGCTCAGTGGGCCAGCAATGGGATATAGTGGTGTTCTCACCTCCAGGTCACTCAGTGTATTTAGGCATGGTCAGACACTGATCAGAAATCATTTTCATCTAATGGCCATTTGGGAAACTAGGAGAAAAGACTGAGTGTTCTGGCTGTGTGTTTACAAGATCCCTACAAAAATATAGTGTGAACTACTGCTGATGGCGTATAAGTATACAGTGGTCCAAAAGTGAATATGGACACTGAATTTTTCAGATTTTTTAGAACTATATCTTTAAGATACAGCCTGCATCTGCTGTTTTTATCAGCAATCTGTCAAATTTATTTTTTTATGTACGGATGTGTGTATGTGCTATATCATACTATGCTCTTTTACAAAGTTTTGATTTTGTTTTTGGGGTCTAAAAGAACAGGCTTTCAGGCCTGAATGTTCAAAGAACACATTATTTTTCACATATTTTACATTATTGCAGCACCTCTCTTCCCAGTCTGTCAGTAACGCTCAGGGGTGTGTTTCCCGAAAGCATCGTTAGCCAACTATGGTCGTAAGTCCCATTGAACTCTATTGGTAACGACGGAACTTGTGACCATAGTTCACTTTGGGAAACGCACCCCCTGCTTAGTTCCGGTCTCTATGAAGCCCCTCCTTCCAAAAAGCGCAATGTGCTCTGATTGGTCGGCTGGACAAGTGTGTTGTCATGGTCAACTGCTTTAAAGGATTAGTTCACTTTAAAATGAAAATTACCCCAAGCTTTACTCACCCTCAAGCAATCCTAGGTGTATATGACTTTCTTCTGTCTGATGAACACAATCGGAGTTATATTAATAAATATCCTGACACATCCAACCTTTATAATGGCAGTGAACGGGACCAAGGAGTATGAAGCTGAAGAAAGTACATTCATCCATCATAAACGTACTCCAAACGGCTCCGGGGGGTTAATAAAGGCCTTCTGAAGTGAAGCGATACATTTGTGTAAGAAAAATATCCATATTTAGAAGTTATAATGTAAAATATCAACTTAAGAAGAAAGTATAACACCTCTCACAGTTCAAAACATTTACGCTACGTTCTACGCCTTCCGTATTCAAATTACGAAAAAAGTATTTTTTTTTTTTTCAAGTTGAATACGGAAGTTGGTAACTTGTTAAATATGGATATTTTTTTTACACAAACTCATCGCTTTGCTTCAGAAGGCCTTTATTAACCCCCCGGAGCCGTGTGGAGTACATTTATGATGGATGGATGCACTTTCTTGAGCTTCATACTCGTTGGTCCCATTCACTGCCATTATAAAGGTTGGATGTGTCAGGATATTTATTAATATAACTCCGATTGTGTTCATCAGAAAGAAGAAAGTCATATAAACCTAAGATGGCTTGCGGGTCAATAAAGCTTGGGGTAATTTTCATTTTAAAGTGAAGTAATTCTTTAAGTGTTTTTCAGAAATGTCACACCCCTTACCATATCCGTAAGGTTCAACACACTACTAACGCAACTCAACCAGGCCTCGTCCCCTTTTATGTGTATGCCTTGGGCGGAAATTATTTAAATGAGGAATATTGTGATGTGTATGTTCCAAGGAAACTTAAGACTACAATTGAGGCATTTCAGGGAGTTCAGAAACAGTGCTTACTGATATTCAGAGTAACTCCCTTTGGAGTGGACTTTTTTTCTTTGTAACTCCGCAGACATTTTTAATGCTCAAACAGCAACATTACACACTAAAGAAAGTTGAAAATGTAAAAAAGCACAATAGGTCCTCTTTAAAATAAACACCACATTATTTTTGTATGTTAAATAATGCAAGCTGTCCTAGTATATGTATAGCTGTCCTTTCACTAGCCCAGGCTGATAAAAAAAAGCCCCTTTTAGATTCTGACCTCTGTGTGTCAGCTGTGAATTTGTATGCCTGCCTTTGTATACGCTCTCAAGAGCAGCTTTCAGATCACAGCATGTCCCCGTCCACTTACGCCGTCAAAATGCACGGTTTACCTTCTGTGTAGTGTGTGACATGTTTTTCAATCATGCGTTGTAGCCATGCAGCTGCTATGGACGTCCGTCACTGTTAAACTGTGTTGTTTCATTCTAGCTTCGGAGCAGATCCATGGCATGTCAACACGTTTCCACCATGCTAATGCATTGAGCTTCAAGTGACTTAAAAAGCTGTTGACCAGATAGAATCCTTGCAATGGGATTTTAGCTTGGGCTGTCATATCACATTCAACACACTGGAAAGGTTTGTGTTGCTTCCAAATGCTGTTTTTCTCAGTGTCAGGTCTGATTCGATACATTGCCCTCACAGTGGCTTTGACGAATCGTGCCAAACTGAGAGCATCACCAACAATCTCGCAGTGACTCTCTAAACATCTTGCTGGTTTGAAATGTTGAGAAAGTCAGGACAGTATGGTCTTGCATGGAGTTGTTTTTCTTGTTTTTGAGTACTGATAATCAATCAAACATGTCTTTGTGTCAATTCAAAACATAAGAAAAATTCTTGGCATATGTTTTAAACTTGTTGACTGCACAAATGTGTACTAGTTTGTGATTAATTGTTTTGTTCACTTAATCTAGCGATATAAATAATATCTGAAATAATTTGGTTCATTTGGCCAATGCAGTTTTTTTCCCTCTCTCAATAACACATTATTGTCTCCAGAGCCTAAATAGGATAAAATTGTAGCTGCTTTCCTGATTAAGAATGTCTTTTGTCAGAATCTGCTTCATAGCGTGTTTTTGAAAGAGGAAGACGATGAACAAGACAGACTGAGGGAGAGGAAGAACAACAGTAGAGTGGGATTAGAATCAAGGGACTGCTTTGCCAGCAGGGTGGTGTGAGGTGAAAATAAGGGAAGGAGAATTTCATTTGCATACCCAGCATGCCACCCGGACCTTTCCGGAGATCTGCGTGTATCCACCGCCGAGCTTGGCAAGTATGTGCTCATTTTACAGGGCTAGGTTTATGAAGCGGGCGGAGGGGGTAGCGTGGGTACGCTTCGTGGAGGGAGTATGTGGGGCAAGAGGGTGGCGTCAGACCCCATTTACATGTTTGCGCTGTGCCAGAGGTGCTGTGTAAAAAGAGATTGCAATCCTTGACACGACACGCACCCTCAGGAATTAGCCCAATTCACAAGCCAGACAAGATGGCTGCTTTGCCGAGCAAGGTCTTGCAGGGTAATTTTCACTGAACAAACAAGCGATCTCATTATCCTCCTGCACCTGAGATGTCCAAGCTCCCCCGCCTCCTTCCCAGCCCTCGTTCGTTCACTCTTCCATCCATCCCCCTCTTTCGCCGTCCTTCGCCCGGTCTAGGCTTTATTAGAGCGCATCTTTTCCATTGGCTGCGCTTGCCCTGTTGTCAGGGTCAAGTCAAGGGCATGCAGCCTAGATTGGAATCATTTGTCACATGGTGCAGCAGCAGAGCTGATATCAGCACAGCGGCCGAGGCATGTTGCACCCACTCTTGTTTGCACCTCTGACGTTAGGAGCCTCCAGACCTCGCAGATGGGCATTCCGGTGGCCGAGCTGGCCAGGTAACGGTCGAGCCCCCATCCTCGAACACAATAGCATATCATCAGGCACTGAGAAGAAAGCATCGGCGGTGCCGTCAGCATATATTCTGAAGTGTTGGGAGCCCGTTTCGGCCTCGCTTTGACAATGGTAAAATTGCCCACGGAGCAACCACAGTAATCGCAGTGCTTTTCACAGCTAAAAGCAGCACAACCAAATAACGAGAAAGTGACAATTCTGTTTCTTAACTGGTGTAACGGTGTAAAGTGTCGCAATTTAGTTGAGAGCATGTTTTTATTTTTTTCTATCTTTTTCTCTGTGCTCTTTTTTCCCCTGTGGTCAGCAGGAGCTTGCATGAACAATGGGAGGTGCTGAGAAAGCATGTGGAAAATGACTTTAATACACCATATAGAATGGCTTATTGCTTTGGTCAATAGGCTGGAGGGAGGATGGCACATGAGGCCGCATGGGAAGGTTAGAGCTGTCAGTACATTACATGACTGATACGAGCCGAGCTTATGAGCTCCCTAACGGAACGACCTCGCCAGGCAGAGTCATAAAGGTTACGTGTGACACAAATCTGGCTATTAAAGGGAAGATTAGACCGCTGATGTACACAGGAATAAATACAGGAATTCTGTAGTATTGCCGTACAGATGAGAGATATTGCAACACGAGTAGAAAATAAACTAAATTAAAAGAAAACCACTGACAAAGGCAGAATTTCAGCCCAGGCTCATTAGAAAAACATACCTGTGTCAACATTTTTGCAAAACGCAAAATACATTGCGTTGTGCACGTTTCGCGACAGTTTCAAAGTGAAATGTCCAGTGAGTTGCGCTAATAGCATGTTTAGTTTTTTTCCTGGAACAGATGAATGTGAATATGGCAACATTTTATTACGTTGGAGTTTGTATGTATCACTGCAGTTCTGAATTGAAATGTCCGGTGAGTGGTGCTAAAAGCTTAATGCTCCAACACGTTTTAAAATAACGTACACCTACACTAAACCCTAAACCTACCCGATAGTGTTAAAGGATTAGTTCACTTTCAAATGAAAATTACCCAAAGCTTTACTCACCGTCAAGCCATAGGTGTATATGACTTTCTTCTTTCTGATGAACACAATCGTAGAAATATAAATAAATATCTTGACGCATAATGGCAGAATGCGTTACCAAACGAGTATGAGCTGTGTCTCCATCCACATCCATCCATCATAAACATATTCCACACAGCTCCAGAGGGTTAATAAAGGCCTTCTGAAGCAAAGCGATGCGTTTGTGTAAAAAAAAAAAAAAAAAATCCATATTTAACAAGTTATGAAGTAAAATATCTAGCTTCCGCCAGACCGCCTTCCGTATTCAAATTACGGAAAAAAATGGAACTGGTGTTGCGTCAATTCCGTAAGTTGAATAGGGAATGCGTAGGACGTACAGCGTAAGCTTTTTAAAGAATATGGAAGGCGGTCTGGCGGAAGCTAGATATTTTACTTCATAACCGGTAGGTTTTAGTAATTAAATTGGGATAATTGAACTTAGTATGCTATCAATTGTCATGTTAACTTTTGATAAACCAGTCGTAGTAAAATTTTCACTGAGTCATTTTTAAAATTTGAATCAGTTATTAAATTAATAAAGGTGAATGAATTTAATTAATTAGCCAATAATGGAAGGCATGGGATTTGGGGGGAAAAAATAAACTGAATTTGGAAAAAAATAAAACTACAAATTACATGAATCAAACTTTAATTTCACAATATAGTGTATTATTGTCAAAATGTTTTGTTTTTTCCCCCTGAGAATTCCAAAAGAAAACTTTGTGGCCTCTTGATACTGGTAGTCTTGTAGAGTAATCGCTAAGCAAATGAACCGGCCAGATTTTAAAGAAAAAATGCAGTGCACTAACTGGATTTCTGTAAGCTCTTCTTATGCATGGATCTTACCATCTCTCTATTGTCCTGAACACAAAATATGGCAGTTCACACAGGGGTGAATCAAGTTTTTCATAGGTCACACAAAAAATGAATGCAAAATTTGTCATGGGATTTTATTATCTTTATTTTTCTATATTATCAGTATTGGAAGTTCAAGGGGGAATTATTTTTCTATGTTGTGCCTGTATGTTCTGTTATTGCAAAACTACATTCACAATTTAGATCTACACTTCATGTCAGCTTGAACATCTCAATAATAAAAATAGGATTTCTAGCTCTTACTCATCCATTCACTAAAGACAGGTGGAAGAGACAATAATTCAGTTATACACTACCCCAAACAAGCTCCATGTTTCACACAGCCTGACTATAATTGCCTCAGACAGCGCTCTCCCAGGCCGGGTCAGCTTGCTATGCTTGTTATTACTGCCGACCTTATCAACCAACTGCGCCTGACCGGGTCAGCTGAACCCGACCATACCGTAACCTCAGGGTCACGTTCAACAGCTGCAAAGGTCAGAGAGTCGATCGTGCTCGCCCCTCTCAGTTCAACTCCTCTAATAACGAGGAGAAGCAAGGTTGGGGACTTAGGGAGAGATCTGTATTCTCCTCATTAACCTGGGTTTATTCCTTTATCAGGTAACTGGGGAACAGAATTTTTGTGGTTCTTGAAAAGCAGTATACAAAAAATATATATCCTTATATTATAGAGGAACAAAAATAGAAAATAGTAAGCAGTTTTGCATAATTGCACTGGAATACCACTACCGTGTGAGAATTGAACTGATTGTCTTTTCAATGCATACACCTTTACAGTGTAGTGTGGATGTTCCTATTGCCATAGAATCAGAACGATTATTAAAACTTAATAGATATTGTTATGGTTATAGTCATCATCCTTGGAGTGAACAGAGTGAACTCATCACAAAAGACATGCAGGACACTGGGCATCTAAAATAAAACTATAGCTGGTATTGGCCTTGTTACCTTAATCGATGGGAATCAATTATTGTTTTGTGTTACTTCTTCTGTTTGAATGCAATAGACAGTTTAATAGATTCTATTGAAAAAAAAAAAAAATCCCACTGAATCAAATGTAAACCTTGAAAGTTTTTTTTTTCCCCCTTTTTTCTTTCTCAGTTTGGTCAACTCCAATGAAACAAATAGCATTTAGGATGGCTGTGTGGATCATGTATTGGAAGTCTTCATTATCAATAGCTACTTTTCCAACGCAGGAACTTTCCCCAGCAACTAGGGACTTTGGGGTGGCACTCAGCATAGGCGCTGATCCCATGGGTGCTCGGTGGTCCAAGCACCCACAGAAATGGTTGAGCACCCACAGAAAAGCACGACATATTCTCCATTCATTTTAAATGATAAAAAATGATTGCAGCTTTCAGACACGACTTTCTTATATTATAGTTCATTTGAGGCCATTTCTATGGCGTTATTTTAAAGGGGTCATATAATGACACTTTTACAAGTTGTAAAATAAGTCTCTGATGTCCCCAGAGTGTGTATGTAAAGTTTTATCTCAAAATACCCCACAGATCATTTTTTATAGCGTTAAATTTGTCACTTTTTGAGGGTGAGCAAAAACGCTCCGTTTTTGTGTGTCCCTTTAAATGCAAATTAGCTGCTGCTCCCAAGAAGAGGGCGGAGTTTTAAGAGCACTTGTTAGCAGCTCCAATAGAGATAGAAATGCATTGACGTCACTTTCCCGCCGGAACATGCTCCCTCAGCCAGACTGAGTGGTAAAAGAACCTGCTGCATGACTGGATTTAAAAGGGGAAACTGCGAAAACGCGAGTAAAACAAACGATTACACTAAAGGTTGGGCTCGAAAGTGTTCCTTACAACTTGTCAAATAAACCTAATCCATGGATACTGACATGCAGCCAGGAATCATGTTTCCTGACATTTATATGTGCCTGATTTCGACGCCGGGGAAATAGCCTACATAAAGCAAATCTTCCTGTGAATATTTTATATAACTACAATATAGGTAGGTTTAAATCCGAGTAATCACTTATATCAATGTTATATATATCGTCATATCATCCAGCACTAAAACTTGTATAGTTTTTGTCAGTGTTTATTTAAAAACACCCAATTATGCAGAATATAAGATGGTATTTAATTGATGAGTTGTCAACACAATATATTACAATACAATATATACGGTATGATTTTGCCTCAAAATCCAACATTTTGACACAAAATGATAACTGCAAATCCATGTTTCTCTGCCTGGAGTCCAGTTGTTATGTGAATTGCAGCAATCCATTTGTTTCTTTTTTAGCTTTCGACAGTCTTTAAATATATACCTCAGATTTTGTGTCAAAGCTGTTTGTACAGTCAATCACAAAGTTCTTTCACGTTTTGGATGTGTTTTGTGTGTTTTTCGCGGCATTCACGCTGAAAACCAGTGCTGCCACTCAGTCTTTTTGCCACTCAGTGGGTGTAACCGCAGTCGTAATGGTTGATGGTGACGTCACGTGCATACCCTCTACCTCACGCAGTCACAGACTCACTGAAAATGTCAGAAACTGTTCAGCCTTTTATTTTCAAACCGGAGTCGGACAATGATGGAGAGCCTCAAGAAGAAGTGACAACATGTAGAATGCAACAGGACTTTCTGAATGGTTAGTTGATGAATTTATGTAGCTGATGTGGAGTTAACTAAAAGTCATTGATTAGCATATTCTGTCATGATAAATCGCTTGTGTGGGAACTGTTGTAAGATCCTACAGAGCCAGAGAATATATGCTGCATGAAGATAGAACAGATATAGTTTAGTTTAATTATGGTTATAACTTGTCATGTTGTCATCTTGCTTTTATGACATGCTATTGCATTTGTGTTACTTACTGTATTGCAATAACATGGCCTCACCCCTTTGTTGCGTGTTCTCGGGGGCAGGGTTTATGTAAATTTTAGGGTTAGTGATGTCACTAACCCGGGAAGAAGCTCGCTGTAGTCCCTACAAGCTGTTTGTTGTAGTACTTAAAAATCGAATTCTTTAAAAGAAAATATCTCCCTTTGCTTTGAACTTTGAGCGTCGCAACTTTGCAGATGTTGTTTATGCTCAAACAGCAACATTACACACTAACTAAAGTTAAAAAAGTGAAATCATAATCAACCACCCCTTCAATGACAGATTTCGAGAGCACATTGTAATGTGAGAGCGCATACATGTAACGAATCTCTCTAGTTGCAGGCGGATTTATTTCATTTTCGCACAAAACTGGATGCGTGCTTCCAAATATACAGTGGTCTCATGGCTCTGCTCTAGCTCAGATTTTACGTGTGCACGCTCAAACTTTGTCCTGTGCACTCGTGAATCTCTACTTGCTCTTTCTCTAGAATTGTCTTCTCTCCTGGATTTAACGTTGCCAGAAGCTTTCAACCAACAGACTTTCACGATTGACTGATGAAATAACACAGTGTAGGCCTTTAAATTGTAATGAAATTTTTCACTTCATGCGCATGGCACGAGGTGTGCGCCTTCTAAACAGTGCGAATGCTGCATTGCTCTCACAGTTGACTTCTGTCTTTTTTGCTCCAACACCATCATGTTATTAACTAACATTTCAGAAAATCGACTAGGAAGTTTGGGATTTTGTTTGAATCAATAAAAGATAGAATCACAATTCTTATGCGAACCACTTTTCCCCTCCAACTGTAATGGCCGTTCTGTCTTAAGCCTTCACTTTACAGTTGGCAGTGGGAAATGAATGTAGTTTGGAAATATATAGTGTGTTCAAGTCCTCCTAGGAAGTATTTACAAGTTAAGAAGCTATAATTAAGACTTCTGGTGCGTTCAAATCACTTTGGTCGGGGTGCACCTTTTCTACAAAAAAGCAGCAACAGTTGTGTTTTAACTCTATTTCTGCAGTGATGAATAAAAATACTCATGTATGTTTTTGCACTTTTAAGTTTGTATTTAATTTATGAAGGTGCTATAAGTTGAATTATATATTCTATCGTAATTGTACAATGCTGTAATATTTTTGTATAAGCAACTTAACTGTTTTGTTGTAAATGAAAAGAAACATCAATTAATTTCAACAAATTTACCATCAATACAGACACTGCATCTATTACATCTCCCATATTTTCTTACTGCCACCTTATAACTCAGGGCTGAAAGAAAAATCAGTTTCCCCAATCATAATTACATTGTGGTGGCATTCATGTGCGTTCAACTAAATATTATCTTTCCAACATGACTTGAATGCACCAATAGCATGAACATATTAATTATCTGTTTTAACTGTATGACCATTAACTTATGACCATTCTCACTCACTTGATTCAGATGCACTTGTTTGATTGTGTGAGTAAGTGCGGTTTATCATGCTACCTCACAAGAATTCAGGACATGAGTGTCCGCTGTCTTACCCAGGCTCTTTCATGGGGCTCTCTAAGCTCTGTTGATCACCAGGTGTTTCTTCCCTCATTCTTTCAGAGTCAGTAAGCTTGCATCGCTCTCTCTTAATTTGCTTCTTAAAGCTGGTACAAAGCTTGTCTTGTTCTCTGACACCAAACTCCTGCCATTAATGGCCCTCCCTCACATCCGGGCTGCTTCTTCACGGGTGGCTCTGGGTTTCTTTTCATACTGAATCAAGTGTTATTGAGTTCCTGGCCCTGTACACACATACAATCTACTTCTATTCTATAGCTCGCTGCCATTTGATTTTTTTTTCTTTCCCAAAAGCCACCGAGTGGGCCTGTAATGAACGAAGGATTACCTGCCGCCCAACCTGTAAACTGACCTCATTACACCCCCATGACATGCTCAACAGGGTCACCCCTCAATAGCTAAGCCCCATTCACATGAAAAGGCCTAGAGCACAGCTTTTCAGACCTCCCAAGTAGCTCAGCATAACCCTGCTGTCTTTACCTGAACACCAAAGTAAAATTCCTTTTCCTTCTAAAGCCAGACAATTAAAACCACTGGGGCGTGAGGGGGATTTTGGTCATCTCCAGAGTAAAGGCCGTTGCTTCTCTGGAATCAGCCTATAGGCATTGCTTGATCTTTTAGATTATGAATGATAAAGGTCAGAATGTTCCCAGATCTGGCCCTACGAACTGCATTGGCATTTAAGGTTATAAATGGAACCTCGCTGTTCTTCTTAGTGATTGACTTCCATTGGTGGTTGATTGCTGGCACCTGTCTGATATAATGGCCTGTGTTGTGTGGCCATTATTTGAATGTAAAAAGGTTTAACTGAGCGTGGTGAGTCTAAGCCAGAACCAGTGCCCATACAGCACAAACTCTTGTAGTTACAGATTTTCAGTTTTTGGAGGGTCATCTGAGAATGTTTGTGAACATTTTTACTAAAATAATAGTGGATGTGTTTCCTTAAAGCAAGGTATGGGTGGTACCATATATTATGAGCGGACATTATTATTATTATTGGCTATTTAATAATTCATGCTCATTTACCCTGACACTGTATATAATAACGTACTCATGCCGTACATTATAATATTGTGATGCCTACATTCAATTCTAAATCAGTTTTAGTTTTTAATGTTTTACTTATTTACTTATTTATTTTTGTAATATATATGGCAGATGTTAGAATAATATATATATATATATATATATATATACACCGATCAGGCATAACATTATGACCAATGACAGGTGAAGTGAATAACACTGATTATCTCTTCATCACGGCACCTGTTAGTGGGTGGGATATATTAGGCAGCAAGTGAACATTTTGTCCTCAAAGTTGATGTGTTAGAAGCAGGAAAAATGGGCAAGCGTAAGGATTTGGGCGAGTTTGACAAGGGCCAAATTGTGATGGCTAGACGACTGGGTCAGAGCATCTCCAAAACTGCAGCTCTTGTGGGGTGATCCTGGTCTGCAGTGGTCAGTATCTATCAAAAGTGGTCCAAGGAAGGAACAGTGATGAACCGGTGACAGGGTCATGGGCGGCCAAGGCTCATTGATGCATGTGGGGAGTGAAGGCTGGCCCGTGTGTTGCATATGGGGCTGCATAGCCGCAGACCAGTCAGTATAGCTGACCAGCCTGCCTGCGGCTATGCAGCCCAATATGCAACAAACTGCGATGCACTGTGTATTCTGACCCCTGTCCATCACTGAAAGTGCCAACAGTGGGCAAGTGAGTATCAGAACTGGACCACGGAGCAATGGAAGAAGGTGGCCTGGTCTGATGAATCATGTTTTCTTGTACATCACGTGGATGGCTGTGTCTGTATGCGTTGCTTACCTGGGGAACACTTGGCACCAGGATGCACCATGGGAAGAGGGCAAGCTGGTGGAGACAGTGTGATGCTTTGGGCAATATTCTACTGGGAGACCTTGGGTCCTGCCATCCATGTGGATGTTACTTTGACACGTACCCCCAACCTAAGCATTGTTGCAGACCATGTACATGGAAATGGTATTCCCTGGTGGCTGTGGCCTCTTTCAGCAGGATAATGCGCCCTGCCACAAAGCAAAAACGGTTCAGGAATGGTTTGAGGAGCACAACAATGAGTTTGAGGTGTTGACTTGGCCTCCAAATTCCCCAGATCTTAATCCAATCGAGCATCTGTGGGATATGCTGAACAAACAAGTCTGATCCATGGAGGCTCCACTTCGCAACTTACAGGACTTAAAAGATCTGCTAACATCTTTGTGTCAGATACCACAGCACAACTTCAGGGGTCTAGTGGAGTCCATGCCTCGACGAGTTAGGGCTGTTTTGGCAGCAAAAGGGGGACCAACACAATATTGGGAAGGTGATCTTAATGTTATGCCTGAACGATATATGTATATATAAAATAAAACAATTACCGGTTATCAGCCATAAGATTACAATTAGTTTTGTCTTATCAGCATAGGGGCATCCCTACAGGCCTACAGACCCTTTTCACAGACTGAGATGATGTTTCTACAGTTACTAACATCATAACACTATACTTTGTGTGTTATTCAGAAAACTAGTTACCAATGCATTGTGGGTGTTTCTAACACACCAGCTGAGGGAGTGATGGCAAATTTGATGTCTTTCTCTCTTCTGACCACTGTAATCCATCTCTCATTATTTTTTTTTTTCCTCTTTTGGAAAGTCATAGAAACACTATCCTGGATTGTTTTAATATCATATCCTGGATATGTATGTTGTAATTTCCATTCACCACTATAGAAGTTTACCGAACTATAACGACTTGTGCTTCTGAGAACCCTGGAAATGTGAAAAGGGTCCATTCTCTATGACGAGGCTGTAGCACCTCCAGGATGTGCACAAACATACCTTTTATCACTCACACAGTCTGACTGCTCCTGATAGTTTCATAGTCTGCCATCTTCATCCCTCACTCTGGACCAGACTGTTGACAGCTTGCTGGTTTTTCTGTCATGACGCAGTGCTGGAAAACCAGAGGTTGTGGCAGGGGCCATGACATCACCCCCATCAGGCCTGATTGGGGCGGCCCATATGCCTTTAATACAGCACCAGATGTGGAGCGGCTTAGGGCTTCCATCTCTTCTCCTCCCATCTCATCTGCTTCCTACAACCCCCTCCCCTCTCATTGCCAGCTGCATCCCAGGTCATGTTTATTGTCCACTAGCAAAGACGAAAAAACGTTCAATGGGTCAAATACTGTAATGCTCTGATGATTGGGAAAGGATGATTTGTGTTTCAGATGGCTTCAGTCCAGGGCTTGAGTGTGTGGGTGTGGATGGTGAATGGATGGTGGAGGATGTTTGCAGACAAGATGAGGGAATTATACAGTAATTTGTACCCCAATGCCTTGGTAGTCAGGCAAAAGTGTTGTTCATCCATAGTGAACACTTAAATTTCATAAAAACAACAGTGGTATGAAGTTGAACATCCCTGCCCAAAAAATGTTATAGTTGGTGGTTGAAATTCTGTCAAGAGATAAATAAAATATGAAAAAAGTACACCTATATTTCATCAACCTGCATTTCATCTGTGTAGAATCCTCCAAAACCTCAGTGGTCATGCCAGAACTGTTTAAGGGAGATTTGGGGGTCTACAATCTGTTTTATTAATTTCAGTGCTGAATTTGTCCTTGGGGATCTTTACAAAGGAATGCTGGGATAGATTTGGACTATGGATGCTCCCATATGGCAAATGTTTTGCTCAGGGCTTAATTTGTGCCGGAAAACAAGGGGGATTCAGATCTGACACCTCCAGAATTGGATCCGGCACCTATTTTAGTGGATCCCCACCACATATGCCTCTGAAAGAAATTTATGCTATGACTTGTACTTATGTTTCATGATGTAATGCAACAATACTTGATCGAGCACTATCATCAACAATTTGTCTATTACTGTAAACGTTTGTGCCTGCGGCCCAAACTTTACAGTCACCAGTCCTTGTTCTGGGATCATCATAAATTAACATAATTTACTGTTTGTGATGATGAAGATTATAAACTATATACTTCCGTAGCTTCTCAAGATGGCTGACGCTACAATACCACTCCTAGTCCAGTGTGAGCCCAATTACAACACTAAACAGAGGGACATTTGCTGGCAGCCCACTGGTTTGTGTGTGTTGTGGCTTGGAAAGACTCCATCGCTGCCAGCGCAGTTAGTCCAACAAATCAGCAGTGCTGCTGCACAAACCGTAGCTTCATTTTTATTTATTTTTTTTCTCGTGGATTATGAGTTCCTCCTATTGCGCAGGACAAGGCCTCACAGTCTGACATTAGGACGATCTGGGCTTGGATGTTCTGTGTGTGTAGGAAGCAGGTTAATATACAGTCATCAGACATCTGCTGCAATGTTGCCTTCCAATAATCTTCGTCTGCGATCTGTTGCCAGCAATTGATGACCAGATTTTTTTCCCTTCCTCTTCACTCCTCACCCTCCTCCTCCATCACCCCCTACTCCCTGCTACTCATGGCAGAGTTTTTCAATTTGGATTGCCATTCGTGCTGGACTTTGGTGACAGATTTCACTGGCGCAGTGGAGGCTGGTGTAATGAGAAGTGGGCCCTGTTGAACAAGTGGCCGCTGTTATCCCCGTTAAGGACATGGAATAGAACCTGCCGCTCCCGTTATTCTTCATGCCAGGGCTAACGAAAGTGTGAGACCCCGTGACTGTCTCTATCTGTCCTTCTTACATTGGCTTTTGCTCTAATCTCAACCAATCGCTGCCCCATCACCTTACATTTAAACCCTTATCTGCCAGAGGTTCTTTCAACTTCAGCTCTTTCTCTCTCTGCTTTGATGATGGTGTTAGATTTTGTATTAGGAGGATTGTAATTTCAAACTCAACTGACAGACAGCTGTGTATATACAGTATAGTTGTATGCATATGCTTATTTATTTAATATTTATATCTCGTCACTTTGATGCATGACATTCACAGTGGTCAGACCTTTAAAAGCCATTTTCAACCATTTAGGGGACGAAGTTACATCCAAGTCAAAATACTGTAGGTGATTACCTTCGACCATACACATTATACTTTATGACTGTCCTTTTTACATCATTTTTACTTGTTTACAGTTGACAGTGTTTTTATTTATGATCATGTAAATTCAACATGGCTGACAAACCTAATATAATATTTGCCATTGTCATCTACTGCAGAGAACACAGTTTATAAATGACTAAAATATAATTTGCTATCAATATCATTTAAGATTTTATTTTTCTTTGTGATTTAATCATGCATCTAAATGAAGGGTTAAATGAAGGGTTAAATTTAATTTTTTTTTTTTTTATTCTGGGTTCAGTACAAGACAACAAACAACAGCATTTATGGAAATTTGAATGTTGATTTAACACAAAATTTGAATTCTATTTCAACGTCCATGTGAATGTCCATAAATGTTAAAATATTCACTGTTTCAATAATAAAGACACAAAAATCTAACAATATCCAAGTTATGGACATATAGCCATAGCAACAGAACATAGAAAACCCTGAAACAAGTGAAGAACTGATGTGAACAGCTCAAATTAATATAAGCAAATAATATATTCACATTTCTGCATTTAAATACTTCAAACATTGGCCCCATTCACTTCCATTGTTAGTTCCGTAACATCCAGTTTTGTATTTTTTAAATTAGGGATGAGTTCAAATAATTTTTATATTATTCAGCATTATGTATTAAATGCTGTTGTTTGAGATGGATTTTTATTCACCCCTGAATATTCCAGTTTTAAGTCCATGCAACTTTTTTTAGTGGTAGTATAAATGTATTTTGATTGAATCAATCCTTCCTCTGGAGTCCATAACCTCCTCAGAACACCCAGCAATACCTTCAACATTCACTGTGAGGCTGTCCACACACAACTGGTCCAATGTGGTAGTCATTTTCAGGTCTCACACTTAAACTGAAAATGAAGTCCAATCGTTTCCACGTTTCTTAAGATAACATTATGAAAGGGCGAGAGCATAGAGTGCTATAGCAATCAGAAAGGTTTTGTTTGGGGCGGTCGATGGGGATTGAAGTAATGGGGTCAGAGGAGAAGGAGAATGATGTTTTAGTGCAAAGTTTGGGTTCAAATGCGGGACAGTGGCACTGCTGTGACTTTGCAGGTCTGGAACATTACGAGTTGTCAACGGCAGTGCTTGAATCGGCAATAGACAGAGTAGTTCCTTCAAAGACACTAATGGAGGTGGAAATTGCAAGAAAAACACTTCAAACATAACAAAAAGCCCCAGAGAGCAAGAAAATATAACATATAGAGCATTTAAAGAATGAATTCAAAATTGGACTTTAGAAAGACCTATTTTGAGTCCTATATCTATAAGCGGTAACTGTGATTTTGCCCAAGTAAGACATGTTCGTGGATCAACATATGTTGTTGATCCTGGAACAACATTCCTATCGCTACCCCTAAATCTAACCCTACCCATAACTTATCTCTAAAATCAGAGGGAAAGGTGTCACCACAAAATGCAGGACAGTCCCGGAATTGGGACCCGCAAGACCTAAGCAGTGTCCCACATTTGAATTATGTCTGTATTTTATTTCTTCCCTGAAATTACAATACCAAAATAAGAAATATATTACTAAAAATTGCGTTTAAAATCCATTCTCACATCCGTCATGTTTTAGCTAGAGCGGGGAAAATAACCAACCAGCGCATTCGTAGAGAGGGAATTTTCTGCTGATGACGACTACGTGGACGAAGCAAAGGAACCAGTATGGGTCTCATCAAAACTCATTAAATATAGCTACACCAGCCAGGACTGCTTCTGTACACATACTGGATGATGTCCTGATTACATCTGCCAGATCTAACAAAAATATACAAGTTCAAGATGCACTGAATTTGGTAAAAAAATAAAATAAAAAAAATAAATAAATTATATATATATATATATATATATATATATATACTAGCCACTACTTAAGGAAATTTATTTTAGTGTAAAATGTGATTTTTACCTACTAGCCTGTTACTCGGTTCATATTTAGTATACTGAATAGGTCCCATAGAGTAAATTACATTGTATCACTCAAACCTGGGCAAATTGAGTGCCAGTCACAGAGCCAGTCACAATTAACAGCTTATTGACCATTTAAAGTGTTATCATCCAATGTGATGGCAAATAGGCTTACCAACTAATGTAAATCAATATGTACATTGTATAGTAGTAGTAAATTTATCTCTCAAACATGTTCCGCATTGTCCCGCAAAATCACATCTACTGTCCTGAAATAACCTGGTGGTCGCCCTAGACAGTCCTAGGTGAATAACACTAATGTAGATGCACCTAACCCTGGTTGTAAGCCTAAACTTGACATAAACTGTAAACTTGTCCCTCAAATCTGATTGGTTGATTGGAATGTTATTCCAGGATCAACAAAGATGTTGATCTGAATGAGAATGTCTCCTCCTAAAACCAGGAATATTCAACGCTATCTCATGACCAATTCGAACATATTTTACGAGGTGGCTAATTCGTACGAATTCGTACGACCTCACTTGTACGACCTCACTCGTACAAATTCATATGATTTGTCTAAACCCCAGTAACGGGTAGGTTTAGGGGTGGGGTTAGGGGTATGTCATTCCTTCGAATTCATACGAATTTGGTAACTCGTAAAATACGTATGATTTAGCAAAAAAATTTACTAATTTGTACGAGTGAGGTCGTACGAATTCATACAAATTACCTTGTAAAATACGTACGAATTGCCGTGAGATCGGGTTGGAATATTAGGAAATATTAAGTAGCTAGTCATGGCTCATGGCAGTGATTAATAGTCCATCCATCCATCCATCCATCCGTTATAGGTTTTCATGAGCACTTTGAGTTCAGGATCTGAATTTTTTTTTTTTTTTTTGCAAAACACTCATAAACGCTTGACACAGCAACACCTATCAAACTTGTGAAATTGTCTTCTACTGTCTCCTAGCCGTGCTCTCCATGTGAAAGATATGTTCTGTCAGGAGATAAGTGGGAGGATGAGAGAGTCCAGTGACCTGTGTCAGTGGTTCTTTCTCTGCCGTGCAGGTATATGTGTGTGCAGAGGGGCGAGTTGACTTCAGGGTGTCCCACCCCAGGACTGACAGAACGAACAAGGGCAGTGTTGCATTTGCACTTGACTTCAAGCTCAGTCAAGCTGAACGTCGCCTCTCATCTCCACACATGTCTGTACTGTACATCAACAGTTTAATGGAGTAGGGATCATCAGGGTCAGGGCTCTAATAAGTGGATAATGGTTCTGTGTTAGGCCTAACCTCCCGTCTGCTCATTAACATGTAAGATGTTAAAGTGACATTAAGAAATGAGGAGGCTGGATCTCTCAGACACTCAAATTGAATTGAGAATGGACCTCTCATTCTCTATGTGATTGAATTACTCATTTAGGTCATTTCTATTCCAACGTGTTTCACAGATGTGGCCATCTGTATGATAAATGCTTTGACTTTAGGAGTGCTGCGATGAACTTTTTTAGTACAGGTTATACCCAACATATGGAAAAAGCATGGAAAGTCACTGTCATAAAAATAATCATAACGAAATTCATATCGAAATTCATTGTAAAGGGACAATGCAACCCCAAAATGAAGCTTTTATGACTTACTTTTGTCTATGGAAAACAAAAGAAGATATTTTGAAGAATGTTGTTAACCGAACAGGTTTGGTTACCATTGATTTTCATTTTATGGACAAAAACAATGGCACAAAGTGTCTTCTTTTATGTTCCACAGAAGAAAGAAAGTCATGCAGGTTTGAAATGACAGATTATATCATTTTCATTTTTGAGTGATCAATCCATTCTACGTGCCACTACTGGCCAAAATACATTCATAAACATGCATACTACAGCAAATAATTTAAAGGAATGGTTCACATTTATTTTCTCACCCTCATGTTTGTTACAAACCTGTAACAACGACTTTTTAATCATCTACTGTTTGCTCTTTACCATGCAATCACTATTTATAAGAACTGGACCTTTAAAGCAAAATCTATGCAAAAACACAATTAAAGTATCATAGAAGTTGCCCATATGACTTGGGTCAGAAAGTCAAAGTGCTACTTTGGTTAACTGATTTGTGACCGAGTCATTTAGAGCAGTTTTGTGAACAGGAATAAATGATTCTTTGAAAAGATCCAAATTAATGGTTCGCTCATGAATCACTTTACTACTTCCTTCATAAACTCACATGAACGCACCAAGGAAGTTTTAAGGCAGATGTCAAGATTTTCAGTGAATAGTGACTTAAATTTTAGTCTGTTCTTTCAGAAGACTTGGAATATAGTAGACTGTAAGTGTGGACAATTTATAATCTGTTTATGCTGCTTGTGCATCTTTTTTGAAGCTTGAAATTTCCATTACCTATTCAATGAAATTGCATGGAAAATAGCTGTTTTCAGGTTTGGTCCAGCATGAAGGTAAGTAAATAATGACAATATTCCTTTAACTTTAGCTCAAATGCATTACACTGAATGTTTTGCTTTGCTCTCTGCACTCATGTGTACTCTCTGTGTTTGTTTGAGCATTAACGTGTGAAGTGTGCACCAAGAGCTCCTCCTCAGCACTTTAACTCTGTGTTACTCCGTACTGAGCTGTGTCAGCTGAGCAGGACTGGCATTCGGAGCCTTTCGGTCAGCACGGAAGAGCCCAGCTCTTGTGGGGATCAGCTGGGGGGAAAAAAGACTCTCAGACCCTGGGGCTCAGCGCTTTGGCTCACACCCCATCGCAATTCTCCCCAAACCTTTCTCAAGCCTCGTCTCACTCATTTGATGTTGGCCATTTAGTTCCATTCACTTTCCCTGGAACAGATCCCACACACTCATGGGGACTGCACACACGCCTCCACCCTCTTCAACTCTTCACGATCTGGCTTATTTCGGACACTGATCCAGGCACACAGATCGGATGCTTCCAGTTGGAAAGAACCGAATAGGTGTTTTTTCCCCCCTTTTTCATCTCTCATCATCGTCTCTTGAATAGAAGCTTTCTTTCAAAGCTGTCTTTTTTACAGTAATTCCCTTTAACAGAACCTCAGAGGGGGAATCAGGAATCTGACTGTCTCGTAATTCCAAATATATCCCTGGCCAGTGAAATGGTAAGACCCACAGAGCTTGTCAAATGAGGAATTCAGGTTTCATTTACACTACCAGAAACCGTGGGTCCTTAAACCATTTTAAAGTGTTTCAAAATGCTGTTTTAGACTTTACAACTGTGTCAAGAGACGAAAAACACTTTCCATAGATTAGAAGATTGGATTGGGTATGTAAATCCACATTGATTATTACAATGCTTTAATCATAATTTGTGAGCTCTTGCACCAGATTTTTTTACTGAAACTTACTTCAAAATGTGCATAAAGACATTGTAAAAGTAATCCATATGAATCGAGAGGTTTGATCCAAATCTTAAGAAGAGACACGATTGCTGTATATGACCAACAGATTTAATTCAGGCTTTTATTCACATACAAACATTGATCAACGCACATACATAGAGCACATCAAATATGGTAAAGTGAAGCTCAAACATGCTCAACACTATGTATGTATGTTGATCACTGTTGTGAATAAAAGCCTAAATCTGTTCATCATATAAAGCAAACGTGTTTGAATTGGATTAAACCGCTCAATTCATATGGTTTACTTTTACAATTCTTTTTGTACTTTATAAATGTGGGAAAGTTTTTGGTTGTGTCGACTTTCAATGGATGAACAAAAAGGATGAGAGAATATTAAAAATATCTTCATTTGTATTTCAAAGATGAACAGTGGTTTTATGGGTTTGGAACGGCATGAGGGTGAGTAAATGTTGACAGAATTTTCATACTTGGGTGAACGGTAACACTTTATTTTACGGTCTTTTAACTAGTTGCTTATTAGTATGCATATTAGTAAGATATTGGCTATTTATTAGTACTTATTAAGCATATATTAATGCCTTATTCTACATGACCTTATTCTGCATTCTTAATCCTACCCAATACCTAAACTTAACAACTACCTTACTAACTATTAATAAGCAGTAATTAGGAGTTTATTGATGGAAAACTCATAGTTAACAGTTTATATGGTTCCCTATACTAAAGTGTTACTGGGTGAACTAACCATTTCATATATTTTTGTATAATTATACAGCCTAAATTTACAAATGCAATTTGTCATTTATGTGGACTTCAGATTACAAGCAAGCTCCAGTCGTTCTCATTCCAAAGTCGGCTGGCAAAAGCCAACCTCTCCCACTGCTATAAGTACTACTCAGGTCATTAGCCCAGACAGACAGAAACATTACCAGACACGACACACAGCTTACACTGTGATGTATTGATCCACCATGAGGACTCTGGGCAGGAAGAAGGACTATTTGCTTTAAAGTTCAATGGCTCTCCACTACTGTTAGTGTTGTAACCGCAGGAGCAATCGATATCAGGAGAAGCCCAGTGTCACCAGATATATTCACCCACTCACAGACATCATAATACCATCCAGACTCAGACGTTCCTGTCCGTTGCAGTCTACATTTCTTTCTCTTTATCTCCTAAAGCATTTTAACTTTTTTTTTGTTTGTTTGTTTGTTTTAGCATTGTCACTTAAGGCATGGTTTAGCGCTTTTTTTTGTGTATTATAATTACACCGAGTATCCATTTCTTGCTGGCTGTGATATAGAGAAGCATAGAAGAGCGAGGTGTCACAATACAACTGATTAGGATGGCAAAGGGAAAGAATATGTGTTTATCAGGAGGACATGAAGCTTCTGCCTATATATATAAAAAAAAAAAGGAAATATATATTTTTTCCGACATTTTTTTTTTTTTTTTTTTTTTCTGGTTCAAGGTGTGCAAATTTTGTCTCTTGCTGTCCATGCATAATGGACTATTATTGGGGGGCTTTGTGAAGATATTAATGCTGTGATTGTGAGGATGGGGTGGGGGGTATCTTTCGCCTTAGGGAACAGCAAGGGCAGGCCGTCCTTTTCCCAGCTTTGATGAAGGGGTCACCTGGAATTTATCACTCGACCCCAAGCCCTGTCTTGATGTGACATGGCACAATTATCAAGTCGCACATTTGTTCCAGGTCTCCCTCTTCTCAGCGCCAGTTGCAGTAGCAAATACGAACAGGTATATTGTGCATCTGGAACCACACCGTATCCAAAATACCCCTTCATTTTAAAGCCTCACTGTATCTCATGCATTACATGAATTGAGATGTTTACAGGAAATGAGCAGTATTTAGTTATACAGGTTCACATCCGCACCAGACTCTCTCTGTAAACATTCATGATGCATAACCCGCAATGTTTTCCTTGCATTGCCAGAACATTGTCCAAACGTTTGCCCTGCTTTGCAACCCCTCTCACTAGCTGAAGTCAGCCTAGGGTGTAATCCCTCCCTCTTTTTGTGCATATGCATACTTTATGGCTGTGCATACATTTGCATCCCATTCTTTCCTTTCTGCAGCACGCCGGCTTCAAGATCCCTCCCTGTAGCCTCCGAATGAACCTGTTTACATTCGTACATTTCCACCGGCGTTTGAACTTGGCCCATCGATTTGTTTACGGTCAGGGTTACGGCACAGTTCCTTAAAGGGGCCTGCAATCGAACGTCTAAATATTTGAGTAAGAGGTCAGCGGTGAGAGCTGGAGAAACAGCATGTAAATGCAGATGGGGCAAGGGAAAGAGGAGTTTCTGACAGGAATAGGGTAATGGAGGAAAAAAACGAAAGACGAGTCAAGAGGCTGCCGCATAGTGCAAGGCAACTCACAATTCCTACTAAGCTCACAAGAGGGAGCTGCTAGTCAATCCTTTCACATGTGTGTATGCTTGATGAAAATCCCCATCCGCACCTTAATGCACTGCAATCTGTTCGACTCATAGAGACACATGTATGTGGAATTTAGACTTGAAAAACTTTGACTAATTGACTAATGTTAACCATTATCATGATTGCAGAGCTTAAAATTTGATGTCTGACATCATGTTCCACAAGCTTTCATGAAATCACAGATATCCCATATAATTCATTAAGTATAAGATTTTTATTAATAATTAGACTGTTATTCCTATTTAAAAAGAAAGTCTATATTATATTATACAGTATGGTATTATCTGGTATTATTAGGGTTTGGGCTTGTTTTGCTTACTTAACAGAAATTAAATTGTAATAATAATAACATTGTAATTTATTTTTACTTAACACTAAATCATTTGCTTGTTGACATTAAAGTAAGTGAAATATGTCATTGTGGATTTATGATAATATGACTAATGTCATTGTGGATTTGATGTTTACGTATATATATATATATATATATATATATATATATATATATACACACACACACACACACACACACACACACAAACACACACTCATCTGCTAATAATGTCACCTTTATTATAATGAAAAACTCTGCTACATCAGTGACATTTAAGAAACACTTTTGCTTCACAATACTTTCTGGCAGGGAATGATCCACTTGTTATTTGATGCTAGTTAAATAACTGTAATTACTGAACCTTTTACATTTTGTCCTTCCAGTGAAAATGATGTTGTCTCTCTTTTTCTCTTTCGGTCTCTATCTCTTTCACTCTCTCTCGCTTTACTTTCTACATTCAACACATTTTAGCTGCAGGAGTGTGTGTCTTATGCCAGATGTCATAGTTAAGTTTGTGAAGGGGGAGAGAAAGCATTCTTGAGGCAATTTTGTTGTCACTGATTTTAGATAATGTACGAAGATGGAAAAAAAAAAAAAAAAAAAAGATTTTTAACAAAGCTTTAGCTACTTTCTTTCTTTTCTTTACTATATTTCTACTTTTTGCAGTATTTTTGATTTGTTGTTCTTGAATTTACCATTTTTCTGTAGCACCTAACTATATAAGAAAAAACTGTATTATGCCTATAAACATAATAGCATTAATATGTTACTATTGTAAATTTCTAGTCTTAATAAGCACCGTATTATATGCTTGTACTGACAGAAATATTAATCTCTGAGGAATAATATGTTTTATCATGTGGTTTGATATAGAGCCTTCTAAAATGATAAATTGCCAGTACCGTGTGAAGTCGTAGATATATCCACGCAGAAGCAACATACACATATTCAGCCGTAGCCCTCAGCTAAAATCTTCTGGCCGTGTGCAGGCGTAGCTAATAGCGGTTAAGCAGCAGATACGGAGCAGAGTTTATGTAGCATATATTTAGGTTTATAAGTCTACCTATAGCAAAGATACGTTTTCCCCACCACTTTAACACAAATAAAAGATGTACTTTGCCTGTTGGATGAATTACAGAGAGCAAAAAGAGTCTCAGCGAATGCAGCTGTGTGTTATGGAAACCTGGAGGAGAAATCAGCTATTTTATTAAACCTTCCATCATACCTAGAATGTTCTACATAGTAGATTTTCTTCTCTTCTCTCAAACATACAAACTGAACACTTCAGTTATAGAAACTACAGTGCTGAAGCACTTAAGCAGTAATATAATAATATAAAGAGGCAGCATACAACATTTGGTAAATGCGGTCTATGTTTTACAGTGTTCTGTTAAAAAAAAATGACAGAGCACTTTTATTTTAGTGGTTATTTTCCCCAGTATAATGATGCCTTTTTTTTTCAGTTAACAAAACAAAAGGAAATTATACTTTAAATTACTTTCGTCTGATTCTATGCTCCTTTTTTAACCATGGAAAGGCATACTGTTTTATACAATGCATTATTCTGACTATATATGTTTCACTGTGATTTACATAATTCATGTCAAGCTTTGTTTCAGTCTGAATTTATTTACCAACAGGACATAAATATAAACATACTTTTTGTTTTATGATTTATAGCTTTGTGTTGATTTTAAAATTCCCTCTTTCTGGGTTGTTAGGAGTATAACTGACACTTTCTACTTTGGTCTGGCCTTTTCTAACCGTAATAAATCATCTAAAAGAAACACTAACAAAAGGACATGTAAAACAGTACTCTCCATGTACACTTCTTCTTCTTCTACTTATTCTTATTATTCTTATTGGATAATATCATAATCATATTTATGATTTTCAGAAGAGAAGAACTGCCCAAAATAAATTAGACTGTGGTACTTAACATTTAGGTGATATTTCATCAAGTTGCTTTTATTAGTTTAATTTATGGATAACCAATTTACATGACCGAAGCTGCACCATAAACATCGTTTATCAAAATACATTATAATAATGAAGCTATTTTAAAATGCATATTAAAGGGACTAAAAACACGTTAGACTGGCTAGCTGTGATGGTTCCATCGGTGAGATAATTAATGGCTAAATAGGAGCTTTCTTGGCAAACAATTGAGGAATGAGTACTGGCCCTGTAAAAGTGTACACTATAAATACAACAATAGGTAAGATTAACCTCCAGTGATAAACAAGTGCACTCCATCGCCTGGCACAATAATGCAGAGGACTCACAATTAAATATGAAATTAAAAACATGCAAGTCTGAGTGCAGCAGATGACGCGGGTGGTATTTCTTTCTTATTTGTATCTCTTTGTATTAGCGAAGGAAAACAGCGAGAGTTGGGGGACGGTTAACAACAGAAGATAACAGTAAGTCCATATCATTCTTTTTAAATGCATTTTGACATTTTAAAAATGTTATTGCATTTATTGTTTCTATTTTGTCATGGCAATTAATTTACAAACTAATTAACCGCTACTGCTTTTAATTTGTTTGTTGCAGGGTGTTTTGGATTATTCTAATCATCCAAGCATTTGAACACAAATCTTGTGTCCCCTGTAATGCACTTAACACATGTTTGTAGTAGTCTCCCGACATGATTTGAGGACATCTCTCTCCGTCTGCTCGCCCCTCATCAGCCATGAGGAATCATGCCTGGGTGTCTTGAGTGCCATTTGTTAATCAAGGCCAAAGTGGCAGATTATAAATATAACAGAAGAAAAATGACACATGTAAGTGATCTCATTTAAGAGCATTACATTTGAATTTATTGGGGTACTTAGAGGGGATGGAAAGGGTCGTGACTCTAAGGTGGTGGTTTAGAGTCATGCAAATGAGAGAGAGAGAGACTGAGAGTGAGCAAGAGTTATGGCGGTGGTTGGCGTCTTAGCCTTCACTTCATTATCATAGAGAAATGCTCCATAACCATCTGCTGTTGGGTCCCCAGGAGGCCGTACCCCAGTGCCAGCCCCCTCTTATTGCCAGTGTACACTTGTCCTCACATGTGCACTTCAAGAACACCTCAGTTTGTATGACTCGTCTGACTGTTAGGGCGAACCATGATGATGTCATTATGATGTCAAAGTGTTGGTTTGACTGTGTTTGTGTGTACTTAAAAGGATAGTTCCCTCAAAATGATAATTCTCTCATCATTTACTCTCATGTCCTTCCAAACTGGTGTGACTTTTCACATCACAAAACAAACATTGAAGGAAAAAAAAAAAAAAAAAAGTAGGCTATTCTCTATGTTATGGGGACCAAATGTCCCCACAAATAGTAATACCAGTAAATGTTGACCTCATTTATTTTCTCCATGTGGAAACAAGCTTACAAATCATAAAAAATTATCTTTTTTGAAAATCTAAAATAGCAGAAAGTTTTCTGTGATGAGTAGGTTTAGGGGTAGGGTTACTGTAGGGGGATAGAATATACAGTTTGTACAGTATAAAAACTAACCTGGTCTCATGGAAAGACGTACCTGTGGGAATGTTTTTGCGAGTCGCAAAAATACATACCAATACGTACATATCACGGCAGTGTCCAACAGAAATGAACACTAGAGGCAGTAAAACAGCAAACGCTTTTAATCGTTTCCATACACAGTTACGATTACAGGGTCAGATTATGGATTAATAAAGACTTATTTTCACGTCTCCTTGCACAATATCATGTTATGACTTCAAAACGCTTTTTACCAAAATGCATGATTTGTAAACTAATATATTTTGGACTTTGCATCGCTTAACCAGCTCCATATGTTTTGCTTTTCTGACATGACAAACTTGCTCGGTAGCTCAGCTGATACGGAGTTGTACTGAGGACGAAGAAGCCTTCGGTACGAATCCCGTGAAAGACGAATCTCGGTAAAAGAGCTCCAAGGTGAGAAATCAAAACAAGCTAAAATAGCACGATTTTGGATGCTTTTTTATATCACATTTGCTTTTGTTAACACTATCGGGTAGGTTTAGGTGTATTGTTGGTGGTACGTTATTTTAAAACTTAATGGAGCATTACACTTTTACACTCACCGGACAAATTTCAAATCAGAACTGCGGTGATTCGTATAAAACAACGTCATAAAAACATACCATATTCACGTTTATCTGTTCTGGCAAAAAAAAAAAAAAAAATTAAACACTTTTAGCGCCACTTAGTAGACATTTCACATTGAAACTGTAGTGATATGTACGTATTGGTATGTATTTTGCGATTTGCGAAAACGTTCCCACAGGTACGTTTTTCTAATGTGACCAGGCTCATAAAAACCATTGTCTATGCAATGTCCCCATAAAACATGGAGACCCAACATGTTGTTTTGGATCCCATCGACTTTCATTGTATGGCCAAAAAATATCTTCTTTTTTGTTCCACAGAAGAAGTAACTCACACAGGTTTGGAACGACATGAATAAGAATATTATTAATTTTTGGGTGAACTATTTAATTATGGCTTGAATTTAACTAGACTGCTTTTAAAAAGGATCATAACAGCATCATAAATTAAACATTCACTCAGATTCAAATGTAAATAATGTAAAATGTAAATGTAAACTTGCAAAACTCTTGGCATGCTGTATGTTAAAAACATTTTTACATTTGTCTTTTTTTTAATGAAGCATGCAGCATAAGTGAGAATTAAATTTAATGTATAATAAAGACATCTTTTGCCTCAGAGGGATAAAATTAAGTGGGACAATGAACATAGACATTACATAAAACCTGGAAAATCTTATTTATAATAAAACAAGCTGCAGCATTGGAAAAGCATGTCCCTTTTGTGTGTTTTCACAGGTTTAAAATTCCTCTCAATTAATGATATTTGTTTTTAGATCCTGCTGTAAAGCTTTCACATGTATACATACAACAGCAGCTAAACCTCTTTGTCACCACCAGCTGCATCTACGTTGTGCAATTTTCCCTTGATCTTCACTACTTAAAGCAAGAAACTATAGAAATTTGTAGAATAAAGGAGTGGGATGCCTCAAACCGACAGCTACACTTTGAGTGCCATGAGACATAGTGATAGCTTCAATCCATTTGTTGGCCCCGCTTCGTGTTTTGTCAACAGATCGCACTGGGTTTTTGTCAATGGATGTTGACAGAAAATCAAAAGCGCCACAGTGGCGGCAGCCCATAATGGTGACTTAGCTCTGATTTACACATCTCTTATAAAGATCGACGATTTGCTAAACAATCAATCCTCTCACAAGAGCTTGTTATTTTGCTTCATAATAACTGTTAGCGCTTTTCAACATCCCTCCGCGGACAGGATCGCGTTTGCGCAGGAGAGCGCCTCTTATCTTTCGTGGAATGAATGCACGCTGAAAGGATAATGTGCCAGTGATTATATTTTGGAACATCCCACTGCTTTTTTCCCCCAAATTTCTTCCCTCCTTCTGAGTTTGTGCTGTTGTCAGTTGTTATTGAGAACCGGAAATATCTTCACGATGCATCGCCGCTAAAGAATCAAGGTGGCACAGCGTGGAGTCTTCGAAAGCTGCGCTACGGATTTCCACCCGCTCTATAATTTGATCAAAAGGAGATTTACTAAAGAGTATTTGTGCGAGTACGCATCCGTGAAAGATTCTCACCTAAACTCAACATATCAGGGTCTGCCCGAGAGCGACGTTTGCGTTGGAGGGTCTCTAATTTTATAATATAGGCCTCCATATGTCAGGCTCCCTGCGTTTGCTAGACTGTCAGTGCTCCAAAGAAGTTTCTCAAAGTTAAAATGGTCCAGCCAAACGAGGAGGTAGAATCGCTCATCCAGCATGGAGAGCCAGGCTGTGGAGGGAAGACTCCACCAATAGCGTCTAACAGTTTTAGAGGTGGGCAGGCCTTACGTTTCATTGTGCAGGGCTCTAGCTCCAGGCTTAGCCTCTGACGGTCCTGTTATGCATTTTTGCCAGACAATTGACCGTTTAACCATCTTTTACTGTCTTTTTAGCTCCTTGACGCCTCGGCTGTTATTACCGCATTGTTCCTCTTCCCACCATGGTGATGTGTGAGCTCCTCTTGCACATGTGCGGCACTTTTTCCGTGGGCTTTTCTTCTGTGAGGGCGATTACATTTTTTTTCTCTCTCGCTTGCTCTCTCTCTTCCTCTGCAGAATACCAGCTCTGCTTTTGCTGGAAAGTCAGATGCATACGCATGTTGCCATGGCAAAGCTTAGAATATATATTTATATATTATATGTGATTTTTTTCTTCTGCTTTTGGCCTCGATTGCTTTATCTCGGTGGTGTAGAGCCTGTTGCCCTCAGGGCCAGATTTAGATGTGTGTGGGTCTTCAAGGATTTTACTGCAGAAAAGCTGTTTGGATTGGGGCTGCTACGCCATACAAGTGCGACCGAATTGTGTCATTTCTGGTTTTCTACTTCGTGCTGGAACCAAAGGAAAGTCCAAAAGAAGAGCAAAAAATACAAGACAAAAGCTGATGAAAACAGGCCCGATTGGATTATGTCAGACCTGGCATATTTCTAGTTTTGAAGAAAGTCTTGGTTTGCCGTCTTATCGGCCCTTGCCTCCCAGCTAAATGAATTAAACAGGCACAGCCAAATGATTGTCCTTGCTTTGAGTTTGTATGTCTAAGTCTCACATTGCAATATTAACAAAAGAGTAAAAGGGAATGGGCGAAAAAAAAAATTCATTTATTAGATCTACGTTTACCTGTCAGGTAAAGACATATTGTATTGCTAATGATGATGTGGAGGCTTGATAATAATGCTTGATAAAAGTGACAAACAGATCTTAAAGAACAGTCAAATTGCTCCGTTCACATGAAACACCTGTAAACATGGCAGAAGGAATTGCACTACATTGCATCAGAATTGCATAATTATCAGTTCTGAAATTAGTATTTTGCTCTAATTTTTCATTCAGGTATAATCAGCTCAATTTCTCTATCCTATCTCTCTCGAAAAGAGCATGAGAGTTTCTCCTCATTGCCAACAGGTAATCATGTCTGATTAGCAGTTCAACACACTAATTACATTTGGTTAGGAAGTATAATTTATCCACCATGACTTCAAATATAGAAGAGCTTTAAGGGAAAACACTGGTTGTATGCCTCCAAAGATTAAAGGGGTTAGAAATAGATGCTAATGCCAAAAACAAAGACACAAATCTCTTAAATTCATAAATCGGAAACAAATCAAAGCAGATTTTTTTTTTTTCTTGTAAATTATTTAGCTTGAATTAATTTTCCTTTTTTTTACTTAAAACATTGTACTTTGTGAATAATAACATGCAGATACTTTGCACTTATACATTAAACTTAAGCATAATTGCTTATAATAGAACACAACATACACGTTACTATGCGTGTGTGGTTCAGGTATACCCTGCGTTATGGGAACAAAATGTCCCCACAAAAATGGCAATATCCGAACTCCTTGTCCTTGCAGGGACATTTTTTGTTCCCCATGAGGAAAACAGCTTATAAATCATTCTAAGTGATGTTTTTTGAAAATGTAACAATGCAGAAAGTTTTCTGTGATGAGTAGGTTTAGGGGTAGGGTTGTGTTTATGGGATAGAATATATAGTTTGTACAGTATAAAAATCATAATGTCTATGGAGTGTGTGTGTGTGTGTGTGTGTGTGTGTGTGTGTGTATGTGTGTGTCTGGTCTAAGTATTCCCTACATGGGGACCAAATGTCCCCACAAATATAGTAATACCAGTAATTTTTGACCTTGTGAGGACTTTTTTTTTTGGTGCCCATGAGGAAACAAGCTTATAAATGATACAAAATTATCTTTTTTTGAAAATCTAAAATAGTAGAAAGTTTTCTGTGATGGGTAGGTTTAGGGGTAGGGTTAGTGTAAGGGGACATACAATATACAGTTTGTACAGTATAAAAACCATTACATCTATGGAACGTCCCCATAAAACATGGAAACCCAAAATATATGTATGTGTGTATTTCTGTCCATGCTGGTGAAGAGATATTAGGCAGCTCTTGTTCTCCCTGTGGTGTGGTCATCTGTGTTCCAGTAAACCCTGTGGATTATGTTGTGACACATGTTGAGATCATGCTTTAGCACCTCTCTCTCAAGGCTACAGGTGTGAACAGATCCTTTCTGTCGGATGTTTAAACTACACAGACAGAGGTACAGGTACATTGGAGTTGTACTGTTTCCATTCCTCTGTAGCCTTTCCATGCCTTAATTTGCTTCTGGAAAATGTTACGTATTGCTTTAGCAAAATGAGAAATGAGTTTTTGTGATGACACAGTATGTGGGTATAGTGTAGTTTTGTTTTATGTATATAGATTTGGAGTCTGAAAGTACTGAGAGTCTGAGAGACTGGGGAGAGTACTGAGGATGAGGATGAGTAAATGGTGGCAGAATTTTCATTTTTGTGTGAACTATATTTAACTTTCACTTTGAGTAGTTTGATTTACAAGTGGACAGCACTAAATACAGGTGTAAACATTGTGGATACATTGTGATCTGATCACATTAATCACATTTAGACTAACGCCTGTTTCGCACTGGATGCGCAAGCAGAGCGAAGGCAGTGCAGAAGCTGTGCGAATGCGGAGCAGGAGCAGCACGTGCCCATTGTGCTTTCACATTGGCGGCGTTTGTCGCGCGCATCTGAACCGTGACAGACAGGAAGGAACGAACAAACGAAGAATGCCCAATGTGTAAAAAAACTATGAGCATTCTGCATGAAGCAGTGTTTGTTATGAGATTAAAATTTAAGTATACTTACATATATTTATGTATGTATATACTGTATGTATATAATAGCTGAGTCAAGTCACTTTTCTGCCTTGTTTTCAAAGCGTTAATTGTTTTTTTTGTTTTTTTTGCAGGTGGTAAGTTGAGTTGACCTGTGTAACATGCTTGCAGGCAAATGTCTTCTGAAGCTAAGCATCAAAGTCTGATTAACTACGGTCACAAAATAGAACCAGACTCCTCGAATCTCCTTCGCTAACACATCTTGCTTTGACAATGAAAACTTCGAGAAGAACAGAAGGCCGTTAGATTTTATAATCTATAAGAGAACTACTGTGCTCCTGCTCAAATTTATAGGCACTTATGAAGGTGCCTGACTCGATATTTATAAACACAACTTCAAAAAAAGTCAGCACCTGCTATCAGGTTTGAAAGCTTCTCTGCTTGTAAATATATACCCATACGCCAAGTTTATAGACACTAGCAATTTAATATATTGGAACTAACAGAATTTTACCACACACATTAATATTTTATGAGACATTGAATATTACTGCATTGAAGCTGAAGCTTTTATTACTCATTCTGTTTTTTTTTTATACCTTTAAGTGGACAAAGCACTTTAACTGTTATTATGAATTTTGTAATAAGCCTTATTGGGGTAAATCACTTAAAACGTGTTAACATAGTAGTGAACATTTGGTGCTATAGTCTGCTTGTTAACATGATATCAAGGGTGTTTCAAAAACCTAATCAGTTCATTTAATGCAATTGATAAAGATGTTAAACAGTTTTACTATTTGCATGCTTGTTTTTCCTTTAACAGCTGCTTTGTTGGTGTTTTATATCAATGTTAGAGGTTTCAATATAAATTGTGTTTAAATCACATTGACATCTGAATCTCAGTAATAGAAAGTGATTTGCGGTGTATTATTGATCCTCATTGTTTTACTTTACTTCAGGAATGGACTGTTGTGTGCTGCTTTAATGCTTTATTTCTGCTCATCAACTAAGTAAATTGTGCAACAAAACCTGCCAGGCTCATTATTACTCAAACAAACTGTAACAGCTGCATGCCTGTGTGTGCGTGTGCTTGTGTGGGTTTTCCTGTCGACATAGTCTTAATGAGCCAGTATAGTAATTATCAGTCATTCTGTCTTCACTTAATTAATGAAAGCGCAGTATTAATACGTTTACATTACAGTTTATACTGTTTTGTCAGTGTGTTTCCACAAAATGATGGTCAGTCATTTTAAAATAGTCGTTCTATCTATCTATCTATCTATCTATCTATCTATCTATCTATCTATCTATCTATCTATCTATCTATCGTTCTATCGTTCTATCATTTTTTCTATCTATTGTTCTATTGTTTATTCTGTCTATCTGTCGTTCTATCTATTGTTCTATCTATCTATCGTTCCTTCTATCTATCGTTCTATCTGTCGGTCTATCGCTCTTTCTATCGTTCTTTTGTTCTATCTATCTATCTATCTATCTATCTGTCTATCTTTCTGTCTATCATTCTGTCTATCTATCATTCTATCATTTTATCTATCGTTCGTCCTATCTATCGTTCTATTGTTCTTTCTATATATCTATCATTCTATCCATCGTTCTTTCTATCATATATCTATCTTTCGTTCTTTCTATCTATCTTTCTATTGTTCTTTTCTTTCTATCTATCATTCTATCGTTCTTTCTATCTATCGTTCTATCATTATATCTATCGTTCTTTCTATCTGTCGTTCTATCTATCATTCTATCTATCATACTATCTTTTTTCTATCTATCGTTCTTTCTGTCTATCGTTCTATCGTTTTTTCTATCTATCATTCTTTCTATCTATCGTTCTGTCTCTTGTTCTAGCTATCGTTCTATCTGTCAGTCTATTGTTCTTTCTATCGTTCTTTTGTTCTATCTATCTATCTATCTATCGTTTTTTCTGTCTATCATTCTTTCTGTCTATCTATCGTTCTATCTATCGTTCTATCTGTTGGTCTATTGTTCTTTCTATCGTTCTTTTGTTCTATCTATCTATCTATCTATCTATCGTTTTTTCTGTCTATCATTCTTTCTGTCTATTATTCTATCTGTCGTTCTATCTGTCGGTCTATTGTTCTTTCTATCGTTCTTTTGTTCTATCTATCTATATATATATCTATCTATCATCTATCTATCGTTTTATCGTTTTTTCTGTCTATCATTCTTTCTGTCTATCTATCATTCTATCTGTTGGTCTATTGTTCTTTCTATCATTCTTTTGTTCTATCTATCTATCTATCTATCTATCTATCTATCGTTCGTTCTATCTATCGTTGTCTATCTATCTATCTATCTATCTATCTATCTATCTATCTATCGTTCTTTCTGTCTATCTATCTATCGTTTTTTCTATCATTCTTTCTGTCTATATCGTTCTATCTGTCGGTCTATTGTTCTTTCTATCGTTCTTTTGTTCTATCTATATATCTATCGTTCATTCTGTCTATCTTTCGTTGTCTATCTATCTATATATCTATCGTTCTTTCTGTCTATCTATCTATCTATCTATCGTTCTTTCTATCTATTGTTCTTTTTATTGTTCTATCGTTCTTTCTCTGTCTATTGTTCTATCATTTTTTTCTATCTGTCTATCTTTCTATTGTTCTATCTATCGTTCTTTCTATCTATCGTTCTATCATTCTATCTATCTTTTCTATCATTCCATAGTCTTTCTTTCATTCTGTCTTCCCTCTATGTCTGTTCTCCTTTTATATATGTTCGAGTATGTGTGTAGATCCCAAAGCCCCTCTTCTCTAGTTGGGGAATCTCTTACAATCTTCTCTTTCTCTCTTGGGAAGGTGATTTCAGACATGAGATTGATGTGTAGTTGGGGAAACGACACCTTGAACAGGATTTGCCATTTTAAACCTCTCCAAACCCATGTGATCTCCCCTATTTGCCCTCTGAGGGATCAGTGTGGAATGCAGTTTCAAAAGCCAATGAAGAAAATTGAAAGAAAAGCCCTGTTCCCACCAGAGGAACAATGAATATCTTCACAAATGCTAAAACGCTAGGTAGGCGGAATATCATCTTGTATTTTGTTATTGAAAAAAAGTGCAGCGGAGCCACGCTTGCCTTGGGACATCTCGCAAGCGTTTTCGAAACAAAGTATCCTTGTTTCACTTAGAAATCGTTAACTACACCAAATCGTTTTCATGCCCTGTCAGTGTGTGGATTTGTTTTACAGAGATGGGCATCGTTTTGCTGAGACGGGGAAAGCAATTGCTTCACGGATCCTCAGTTCTTTTTATATCTACGGACTACAGATGGTACAAGCTGTACTCTTGTTCTGTTTGTTAACACGTCTTTCTCCTGTACAGGGGCATCAGGCCTAACCTTCTGTCGCTTTAGGTCATGTCATAGCACTTTGCCATGGCTTATTCAGCTAGCGAATGACACTGATGGTGTAATATGACTTTGCAGCTCTGGAACAAGATGTAAGGGAAAAATAAAACACCCTACGCTCATTCAGTCAGGCCTTTCTGTCCCTTTTTTTTTGTTGACAACTTTGGGTTTTATCTGATGCTTGTTCCTGTGAAAAAGGAGAAAGAGAGTGAGAGGCACCGAGCGAGAGAGGTACGTAACGGGTGTGAAAGGGCCACCTCTACATTCCTCATTGAGCACGGCTACTTAGGGAGCTGTGAGCCCTTGAGATGTGAAGTTCTTTTGAGTCCGCACCAGGAGCTGTGGGCTCCTAATTGTTTCTAATAGATAGGGAGGTGTCGAAGCTTATTCTGCCAGCCTGGAAAGAGAGAAAGAGGGCGAGAGGGAGGAGAAGGGAGGGAGAATGAGGTATTAAGAGCATAAAAGAGGATGGGTGAGAGCGGTTGCAGGCCTTGATTTGTAATGACTCATTAAGTTTTCCTGGTTTTGTGCTGGCTGGCTCATTATAGCCCATAGAGTGGAGGGAAATAGAGGAGTGGAGGTGGGAGGTGAGTTTAAATAGCCTGAGCCCAACACTAGGCCACAAAGCATGGACAAATAGTTGAATAGAAGGATGAACAGATGCAATAAAGGTGGCAGATGCAACCTTGCCAGGCAAATTGCCAAGTTAATTCAGATATATGCCATTTCTTTATTCGGAAAGACTGAAAAGGCAGTACCTTATGGCAAGTTTAGTGCGATGACTCAGTACGAATATAAAAAGTACTTTTATAGAGGTTACTTGCATATAATGAGTGCTCAATAAATGATAATTGCAAATAGGATAAAAAGCTAATAACATCCATTAAATGCATGACTATAGACGAATTGGCCTAAATTTGCTATACAGTCAGTTTTGAGAAATATCCAGCCTTGATTTTCCCTTGCTGTTTCTTAAAGGAATATTCTGGGTTCAATACAAGTTAAGCTCAATCAACAGTATTTGTGGTACTTACACTGAAAGTAAATGGGGCATTTTTTTTTTATTTTTTTTTGAGAACTGAAAAGCAGAAATAATTTTTTGCGATAATCAGCGTTTTGCCACAAACCTGGAACTAAACCCAGAATATTCCTTTAAAGAGAGTAACTAAATTTATATTTAAGTATACATGATAGTCAGGCCCATTTTTGCCATATCACACTTTTAATACCTCCATCCTGAATATCCACGAAGGGAAAGTGAGTGAGTGAGAGAGAGAGAGACTGAAAATAGATGTGTAGAGAGAGGGGTACAATGGCCCTGGCTTGGCTGATCCATAACAGTCATTGGCTGTTACATACATTTCAAGATCCATTCAGGCTCTGGAGATAATCGAGCCGGCCGACAGTTTCCCCCCCGCAGCCCAATGGATTTATGATAGCACTGTCAAGAAAATGAGCCAGAATGACACAGTAGCTGACTTTAGCTGCAAATAATGTGATAGGCCGTACAGTGGCTGTGCAGCAGCTGCTGTCATCGCAGGTAATAGGCTATAAAGAAGCCTGATAGCAATACCTGTCATTGCTTAATGGCTGACTTCACTGAAGAGCTTTTGTGGCCTTTAACATGGAGATAATAGAAGATACAACAAATTTTATAGCTTCCCGCCTTGCATTCATAATTTATCGGAAGCAGGATACCGCACAACAAGGACAACAGTTCAGAAATGGGATGAGACGGAAGTTTGACGGGTTGGCTTAGACAGACGGGAACTGCTGGGCGGAGGACGAGACAGTTCTTCTCCACAACTTACTTGAAGGAATTGAATTGAGAGATGAGGAGCTTGATGCATATAAATCCAACCTTGCATGTGTAAATGTAACTCACAAAAGTAACAAAGTGTGGGTTAACGCTTTTAACAAGCATTTACTGTAGATATCTGATGCATTTGATCTGATATTTGATGCATTTGAGCAATGTTGATGTTTTTTTGTTGTCGTTTTAGGATGTACACTTTTTAGCTCCCAAAATAGTTTTCATTAGAAATCAGGCCTGGACTTTATTTATGTTATGTTGATGAAGAATATCCAACTATGTGGTTGTTTATTAGTGTTTAGTTAGTTTATTTGATATGGTTAGGAGTCTTGCGAATCCAGTGGTGTACAGTATATACCTGGCTATGTGGTAGTGAATTGCGCATATCCTGTCATTTTAAATAACTGTACACCAAGTGTGTGGATAGCCCTGCTCTTTATCACTCACTGCGCTACTGTTACCTGTCCACCACACTGTGAGTAGAGAGTTGCCAACATTATTTTAAGTTGCCACGTTATTTTAAGGACAGTAGACCGTTGCTGAGACAACCAGTAAGCGGCAATATCGACACTGACATTTTTTTCCCCGTAAAAAACACACACCAGAGAATAGTGCTGAGATTGACGCAAAATAAAACTACAGTACCAGCCAAATTGTCCTTAAAAGAAAGAGGAGACACCAAATGCTAAGAAATACTCATTAATTTGCTCATCAAACAAGTCGTTATGCTGCTTTAAACCATAAAGGGGAACAAAATATGGTATTAAATTGTAAAAATGCAAAATATAAGCATTTTCATTAGTGGTCCCAGATTGTTGGACCTGTCTTCCACTGCAAGGAAAAAAAAATCAGCAGAAAAATGGACGTCCTAGCAGAAGATGACAGACATTTCCATCAACCATAAAACACAACACAATGCAATACATAATTCAAAATATGGGTAAAACACCTGAGTAAAGTTAATACAGAAAATTGTGTATGATTTTTTTTTCTTTTTTTTCCAAATACCATCAATGGTTCATGAATGAATGAGTGATATCAGTATATATATATATATATATATATATATATATATATATATATATATATATATATAGATATATATATATACATATATATATTAAACATAGAACCATTGATGGTTACGTTTACATTTTTCTGTCTTATTGATATACTAACAGAACATTGAGTATTTTAATGTTAATGGATTGGCCCAATTCACTTCCATTGTTAGTAAATCACTGTTAACCATGATGAACACAATCGGAGATATATTAATAAATATCCTGACGCATCCGAGCTTCATAAAGGCAGTGAACAGGGGTCACAAGTATGAGCTGAAGAAAGTGCTTCCATCCACATCCATTCATCATAAACGTACTCCACACGGCTCCGGGGGGTTAATAAAGGCCTTCTGAAGCAAAGCGATGCGTTTGTGTAAAAAAAAAAAAAAATCCATATTTAACAAGTTATGAAGTAAAATATCTAGCTTCTGCCAGACTGCCTTCCGTATTCAAGTTACGAAGAAAATGTAAACTGCCGTTGCGTCAGTTACACTTTTTTCGTAAGTTGAATAAGGAAGGCGTAGGATGTAGCATAAGCTTTTTGAACTGTAAGAGTTTTACACTTTCTCCGTACTCTGAATACGGAAGGCAGTCTAGTCTTTCAAATTTTCATTTGAAAGTGAACTAATTATTTATTTAAGATACACTATCGATTGTTTAATACATTTACATGCATACATTAAATCTTGTTTGAAACTAATGCACACACTTAAGCACATTCACACACACTCTCAATGTGAGTGTAATCAGACAGCTCCATATGTCACCATCCTTCATTACGAACCCTTACACCCACAGTGTGGCTACATAAACACTGAGGTCTAGGCCATGCTCTCTCTTTCACCTCTCACTAGAGGACTTCAAAGTCACTCCGGCACACCGGTTTCTGATGAATGCTTCCATCTGCCCGTCTGACGTATGTCTCCATCCCCACCCCGGCTCCATTCCGCTCTGGAAAAAAGCCCCAACCATTCCACAACCTCGTCTGAGTGTGGCCATTTGTTAGCACTTAGCGTTAGCCTGCATCTGGGAGACCCAGCTCTAATTTGGTACGCTGGCCCATCAATCCTTTTAATACAACGCTCCAGCGAAGTCACTCAGGCTATGTAACTAATGCTGGCTATTACTATCCTTATTAAAAGTGTAATGTTGTATTAAGTAGACCAATAAAAGTGGATTGTTTGGTGCAGCGATTCTATTCAAATGGAGCATGAATTTATGATGGGGATCTTTCAGTGCCAAAATAATCCCTGTTTTAGCAGGGGAGCGCTAGGATAATTGTAATACTTTTTGGTTTTTGCTAAATTATTCTGGAAATGTGTAACCTTTGGCTAAACCTTGGAAATTTTGCCCAAATATCTTTGACATATTAGCAGTCATTACATATATTTCAATTAAATGTATAACTCAATCAGGTTGGATACAATTAAACTAGAAGTACAAACATAATACCCTGTTGTGAGTAGGCATAATTATATTTCATGTGTAGATTCTAATATTGCAAACACCATACAAACCATCAGATTTTGAAGGTCCGGCTTTAATACTTTGGCATTTTAAATATCAGGTTGATATTAAAAAAAAAAAAAAAAAAAAACAACAACAACAATGCTTTAAAAACTACAGACAGACATTTTAAAAGGATAAATACATTAGTTATAATATTAAGTTAACGATTAAAAACTGTTGACAGAGAGATAATTGATGCAAATGATGGAAATTTTGACTTTAAACATTTTTTAAGTATCTATGTTGATGATGCTGAAAATGTATAAGAGGTAAACAACTGATTTATGCATGTCGGCAGTAAGTACTGATGTTAAGTGTTACCATTATTACATATGATAAATGATACTGGAAATACATTTATTTGAGTCACTAACACACGATAGTATGCGTCCATAAATATGCTGCAATCAGTAAAATATGACCAAACATTCAATTTTAATCATAGAACCTAACATTTCTGCTCTCATATTGTGACTTGCACCTACAATCACAATGATGTCCCATCACAAATGCATCTATACACACAGATGCACACTGATCATATACAATAGCAGTCGTCATCGGTTAACGGAAAGAACAACACAAGGGCAAGTCTAATCATCATCTGCTGCAGACCAGAAGGGTAGAATGTGGCAAGAAGAAAAGTGAAGATAAAATGAGTGAGAGAGAGAGACAGAGAGAGATAAATGAAAAAAGAGCTGAGAGTCACTGAAGCAGGACACACATAGAAATTAATTCCCTCCTTTCAGAATAAAAGAATACGTCTAATTCTGACATGCAGGTATGAGGAGAGACTATTAGGGCCCCTAGAAAAAAGAAAAGAAAAAAAAATAGAGAGAAAAATACTCTTAAGGACGCAAAAGAGAAACGATGAATAAGTGAAAAGAATAAGATGGGCAAAAGAGAGGCAAAGGGGGGAAAAAAGAACGAAAGGAGAGAGAGAGGCAAGACAAACAGTACTTATTTATACTGGGGCCAGCAGGTGGAAATGATAGTTAAAGGAATAGTTCAAAGAAAAAAAAAAAAAAAATTTTTTTTACTCACTTCCATGTCATTCCAAACCTGTATGACTTTCTTTCCTCTGTGGAACACAAATGAAGATATTTTGAAGAATGTACTGGTTGATCTTTTACATGCATATTTGGGGTCTGTAATTTTTTATTTATTTATTTACTTATGTTTAGATGCTCACAAAGGCTGCATTTATTTGTTAAAAATACAGTAAAAATAGTGATATTGTGAAATATGACAATTCAAAATAACTGTTTTCTGTTTGAATGTCTTCTAAAAAGTAATTTATTCCTGTGAATGCAAAGCTGAATTTTCAGCAGCCATTACATTACAGTCTTCAGTGTCACATGAAATCATTCTAAAATGCTGATTTGGTTCTCAAGAAACATTTCTTATTAATATCAATGTTGAAAACAGTTTAATATTTTTTTATAGCTGCGTAATATTTTTGTGAAAACCATGATACATTCTATTTGATGAATTGAAAAGTTCAAAACAACAATGGCCGTGATTTTAACAGTAAAAGACTGTAAAAATGCTACGGTGAAAATCATTTAATTTACAGAAAGTTTCTGTACTATATACGGTGAATAACTGTGATAGATCTAACGTACATTTTATGTAATTTTACGGTAAAATACCATTAAATTTACAGTTTTTGGAAGTGAAAAATAACAAGTCATCGTATAATTTACAGTGAAAAACCGTAAATTGACATTCCCACAATTCCCTGCGTGACACTTCACATTTGATGTATTTTTGTTGAAATAACTTCTTAGTTTTTCTTAGATTTTTCTAATCAGTTATGTAAATTAGGGTTTTATGTTACATCTAATGTTGTTAAATTAATGTTTATTGCATTTAAAAAAAATAAAATACAATTTCATGTGTGTTACCATGATGGTGTTTAGTGTTTGTGTGAATGACACTGTGCACCTTCTATATATTAGTATTGTCCTTCTCAGCTTGTGGAAAAGCTGCTTGTGATGAGCTTTGATTCATCATGTGACTCTCATCACCACTGTGTTTGGTGGTTGTCAGTGTATTATAAATGTACAAAACAGATATTAGTACTTCAATAGGTTGGTAAATTAACATTATATCAGTTAATGAAATACGTTTTTTTACCGTAAATTTAACAGAATTTTTTTTACGTTGTTACCGTATTTTTTATGGTGAAGTTCTGGCAACCACAGCTGCTGTTTTTTTACCGTAAATTTTACGGGAATTTTTTTTACAGTGTGACCCCAAACTTTTGAACAGTAGTCTGTATATATGAAGAATGTCAACTTCATTTGGATCGGAAATAGAGACAAATCCAATAATCACGTCCACTAAAAAAGTAATGATCCTGTTAAAATGCACCTTGGCTCTTGTCTCTGGCACATTTATTCATCCTACTTTACCCCCATACAGTCAGTCATAATTAACTCTGTCATCACGGCTGGTAGCCTAGCAGGCCATTACTTGGCCCTGTAGTTGCTTGTCCCGGCCCTTTGCTCTAATGCTTTATCAGGCTGAGGTACATCACCTCAGGATTGCTTTGTCAATAAGCTGACCGGGCCTGACCTGGCTTGGGCATCTCTAACCAGACAGCCTGAGTGACAGGTCGAAGATGGCTGATAATTCACAGAAATTGGAAGTGTGAAATCTTTAAGGGCCACTTCTCACGGCTGCCAAATGCCAGGGTATCTCTCCATCAGTGTACTGTTCTCACAATCCCAGGCATTGTTAATGGTGGCCTGTCTGTCCATCAAGACCCTGCTTCTGCTGGGATTTATCCCCTGTTTGCTTCCTTATCTCAGCTGGCTGGTTGCACTATCCTGGCCTAACGGGGCTGCTGTGTATGTGTGTGTGTGTGTGTGTGTGTGTGTGTGTGTGTGTGTGTGTGTATGTGTGTGTGTGGTTTTACTGAAAGGAAATAAGCTACAGCACAAGTGTGACGTCGCCTTCTTTTTCTCACTTTCCTACACAATGTCGAGGTAGAGTAGTTCTACTTTAACACCTTCTCCCTTAAAGGGATAGTTCACCCAAAAAAGAAAACACCCTCATGTCATTTCAAGTGTGTATAAGAAGATATTTGGAAGAATATTTCAACTATTTTTTTTTTCTTTCTATACAATGAAAAGCAATAAGGTCCAAAACAGCATATTGGCTGTCATTAATTATTATTATTATTATTTATTTTATTTTTTTTTATTTTTTTTATTATTTTATTTTTTTTATGGGTTATGGTGTATTTAAAAAATTCTCATTTTCATTTAGTTGAACTTGATGTACTAAAATAACTAAACTGAAATAAAAATTGAATTAAAAACTATAAAGACATTTAAAGAAAATATTAAAAAAAAAAACTAATACAAATGACAAAAACACAATAAAGTCACTAAAACTATAACTAAAATGAAAATGGAAAATACAAAAATAAAAAAACTACATAAAAACTACAATAGTATCTCAATAATACTAAAATAACACGAGAAATAGTGTCACAGTTGTAAGATACTGTATAAAGTTTCAATGTCAGATACAAAGTCAATTGTGATATATGAAGTTGCAATTATGAGACAAAGTTTGCAAATGTGAGCTATAAACTGTAACTCTGAAATATAAATTCACAGATACAAGAAGCAATGCTGCAATTACCTATTTTTAACTGAGATAGAAACAGGCTTCTAGAAAGTATTTTAACATTTTGCTTGACATTGCTAGGAATGAACTCCTTTCTATCTTCTATGAACTGTTCAGTACCAAATAAAGATCTAGGCCATTTTATTACTTTTATAATTAGAGTCAGACAAATTTAAACAGCCTAAAAATTAAACTAAATTTGCAGTTAATTATTAGGATGATAATTAGCTTTATGATTAAGAAGATAAGAAAAGAAACAATATTTTACTTGTTAGATTGGTCAGAATACAAAATGGCACAATCTCCTGTGGTTCCAGGCTGGAATGGAATCAAACATTTATGTCAGTTTGATATACTACTGTTAATATCATAGTCAGTTTGACTGGCAGCACCAATTAACATGAATTTATCTCTATACAAGTGAACATGCTAGATAGTGTGTTAATTGGCATGATTAGCACATACAATTAGTGATGTTAAAAACTTTCCATTGTGATGAAGATAGAAAAGTTTCACCAGCTCTTTGTCGTGCTTGCGTTATGGATGGTGGACAATTTTAATATTTTATAGGATTAGGAATAACAAAAGTATATTGGGCAGTCTGTATGTAAAAATATAAAACTGTAAAGCTCTGTCCTAATTATAATACGGAACAAGATCACCTCATAGGATGTTTGGAACTAGAAATTTTACAGCAAGAGCTGCTTCATTTTTGAACATGCGTTTTGTTTGTATAACAAATGAAGCTGAACAATATGACTTGCTCCATACAGCAGAAATAATGAGCAGCACGCTGAAAAGCGACTGTCAGCTGCTTATAGCCGAGGAAGCGGCTCCCTCAATCTGAGCACTCGGAGATGTGAACTGTATGTTGAATTGCAGTGAACAAACCCAGTCTCTTCCGAACCTCATGCTGTCACTCATTCTACTTACACCACATGCAAACCAGAGAGTTCCCACTCGCTCTCTCCAACGGAAACTATCTCTCTCCCCTGGAACTAAAGGAGGTGAGAGAGATGGAGCAAAAACAAATGGAAGAGAGGGAGTGGGTGATGGGAAGAAGAAACAGGAAGTGAGGGGGAGAGATTGAGAGAGAAAGACACTCCACATCTGTTAATCCAAAGAAGCTTAGTTAGGCTGAGAGTTTGTCCTGTATTTGTTTGTAGGATGGAAAGCCATGGGAAGAGGGAGACGGAGAATGTGAGAGAGAGACACTTCCATATTTAGCTACAGAGAGGTTTAAAATCTCAGCCAGCCTTTACTGTCACAGGAAAGTGAGTTCCCAGGCCGACACATCTCAAGCTGTTCAAATACCCATTAGGATGTTTTGTTTCCCATGCGCACTGACAAAAACGAAAAGAAAAAAAGAAACGTGAGCGAGGGGGAGTCGATGGAAATTTATCAACAAACTTATGTGATATTTAATGATCCTTGTATGCGGAGGGAAAGACCACAGCCTGATTCGCCTCTGCCAAATACCGATCCCCTAACTTAATTTCCTGCCCAATTGCTGTTTTATAGTGCATAGTACAGTGATACCAGCTAGTAATATAGAAAACAGATTGCCTGTGCAGCCATGTGGATCAAACTGTTACAGGGCTAGGGAGAACCTGTAGTCTCTAGGGGGGGTCTGTCGGTGGGCTTCACTAAACCAACAAACCCAGGCGCTTCCCTCATCCCTGACTGGCAGCAGCTGGCTGGATTGGGAAGAGATTGAGATTCCAGAGCTGGAACTGTGTCAGATCTTTACTTTGAAATTTAACTTAGTGCCATGTAGACAGTTACGTTTATCATTAGAGAATATTCATATACATAATTGCTGCTTTTAAGGGTACAGAATGACGTATTTTGTCATTTTATCAGAACGTTTATAATGGTTTGATAAGCGAGAGCTGCTTACAGGTACAGTGTTGAAGAGTAACTAACTGAAGTAGCAACTTCACTGCATTTTTCAATAGCGTGATAGTAGTTCAGCTGTTTTAAAGTATAACTTATCTGGTAACAAGTACATTTTTGTTGAAATGCTACATCACTTCTTATTTATTTATTTATTTATTTATTTATTATTTTTGTAAGTCACGTTTTCAGTTCATATAATGGATGGTTACTTAAAAATTTTTTGCATTTTTTGTAGTGATATTCAAAATTGTTATTGTGCAGTAATTTAACAAGAGTAATGTTATATTATGGTATATGAATTTAGTTGTTTAAATGCTGTTTAATGACTAAATACCTCTGTGTACAGAGGTTCCCTCTAGCTTTATGCATGGTGATCCATATGAATGCTATGTACAAAGTTTATGCTGTAGAACAGGGGTATTCAGTTAAAGAGGTCCAGTCCAAGAGGTCTGGTCTCTATATTTCCTTCCCAGCGGAGGTCTGGACAATATTTTTTGGAACAGTTATACATTTTAATCGGGGAAGCCATAGTATTTTGTAAAAGAAAAAATCCTAAAGACTTAGTCATCAAAGAAGTCATCAAAGATGAGAATCTTGGGCCCCAAAAGCCAAAGCAGTGATGTCTAATTATTTTATGATTAGATTAATTATTTTACATATCTTGATATGAATATAAAAAGGTTAGATCAGATGTTTTATCAGGCTATTTATTAGTAGTGGAGAGTTGGGCACAACCTAACACTTTTTGACTTTCTCAGTTTGTGTAAATCCATTTGGGGTTCAAAGTATTTTTTCCCCACATTCATTTCACACATATCTAGTGTAATTATGTGGTCTTGTTTCATTAATACAGTGTATGCTTTTTTTCTTTATTTACTCTGAAAAAATGGAAGTGAAATGTGACAACACATTGTGGCACGCTGCAACATTACCATATGGCAACTTAAAATGTTATCTGATTTAATGGCATTTTTAAATAATTAAAAATAAAATAATTTTGGATTTTGACAATGAACACATCGCAAAACACAGCTATACAGCATATTCCAAAATAATGTGGGCAAAAAGATGAAGAAAGAAATTCAGATATTCAGAAAAACACAACACACCCCTCCCTTCCCCCCACACAATAGACAAGCCAGAATGCTTTCAATATCTTGAAATATTAGAATATTAAATGAAGGGTAAACAACTCCTTGTAACTTTTTTATTGATATATTGTGTATGTGTATAATTTGTGTGTATTGTGTATGTGTATAATTGTTTTTTTTTGTTTTGTTTTTTGTTTTTTTTTTGAGAAGCCAAAGGAGAATTTCTACATTGGTGGACAATAAAGTCCATCCATCCATCCATCCATCCATCCTAAAATCCTCAAAAGTTACAGTATATATGTGAATCGCATCGCTAACGTCATAGAATAGCGTTGTTCTAATAGCAGCGTACATTGTAACGAGTTCTGATTTTGCCGAGTTAGATGCTTTCCTGGGTCAACATATTTTGTTGATCCTGGAACAACATTCCTGTCCGAAAAATGAAATGATAGGTGAATAGCACTGATGTAGAAGCACCTAACCCTGGTTGTAAGCCTAAACTTGACATTAACTGTAAACTTGTCTGTGAAACTGTAAAATTAACTGTAAAATCTGATTGGTTGAATGGAATGTTGTTCCAGGATCAACAAAGATGTTGATCCAGGAGCATGTTGCACTTGGTGATATCAGGTTCTACAAGTAACGCAGTGTTACAAAGTGCCCCATCTGCGCAATTTATTCCTGGCTAATGTCATCTGCTAGTTAGCAAAGCATTAAAGAAGTCTCTAAACTGCTAAATAACAGATTGCAGATTAAAATGATAGCAGAACAGCAGAACACTAAAAATTGAGATGAAAAATTAACTTGAGTAAGAAATGTACTTTTAGTTAAATAAATGTTCAGTGATATCTCCCAATTTTTTTTTTCTCTCTATATAGTGATATGGAAGCTAGTAAATGCACTAAGTTTTGTCAGGCTAGCATGTGTGGAAACCTATAAACCATGTGTGTTACAACTAGCCCTGCGTTAGGTAGTACCCCTCTCACCCCTAGCCCTTGCTTTGAGTTATGTGCGTGAGTGAGTCCTTATGACCTGATACAGAGGTGAGTCGTCATTTAACAAGTAAAGTTTATCCTTCATTTGCACTCACATGAATATTTATTGATATGAACATTCTGAATACAATTATGATGTGCCTTAAAAAGCTCATAAGGATGGCACATGGATTGAATTTCTAGCTGGGTTATATGATTAGGGGTGTTATTCTTTTTTTTAATGCACAATCACACATTTGGTCAGTCAGTTGGTAGTCAGTCAGTCTGTGTTTGTGTTTAGTACAAAAAGTACGAATAGAGCAACAACAGACTTGCCATCTGAGGCAAATACAGCAACTCAAACCAAAGCTCAGGTTATGGATATTCCAATGAGCCTAACACTGATAAATCTTAACAGCAGCAATAACTTAACAATAACTTTATACAACAAATTGCATGTTTATGTTTGCTAGTCAGTAATATATCTTAGATCAAAGATAGAAATGGATGGAAAAGGTACATTTGTGTTATAGTGAGAAAGAGGAAATGGTCTGTCCCTACGGGCAGAGGTAGGATGTAAAACGATCTCCCTTCAAACCACATCGCAAGGGCTTCTGCCAAGAGCCGCCAGAACTGACCCTTGAGGCACTGCCAGTGTTTCTCATAACCATTCCACAGAATTAATCTTCCAATCTTTGCATTATCACTTCTTCTTTTATAAATTTTCTTGGATTTTTTCCTGTCCTCCCCCTCACAGGGCAGTGGGAATTATCTTTTGCTTCCTACATTCCTCAGATGTTTGATGATATTTATATCTATTTTGGCAAGAGCTGGGCTTAGTTCACTGGTTTGTTTCATTTTTATATATCCCACCTAAAATTCCTAAAATGAAATATTCATCTCTTTTTTATGACAAGTACAGTATTTTAAGCTGCATTACATTTTGAACTTCTCTCTGGTTCTTTAAGAGTTTCTTCACTCTGTTTACTGCGCAGACATACAGCGTGTGCTATATTTCCCCATCACCTTTTGCTGGTTTATCACTCTGGCATGAAATGGAGGCCAATATATCATATTTGTTCTCTCAGAGGTACATAAATTGACATATGAGCTCATAAATTGTGGATTTACTGCTTAAGATAAGTGGGGAAAATTGGTTGTGTGTTTTGAGCCAATCACTGAGCCATTTTATTTGATTTTCCAGGTCCTTAAAAACATTGCCTCTCTTACAGCCATAATTTGATATTGCTGTATAACTCCAGGCCATCATTTAAGAGGTCCATTTGTAAATGTTTAAAATGAAAACACTAGTGCTGTCCATGTTTGCACGTCCATATCCACAGACAGAACCCTGCTAGGCTGTGCTAACTTCTTTTGCAGCACCCCGCTCCTCTTTAAACACGTTTTTTTTCTCTCTCTCTCCTCGTATTCTACTTTTTCCTCTCGCTGGATTTGCGCACAGAGGGCGATTCGAAAATCAGTCCTGAACTTCAAGCAAAGGTTAATGCTATTCACTGTTTTTCTTTTTCTCCTCCTCTCTTTCTGTCCATATTTTCTTGTGGGCCGAACCACCCACTTAGCGTAAGGTCACAAGCTGAGGCAAATACTGCATGGAAGGGGCTACCCGCAAAGTTGGTATCCCTATGATTAGATGTCCTTCTGGCCTACAACACACCAGCTCACTTGCCAAGTCAAATAACACATTGAATTGGAAATAAGAATTAAGTGGCCCGGGACAATGCTGCCAACCCTCTCATCTTTTTTTTTTTTTTTTTTTTTTTGTTGCTCTTGTTCACAGTTATGAGTTAATCTTCTTTTCTCTCTCTCTCTCTCTCTCTCTCTCTCTCTCTCTCTCTCTCTCTCGATTATTTGGAAACAGGTGAATTGAGAGCCAGGGCTAAAAATCCCTTTTGACTAAGGCTGCATTTACACTGCAAGTCTTAATGCACAGATCCGATCTTTTGACCATATCCTATTTTTTGGCCAGTCTGTTTACATTGACTTTAGACATGACTGGTATCCGATATCTGTGTTTACATTAATTCCCGCCGAAAATGATTGTCATTGATAGCTTTACATGCACATGGTAGACCCTCGGGTTTTGAATGGCCATGCTATTAAAATTATTTATATATTTCATGTCGGGTGGCCATGATTACCTGCCAGGATGGATAAGTTAACAGCTGTCAGTGTCATGGATGTTTTGCAGCACAAAATCTGACTGAATAAAGTAGCAGATAAGATTACATTTATTTGAATTAATTCAAATATAATGATAACGACAGAGCGAGCGAGGGAGAGTGTGCACGCGCGAGAGAGTAGCCTACCCAGTTAAGTTTTTGGTTTATTTAAAAAAAACAAAAAAACAAAACACAGCAGTCTCTTTTAAAGTCCCCGTGAAGCGGAAGTTGCAAACAACTTTTCTCCAGTGTTGTGACGTATTTCCAAGTGAAACGGAATAATGAATAGAGGGCAGGGTTTTACTTTAGCGCTCCTCCTCTCCATCTCTAACTCATTGCAGACTTAACGGTTGGAGGGGAGTGGTTTAAGCGTTTTCAAGCCAAGCCATCAAACTGATGTCATCAGAGAAGGAACGCCATTCCAGACCGGAAATAACTTTTCAGATTTTGATTAAAGATTACCACTGTGTATTAACTTGCACAGATTAATTGTTCACCACAAGACTAGTAATATGCACTAGCAAAGTAACTAGGGTCAATTTTGATTTCATGATGACTTTAAATTAACCAAGGTTAAAATTCAGCTGCTGAATATGTGTGTGTGTATGCGCGCAATTTCTTTCAAAAAAAAAAAAAAAAAAGATAGACATAAAGTTAATCCCACCTCAATAATAAAGCTGCAAATTTTTAGTGCAAGTGCATACAGGCACGTCTGCTTCATAATACAACATAAAAGCTTTTAGTGAGCAAATGTGCCGCCCTTGCCTTGTGGTGGCTTGGAATTCCAAGGGGAATCGGATATGCGTGTTTAGACATAGATCGCATGTCCAGATATCGGATATGTATCTGATTTAAAACCACATTTGGAAGTGGCTCAGACTGGATGCGAAAAAATCGGATCTTGTGTGGATTTTTGCATTTACACGTGTGCAACAAATTCCGATCTCTGTCAGATGTGAGCAAAAAATCAGATTTTTTTGTGCCAGTGTAAACGCAGCCTAAAATGAAAGAAAAGGTGCAGTTATGCACTACATTACATTTGTTTCTTCCCTCTGTCCCCTTTCTTTCCTCACACTTTTGTCTTTCTTTGGCTCTTTTACTTTCTCTCTTTTTATCTGTGGATAAGAACTACCTGGGGAATTCTGTGGCCAAGTATGAGCCCCTGAAATGTTAATATTTGGTTCAGAGACCCTATTTTCTTCTTCTTCATCCTCTTCCTCTTCTTCATCTTTTTTCTTTCGATTAGTCTGAATAAAACATGCACATATACTACCTATCAAAAATTTAGTGAATTACAAATATTAAAAAAAAAAAAAAAAAATGTTTTGAAAGACATCTTTTATGCTCACAGAAGCTCCATTTATTTGATACAAAATGCAGTGATGACTGTAATATTGTGAAATATTATTAGAATTTAAAATAACTTTTCTTAATATATCTTAATTTAATTTATTCATGTGATGGTAGAGCTTCAGCATCATTACTGCAGTCTTTAGTCTCACATGATCCTTGAGAAATCATTTTAATATGCTAATAGGGTATATGTCGAACGTCACATGACCAAACCGGAAAACTGGTCTCATTGCATCCGCTTGTCAGAGAAAGTGTTAACAGCAGTATGAACTGGACTTTTAAGGTAATCAGTGATACTACCTAGTTCACATTGTTATGTGTTTTATTCTATTAAATATCTAAACGTTAGTGTGAAGAAGAAAAATGAAAAAAGCTTTTAAATATCAATCTGCATATGCGGGGGACATCAGTTATGCTCATTTTTGCTCGCTCCTTATAAGTTATCTTGAATAAAACAGCATTTTTTTTTTTTTTTTTTTCATGAAGCACATAAAAGACCTATACCAGAAGCGATCTGATCTGTTTTACAGAATACGGAAGTTAGATTGCGCATAACCCCTATCGCTGCACGAGAAATGTTTCTTATTATCAATAATGAAAAGTTTTTTTAGGATTTTTTTGTTAAATAAAGTGTCTTTACTGTCACTTTTGATTGATTTAATACATCCTAAATATTATATTATTATTATTATTATTATTAATTTGGAAAAATACAGCAATATTAGTTGAGTGCACTACCAGGAAATGGACTACACATTTAAGCATCCTTAGCTCTCATTTGATCGAAGTACTAAAAATAGTAGTTCCATTCTGTCCTTTGAAACAATGCTTTGGAGGCCGTGCTAAAATTACGCTTGCTGCTTCAGTGCCAACAGCACAGTGCTACATGTTTGCTAAGCATTATGTAAGAGACATCAGCAGCACCCATGCACTATGTGACGGGCATCTAATGAGGGTCTAATTAATCTTCGTGCTTTTGATGACATAAGCATGTCTGGATCAAGAGTCTTTGGTGAGCAGCTTGTTTTTGCACTTACCTCAGTGACAAGTGCCTAATGAATCACCACTGCAGCTGTGGCAGGTTTGTTACATTCAGTCTAGGTATGGGACATATCACAGATACTGTATGTATGTGTACGTAAAGCAGAAATCATAAGATAGATGCTAATTAGAATATAAATGTAATTCTGATGACACTGATACATTGAATAAAAATCATACAGTATTTGTTGTACAGTATCAGACAGAAAATGAAGTTACACTGTAAACATGAATTTTCCTGACCCAATCTCACACCATGGTTGAGCCAAAGTTGTGAAGTTTAAGTGGGTTGGATAGTCAAAATAATGTTTTGATATCAACGCAAGGGCACAGTTTTACACCTTTTTGGGTGGAAAATCAACCCACAAATTAAACTGGGAGAAAGTATTTTTAACAAAAACACTTTGTCAATACAGTGTTTCATTCATCAAAAACAAGAAAATATAAAACAGACTACTACTGAAGCACCAAAATAGCAAATTATGATAAAAATACATTATGTTAAGGCAAGAGATTGGCCTCCATTTCCATATAAAATTCATGTGATACTATTCTGAAAGTGTTCTAAGCCTGGAGGAAGTATAGAAACCCCTGTAAAAATCTTTTTGAACTAGCAGTTGAAAATGAAGCCATTGGAGCAGGAAGTTCCTGCCGCCAGTAAGCTGCATGAAGTGGGGTCAAAACTATGCTGGAAGAACCACAAGCTAACTTTCGTCTGGAGTCCCCATAGCGCTGTACTGTGGCATCAGTTCAACAGCTAATTTGTGGTGCACTTGCAAGAGTGAAGCTGAGAGAGTGGCTGTGTGTTGGCTGGCGGTTAGAAGCAGCCCAGATCAGGGTGCTGCTTGCAGGGACCAGCTGGTTTGGAGCACCCTGGACAGGGTCCAGGCCACCCACCACCTCCCTCCCCTCCCCTCCCTCACTCTGCATTTGATCTAGCTTTGATTTTGTTATGTTTCTGAGGGCTAGAGAAGACAGGGAGGGTCAGAAGAAGGGGAAAAAAGTTTGTTTAGGGAAGTTAAGATGGGTTTTTTTCTTTATACATTATAATATTTTGACATGAGGTTTTGCAGACTACACCCACTTCAATGACATGAAATGGAATAAAACTAATACTCCATTATTTTTTTGTACCACAAGTCTGTTCTCACTGCTTCCCACAAAAGTGCGTCAAACATTTTAATGATACAATTGGCAGATTAAGCTGTGATCATTATCAAGTGCATTGTATAGGCCCAAATATAATTATAATTATATATAATAAAATATTTTATTCTATACTTTAACCCAAGCTATGACTGAACTGTAATTATTTTAAAGCAACAGAGAAAATATATTTAGCTATCCAGATACCTTTAGACACATCAATGGGTCTCTAAAGGTTTTATACAAAGAAATGGAAAACATTTTTTTTTTAAATCAGAAAGAATAATGCTGATCTAATATTAAAGTTCTAAAAGTTTATATATATATATATATATATATATTACCGTGTGCAGAATTATTAGGCAAGTTGATTTTCTGATCATTTTTTTCAAGCACATTTTACCAATTCCAAATCACATCAATCTTAATAACTACTATTAATTTTGTATTTAATCATTTATAAGTTATATATAATTTTTTTCATGAAGGCTGGAAATGAAAATGAAAAAAATGCCTTATATTCAGGTGTACATTATTATTAGGCAGATTTTCTTTTACAGATAAAATGAGCCAAAAAAGAGATTTAACTCAGACTGAAAAGTCAAAAATTATTAAATTCCCATGAGAAGGATGCAATACTAATTCAATACTAGCATGACCAATGGACAGCGAAACGCTCATTGGGTCAGCAGGGTCAGACAAAAACAGATGGAGAAGAAAAGACACATTTTAACTGCAAAATAATTAAGAATTAAGGTGAAGAATTAAGTGTGAAACCATCAGGAACCCAGCACCACCATTTTCCAGAACTGCAACCTACCTGGAGTCTCCAGAAGCGTAAGGTGTCAGGATCTTAGAGACTTGGGTTGGTAAAGAATCCTAAAAAATGACCCACTTAATAGGAATCACAAGCTGAAGGGTTGTAAAATACATGAATACTGTTTTCTATAGGCTTTATAGACAGATAGACTGAGAGTGACTCTTGAAGGACCAGCACCACATCCTCTTGTACCACTGTTTGAATAATTTAATCTGGCAGTAAGTTTTGGAAGATCATTTTTATTCCATATCTGCAAGACAGACTTTTCAGGATAGGAGATGGACTAAAAATGAGCTCCCAAAACTTATATATATATATATATATATATATATATATATATATATATATATATATAATCACTGGTCAGGAAATTAGCAAGAATTGCACAAATACTGTAGATAAAGTAACTTAGCATGGTATAGCCTTCCCCAACTTGCAGACAGCTTTTTACAGGAAGAAGAGTCAGTGATGTTCCACTCAATGCTAATGGCTTCAAACAGTTCATGAGTAGTTGAAAAATGTCTCCCAGCTAGTTTGAGTTTAATGTGAGATCAAATATTCACTATAGGGTTCAAATCTGGACTCTGACCAAGGCCAAAACATGAGCCTGATGGACTTGTTCTCAAGCCACTTCTGGGTTGTCTTTGCAATTTGGGCAGGAGCATTGAGTTGTTGAAAAATAACATCTGATCATTCCTCTTTAGAAAACATATTTTCAATTGTGGGAAGTAAGCCATTCTGCAATATTCTCCTGTGCTCCAAAGCTTTAAATGACTTTTCACAGTGAAGTAGCTCACCAATACCAGCAGCTAAAAAGACTCCCCACACAATGACACCTCTTCCTCCATGCGTCATTGTGGGAGAGATGCATTTATTATATTTTTCAGCAGATTTCCAAAGACACCACTCTGGAGAATCACGTGTTTCATTGTGATTCATCACTCCACACACAACTTTCCATATTCAGCCAAAAACTTGCAATGGCTTTTTAAGTAGAGCATTAGCTTAAATTTTGCTAATTTCATGACCAATAATTTGTGGATAAGACCATTAAAAGCTTAGTGTGTGTGTGTGTGTGTGTGTGTGTGTGTGTGTCTGTGTTACATTGATGCAAACATATAAACATATAATAGAGATTTACATACATGGAGACATCATGGGTTAAGAACTATTTTAGTTCTTTATGTTAACAGCAGCATGCATGCATTCTCGTGACATCACATAAGCTAATGAGATTACATTTTGCTAATTAACTCTTAACAAAAAAATCAGCAAATTATTGTGACACAAGCATATCACATCTTTGGTTGCCTGTAAGATGGCAGATTAGGAAACTGTAGGAAAACCTTTGTCCAGTTAATGGTTGTTGCTATCTTGCGTCATGTATTAATTAAGCTGTCCATTATGTTATTATTTAATAATAACATAATTGACAGCTATATATATGTGTGTGTGTGTGTGTGTGTGTGTGATGCTCTTCAAACATTTTCTTATAAGCAAATATTTAAAAGAGCATCACAGTAAATCACCATTTTTTTTTTTTTTTTTTTTTTTTTTTTTTTTGCAATGATGCAATAAATAAATACATATATCTTTTTAATTCAGCACTGACAGAATGAGGTGATAACTGACCTGTAAACAGCTGAATTTAAAACGATTAATTCTGCTAAACATGGAATAAACATGACAAGGAAACACTGCTAAGCTGGGCTACTTTCACATCAAATTTATTTTAAACCTGTAAAGCAATGACAGATACTGCTACACTCTGTCTGAATTATAGTTGAAGAGCTGTTCGCTATGGTTATATAGTGAATATAGACACATTGTTTTCTGTTTATAGTTGCTCCCTCAGTTCTGAAACCAAGTTGGTGCCATTCGTTTGCCATTATAATAATGCCCATAATAAACCTTGATCTCCTTCTGTTGGCCTTTTCAGCTTGAGAGATAATTTTTTCGCAGCCCATTAACAGAGCATGGCCAGCATGGCTGGTGTTAATAGTTGTTCAGTGACCGTGGCACTCAGCTTTATAACTGTCTGTTTATCAAGAGAGAGGTTACACCCCAATCCATAATGGCCTGCATTCAGTGATTGCTGCCACATTAATTGAATTCATGCCAGTGCAAAAGTTATTTTGCATGAATGCGTAAAGTTGGCACGTTTATGGAACAAAATTTATTTATTTATTGTTTTCAGGAATTCCTCCTGTTATTATATGAATAAGATTTAATTTTTTTTCCCCAAACAGAAAAATGTTCTCAGTCACAGCTCTAAATATTGTTATGTAGCTTGAGGCTTGTATTTAAAACCACTGAATAATTTCAATCAAATTATTTTAATTGAGTGCTGGATCAGTAATTACAGGTTGGAGTCATTTAAACTGCCCTGGAAGTCATGTGATCGTGGGCATATTAAAAGTTTATGTCCGAGATAAAATTAATGAAGAGGATTGTAATCTTTGGACTGCCTGAAAGAATATAGCGATGCGACTTGAGCTACGTGAAGAATGCATCATATCTGACAGTCAAATGTGCGGATAGAAATAAAAAATGGGATCGTAGCCGTTCACCAGAACCTCCGGCTGATGCCCTCATTTGCACCTGGGTCTGTGCCGTATGCCAAGGCAAATGTTAGGTAACTTTAAATGCCACCAAGCCTGTCAGGAACGCATGCGAATTATGAGATGTGTGTGACAGCAGAACCGTAGCTATAATCCTGTTTACCCACATCCGCATCTTCTTGTCACGAAACATAAACGCAGGAAGAGCGGTTCGAGGGGCGTTCGGGGAGGAAATAAACTCGCACGTGTGCGCGAGTCGGATGCGGGGACATCTTCGCAACGCATAATTCAATATGACTAATCACGGTGGCCGCTGCCAACTCAGGAGCTCCTCTGACAATCTCAACCCAGCGGTATTTTGATAAAGCCAAAAAACTGTGAGAGGGGGAAACGGGGCCAGATGTAGTTGGGGCACGTACCTGGGAAGCGCTGCATCTCGGCTGGGCACCTGTCCATGCCCGGCTCCCTGAGCTTAATCCTCCATTCACAGCTCTGGAGAAAGCTGGCTCCCAGGCCCGGCTCCTCTCTCTCTCCTCATCATGCGGCTCTCGCCCTGCTAATCGGCATGCCAGGAAGCAGCCTACAAAAGGCAGCAGGAATTTACAGTAATAATCGGCCAGGAAATAAGCAGCACCTATGCGTTATTGAACACACAGGGGCTTACGAAAATTGATCGTAATGGCTTTCATCACCATTACTGATGCTTCATGCCTCACTTGCAGGTATTGTGAGAAAAGCAGGTCATGTCTTAATCTCTTTGCCGTACCCGTATAAGGGCATAATCCCATATGCACTGGTATTGAGGTGAATTTGCATATCTTGGGAGGATTGGAGTGTGTGATATATCATTGAACAGGCATATTTTCAACTACTTAGCATTACTTAGCATGGTTGTGTGTTTTTTTCTCAGTCTAACGCCCAGTAAATTGCTATTAAGAATAATATATTCAAGTTTGTGGCAGTCTTCCCGCTCACATTTTATATGTAAAATTTTTACTTGGCTTAATTGCTCCTCTTTGATTTGCAGTATAGCCTAACCTGAAATGATTTTCAATGCGGTATGGTACAGATTAAGCTGTTGTGCGCAACAGAACATTTGTTTTGATTGCTTTAACAAAAACTGAACTACCAATTATTTACTTAAGAATTGTTTAACCCTTTAGAAAAAGTAGCTTGCTATGCTCCAAATGGCAACAACTTGTTGATACAAAGTTAAATTGTTCAAATACCTCTACATTGCTGACAAATTATTGAGTGAAGTTTGATTTAATTTGATTGTAGGTGAATATTTCACTTCATTTAACACTCTGTATGTTGTGTCTTCTAAAGTGTCCTGTTACTGTTTTATGGAGTGAGAAAACACTCCAAATGACTCCAAATGAAGTTAAGGCGGGTGCGCACTGTGCGATTTTGGCCACGATTTGGTCGTCTAAGAATCCTAAAAGATTCATATAATCCTAGGCAAAAATCTGTAGTCTTTGATCGCTAGTTTGACATGTTCATCAACAGCTGATAAATGATAAATTGCAATCAAATTTTACCTCTGATGAAATTCTGGCAGTGTCAGAAGATTTGGTTTTTCAAGATAAGCCGTGATCAAAATTAACGCTAGAGATTTCTTTGTTAGCCACCATTTCAGTCCCACGTGTAATGCAGCTCACTGTAACCGAATGTGTGTGTATTGATGATGTAAAACTGATGATGTTTTCAAGCGCGTGTCCGTTTTTAACGCGTCTTGACTGTCGTACAATCTGACATATAGGACAGCTGAGATCCCACAGTGTGACATGAGGATCATGTTCGTACAGTCTGACAGCAACAATCGTAAAGGACTATTATAAATCGCACAGTGTGCACCCAGCTTTAGGCTAGTGAAATGGTCTGAATCCTTCTGTGATTCAGTCTTCATGCAAGTGTTTGACAAATTTATTAAAAAGACCCAACTCAAAACAGTGATATTCACAAATCAGACTTTGCTAGTTCTGAAGATACAAGGATAGTTCACTCAAACATTTTGTCATCATTTATTCACCCTCATGACATTACAAACCTTTACTGATTTTCTTTTTTTTCTGTGGAAAACCACTGACTTCCATTCAGTGGAAGTCAGTGGTTACCAAAACCATTCTTAAAATATCTTCTTTTGTGTGAGGGTGACAGACTTTTCATTTTGGAGTGAACTATCCCTTTAAATAGCTGAGAGAAAATACAAGGCACATGATGATATGAAATATTGTCAGGGAAAATGTAATGTAGCATGAAATTATGCCAAATGTTATACCCAGTAGTAAGATGGTAACAACATTATTTTTAATAGTCAACTGGCCAGTACTGATATTTTGGTATGGAATTTGGTTATAAGCAGCCCCCCTGTCCTTAACACAGAATGATTTTGTAGACTCTGTCGTAATGCTCAATGTCAGTATGTCATATGACCTTAGGTGAGTGCTCGGCATAGTAATCTCTCTCTTATATCAAACATCACCAAGTTTCAGGCTGTGGATGAAGTTCCTAAAATGTTAATCATCCCAAACTTAACCGTTGGCCATTGTCGGAGAGGTCAACAGAAGCGCATTAGCTAATTGGAGATTGGCATTTTCTAATTAGTTTTAAGGATGACAAGAACAAAGAACACAGGTTTTCTGCACTCTATTCATTGCCTACTGCTTTGTGCGCTTGGACTGAGGGAAAGTGTGCTTTGAATGTAATTACTTCTTATAAAGAAATCCACCTTAATGCATCTTTGCGGAAATAACTAAAGAATTTCAGTCGGGACAATGTGCCCTATCTGCACTATATCCTCACTTTCTAAAAGGGAGGATAATGGTGTATCCTCAGAGTCATTAAGACTTTATCTTTGCTGTTGCTTAGGAGCTGAAGTCAATAAACTTGATCAGTGGTTAGTATAGAAAGGTTATCTGTATTTAATAATTCACAGTGTTCTGCCAATAAGAAGCCATGTATAATACAAAATACATTAATTGTCGTTAATAAAGGAGGATTTTTTTTTTCTATTCCTTAATTTGTTCTGCATATACACTTATGCTCACCAAGGCTGCATTTATTTAATCAGAAATACAGTAAAACAGCAATATTGTGATATAGTATTACAGTAAAATAACTGTTTTATTTGACTTTATTTTCAAATGTAATTTATTCCTGTGATGGCAAAGCTGAATTTCCAGCAGCCATTACTCCAGTCTTTAGCATCACATGATCATTCACAAATCATTCTAATATGCTGATTTACTGCTCAGGAAACATTTCTTGTAGTTGAAAACAGTTGTGCTGCTTAATATTTCATGGAAACCATGATTTTCATTATTCTTTGACGAATAGAAAGTTAAAAAAAAAAAAAACATTTACTTAAAATAATCTCAAATAGAAATGTAACATTATAAATGTCTTTACTGTCACTTTGGATTAATTGTATGCAAATAAAAAATATATCATGCATAGTCTTATCGTATCATATTTTATGAAAATACACTACTGGTCAAAGGTTTGTTTTGTTTTTGTTTTTTTTAAATATAGATATGGATAGCATGGGCAACTAGTAGTTGTAATCTAGCACTGGCCAATAGTCTCTCAACTTGTCAAAAAAAGGAAAGACATCCTTGAAAGAAAAAGATGGGTCTTTGAAACTTGTAAGGCTTTAAGATAAAGCTGGCAGGTTATTACACTTTTCAATTCCAGAGTCAAATATAAAAATTTCTATTATATGGACAATTAATTACCTTGCAAAATGGCAAATGTGCATCCTTGTCAGGTGGAGTGTACTCTGATGGCCTTTCCTCAAACACTGGACGGGCAGATTTGATCTCTGCTAATGGTTCTTCTGGAAAGGGTAATTACGCCATGGTCAAAGCTAATTTGCTCTCTGCCAGATGAACTGTTGTATTTTATTGTAGGCTGACATTTGAAAGTAATTATGGTACTGTTGACCCTGGACCATTCCGGTTTGTAGCACTGTCTTTGGTGGCCTGACTCTCTCTTTTTCTCTGTCTCTCTCTCACTCTAGTTCCTTGGCTGGTAGTCAGAATTGTAACAAGCCAATGACACGGACCAGGAACACCATATGGGGCTCCGGTGAGAAGCCCAAATGCACTTGCTCCGGCTTCATCAACACCCGCCATTGAACACGGAGCAAGTGGCGCGTGATTTCCGTCCATGTCTCATCTCTCTATTCGCTATTCTGTGTAGATCCATGTATCGGTAAGTGTGCCATTATGTGCATCAGTGATCACCTCCATGTGGCCTTATTGCTGGGGAATTAAAATAAGCAAAAGGTCACAACGGGCTTCCCTCCCAGTATTGCTCGCTCCAAATGAAGTGCCGATGAGAGCAATTATGGATATTTTCCATCGGCTCTCACTCGGTGAATACAGCAACAAATAGAAATCAATGTGCGTGGCTTTACTGTGGGCAATACATATTTATACAAAAACAGAAGTCTTTTCCACATGCTGTAGTGCTGATATTCCAAGTGCACTGAAAGTAGTAGTCAAACAGCCATTGATCTCTTATGCTGCAAATATTACGATGCATAATGTAAAATTGCTTTCTTAAAGGGATAGTTCACCCTGAAATAAAAATTCTGTCAACATTTACAACCCCTCCATTTCATGTATATTCTAGAACACACACACAAAAAAGATATTTTGAAAAATGTCCTTGTTTGTCCATACAATGAAAGTCAGTGGGGTCCAGTGTTGTTTTGAATGTAAATTTAAAAATAAATGTAAATTTATTCCTGTGATGACAAAACTAAATTTTCAGCAGCCGTTACTCCAGTCTTTAGTGTCACATGATCTTTCAGAAATCATTCTAATATGCTGATTTGTTGCTCAAGAAAATGGTTGTTAATATTTATTCTGGAAACCTTTTTCTAGATTATTTGATGAATAGAAAGTTCAAAAGAACATCATTTATTTGAAATGCAAATTGTGTGTAACATTATAAATGTCATTACTGACACTTTTGATAAATTTAATGGGGTCCTTGCTGCTTAAAAGTATTAATTTATTTTAATAAAAATCATTAAAGTTTATCCCACAAACTTGATACATTATAAAGAAATAATTAAAAGAAAAAATATAAAAGAAATTAAAAGAAATAAATACTCTCAATATAACACTATATATACATATATATATATATATACATATATATATATATATATATATGTGTGTGTGTGTGTGTGTGTGTGTACTGGTGTGGTCAGAGCTACAGTGCACTGTTTCTTGTCTACACATATTAATATCCCAGCTCTGTTAGTTAGTGGTGGATTAATCCATCCTGTGTCATTGTTAAATTACAAGACATTTTAATCAGCGGCGGGAATTATGTTAGTCCATTGGTAATGATCGCTGACAAATGGTGCCACAATTGAGCCTCAAAGTCGGCATTAGCTAGCGTGACAACCTCCAGCACTGAAATCGCCGGAACATCACAATCCCAGGTAGCCTTGCCAAGTTTTCTTAATTCGTGACACATTAGGTTCCTTAGGCTGGAGCGGGGCTATTATTATTTGCCATTATTTCTCTTGTGCTCCGTAGTTCTCGCTATCTCTCATTGGCCATCCTCACACCGAATGTAATAAAGACTGACACTTGTGACACTTCAAACATGTAGCCACCAACAGCTCCGTGACAACAAAAGGAGTTCTCGGAGCAACACAAATTAATAGTGGGGGAGAAAGAGGGCTTGCTTGGGCCAGCTCAGCAGGTGTGCTCCCACATCTTTGCACCTCTTAACACCCCCTCTCATTCTGCCTGACACGTCGGACAATGGCACAAAAAGTCCTTTACTGACGTCCGCACAATGAGCCAGGCGCAGAGACAGACCAATCTTTTTTTGTGCTGCTGCTGTTTGCGGGAATACGTCGGGGTAAACACTCTCCATTGTAAGCCAGCTGCACTCGAGAACATGATGAAAGTAGAATTTTGAAAGGCCTGGGATTGAGACCATAGCTGGATTTGACAGTTCTTACCTGAGAGACTGATAACCACTTTAGCGTGCACTGATCTCTGTTTGGATTTTGCATTTTGAATGTGTTTCTCTAATCAAGCTCATTAGCATAATTTATTTTGTTAGAGTTGTCTTAGCATGCATTCGTAATTGATAACATGTACGCCCACATTTTTCCTCCCAAAATGAGGTCTTGTTTGAACTTATTCAGATAAACAATCCACTAGCCACTTATTTGATTTGTGCAACACTAAACAATTAGATTTGGGGATCAAAGCCCCGTTCAATTCTATAAGCAATGGGGGGTGTAAGTGAATACGAAGGCCCACTGAGCATTGAATAGCTCTCAATTCCCCCTGTGTTTGTCCTTCCATACAGCCACATGCTAACAGAGCCGGGACAGAGCTCATCATATGGTATGGAGCGATACCAACAATGCAGCCACGTGATCCCGAGGTGTGCTGTATGTTGCGCTTTAGATCCCTCTTAATCGCGACAGTTAATTCGTTTGAAATGCATGCAATTAATGCACCTAAAATCCACAATGGAGCGCTCAGGCATTCCATTATGCTACTCATATGTGGCTTAGCCTCATCCATTAAAGCCAATATTAAGTTAAAAAGAGCGTATTTGTAATTGGTTACGTTAATACTATGAAGTATTTGCTAGTGCCTGTGTGCCTTCAAGTAAATGTGTAAGTGCGCTTCTCTAAATCCACCTAAACGGATGACTAATTTTACCAAAATGATTTTCTGGTGAGCTCCACACTTCTTAATCACCTTATGATATTTAAAAATACCCCTTTTATGACTGGATTTTCCTTTTTTGGAAATCAGCTAACAAAGACTGTCCCCCAGTGTACTACAAATCTGCATTAAATTCAATTAAAACTATGCCAGTCTCGTGCTACAGAGTATCACTTGTCCACAAGATATCCTCGATAGATTGCGAGTGTATCTGTTGAGCGTCTGCATGTTCTCAACTTTTTTTTTCTTTTTTTCTTAAATGTCTGCTGCTTAACCTTTATATGGACTTGCTCTACGACTCGGGTAAGATGCATCTCTTTCCTTACGGCTTTCTGTGATTCTAGGTCTAATCCATATTTGGCTTGGATGAGGCTCGTCGAAAAACGGTTCTCTAATTCATCTCGCAATCAACCAACCATATAATTTAAACACTTCTTTGGGAATTAGTGTAATGTTATGATAATTATGCTATGATTTGGTGTAATAATTTCGCTCTGCTTAAAAAAATGACTGCATAAAAGAGTGCGTAATAGGAGAATTTTAATTGCTTAATAAATTGTTGGAAAATAAAATGAAGAAGGATCGGAAATGGTGCTCGGAGCTGCCGCTTCATTTGACCTGCTACATCTAGCGTCAATCATAAAATGAGTAAACATAGACAGTTGTGCTTTTTCCTTTTTATTTTTATGTCCTAGAGGATTGAGGAGAGGAGATGGGGTGAATAGGGAATAGGGGAACAGTGTACAGCAGGAGAATAGAATAGCTTGCTGAGTCAATGGAAGAGGCCAAGGCAAGTCAAAGGTTGGAGGGATTAAGCTTTCATTTCCTGTTCTCCACGCTGGGTCTGTTTTGCATCCAGGGAACCTCCCTGGCGTCCTGCTGCTGTTTGGGTTTGTACAGTAGACCTTGCAAGGGCCTTGGTCCGGTTTTTGATCTCGACTGCAAATGCAGTGCTACAAACATAAACAGCTCTTTTTTGAATTCTGTCTCAGAGGTCTGTCTTAGTAAAACTGATAAGTTACTTATTAAATAAAGTCCGAAGATTTATCTTCACTTTTTTTTTTTTTTTTTGTTTCTGAAATTGAAAGCTGCATTTATTTAATAAAATACAGTAAAACAGTAATATTGTGAAATATTATTACATTTTAAAAGAACTGTTTTCTATTGAAATATATTTTAAAATGTAATTTATTTCTGTGATTGCAAAGCTGAATTTTCAGCAGCAATTACTCCAGTCTTCAGTGCCACATGATTCTTCAGAAATCATTCTAAGGCTGTTCAGACTGCCAGCAAAAATCAGGTTTTTTGCATATCCAGATTTTATCCAGATGGGTTTTTGAAAGTCTGGACTGCAAAAAAAAAAAAAAAACAAAATCAGATTTTTTTCGAATCTGATTCAAACCACATTTGGAGGTGTTTTGAAATGCGATTCCTTCCAATCAGATTTTTACAGATGCATCTCAGTCAAATTGTCGTTTGCATCACTTTTAAAGGGTTAGTTCACCCAAAAATGAAAATTCTGTCATTAATTACTCACCCTCATGTCATTCCACACCTGTAAGACCTTCATTCATCTTCGGAACACAAATTAAGATATTTTTTGATGAAATCCGAGAGGTATATGACTCCTATACATAGACAGCAATATAATCAACACTTTCAAGGTCCAGAAAGGTATTAAAGACGTTAAAACCGTCGACATGACTGCAGTGGTTCAACTTTTATTTTATAAAGCGACAAGAATACTTTTTGTGCGCAAAAACAAAACAAAAATAATGACTTTATTCAACAATATCTTCTCCTCTGTGTCATTCTCATACGTTGTTTACGTCCAGCACTTCCAGGTTCTACGTCAGAACGCAGACTCATTATTGTCCGGCTCCAGCATCAGCATCACACGCATGCATCGTGCTGCTCACGTGTACAGCTTTAGCCAATATTGAGCCGGCATTCGGACGTAAACACAGAAGCCTTCACTGTGCTTATTGCGTCACCTGCGTAAGGATAAGCATTATAGTTGTTCACATGAGCAGTACGACGCATAATACTGAGCGGGCGTTCAGACGCAAACACAGAAGCGCTGAACTGCGTTCACTGTGTCAAATGCGTACAAGACTAAATAAAGTTGTTATTTTTGTTTTGTTTTTGCACACAAAATGTATTCTCGTCACTTCATAACATTAAGGTTGAACCACTGTAGTCACGTCGACTGTTTTTAACGATGTCTTTAGTACCTTTCTAGACCTTGGAATGGTTGATTTTATTGCTGTCTATGGACGAGTCATATACCTCTCGGATTTCATCAAAGATATCTTAATTTGTGTTCTGAAGATGAATGAGGGTCTTACGGGTTTGGAATGACATGAGGGTGAGTAATTAATGACAGAATTTTCATTTTTGGGTGAACTAACCCTTTAATGCGACACACAACAATAACGTCAAAACTGTTGACAGAAATGCCGGAAGTATTCATACGGTATTCAAATGGTATGTCCAAAGATTTTGGCCATGACTACAGGACGGAACATCACAATATATACCATTCTCCTCCGTTGTTGAGCTTTTCTTGTGTGATGGAGGAGTTCTGCACTGCGACTCGGCAAGGCGTTTGTTTGGAGATTGAGATGATGCACCTCCATTTTTCCTGCATTTGTTTTGAAAGCTTCGTCACATACGTAGGTATGCTACGCTGTTACCAAATCATCCCATGCAGATGGACACACAAATCTTATTTTATCACTTGTAGTTAATAGTGCAGAAAGTCTGCCTGAAAAGATCTGATTTGAGAAAAAAAATTAGATTTGCCTGCAGTCTGAACATAACCTAATATGCTGATTTTGTGCACAAGAAAGATTTCTTATTATTATCACAATGTGTACTGTGGTTAGTACACACAGTACATGTTATGGAGTGATAATGCCTGTTAAGTTTTGTGCTAACCACGCAGGACACTGTCCATGTTTCACAGCATAATCCATCAGATCTGAGTGAAGGTGGTTAGAAATGGCAGACGATTTGTACTGACACTATAGTGTAAATTAAAAACACACGAGCGCACACACTTTCTGGCTTCGAACTATAGTCAGTCCTTCCAAGCTATAGCAGCGCATGTTGGTCTAACAGTAACTTCAAGTATTCCTGTTGCAATTCAAGTATTCAGTACACTGACGTCGTCTTTATTTTCAGCATTGTCAATACGTCTGAATGAAGTTTGGTTCAAGGTCGCTGAGCCCTACTTGTTCTTGTTCATCACAAAGGGTGAGTGCGTTTAATGCGAGCATGTTGTAAGGCTCGCATATGACTTTAATTTCCAGTCTGGGATCACAAAAGAAGATGTGGAAATTGCATTTCTGTACACATACTACACACTACCATATTTCCTTGTCTCTTCTGCTCAACTACTAACCCCTTGGAGACAGAAAATCCATTACAAAGGAGCGACACTCATGGTAAAATGCTCCCAAAGCTTGGGATGTGTTGTTGAGGTCTCTATCCTGCTATCAGCGGGAACACTGGCAGACTTTTTCACCTGCCTAAATCCCACCGCATTACACCCTCAACATCCGGGTCCCTCTGCCGCTGACCTGAATAGACAATGCAGTGTGCTTAGAAAGAGAATCACAGAAACTACACCTCCTGCTTACCTATGCACAAAGAACTAGTTTTGCTCAAATTATGTGTGGACGTCAACAGTTAATGAGAATTTCAGGTGTTCTGGAATATTATATTATATTATATTATATTATATTATATTATATTATATTATATTATTCACTGACCAGCCTCAATATGTAAATGGAACTGACAATTAACTGACAATTAATCCTTATTTTCAGAACAAACATAAAATTAAATTGTATTGTAAATAAGGCTTATTATAGATTGTGATTTATTCACAAGGTTAATTATATATTGCATTAATAATTCTTAGTGAATTTGTGCGTCAAGTGTGTGCATACAATAAAAAGAAATATATATTATATAAAAGTTTTATATAACGACTTTTATATAGTTTCAAAATATTTCAAATAAAAACTTCAAAGAATCCTAAAAAATGTATCACGGTTATCGACAGAAATATTAAGCAGCATGTTTCAACTGTGACAATAAGAAATGTTTCTTAAGCCCCAAATCAGCATATTAGAATGATTTCTGAATTTCTGATTCAGGATTTCTGATCATGTGACACTGAAGATTGAAGTAATGGCTGCTTTTTCATCACATGAATAGATTACATTTTATCATATAGACTATATCAAAATAGAAAACATCCAGTTACATAGCTTGAAACATTTTCCTCATTACAAAAAAAAAAAAAAAAAATACATTATAAAAATGCATAGGACATTTTAAGCTATGAAACTGGATCTATTTTGATATATATGATAAATGTAATTTATGTAATCAAGCTCCAAAAATGACTTGTTTTGATATTGTGGGATCTGTAATGTCACATGGGCAAATACATTTGACTGCCTCTAGAGCAAGACATCGATGTATAGTTTTACATCATCACTATTCACATATCTTACTATTCACTATTTACATCATTATAGGCCCCGCCCACTGACTCTCAGTTGCTTAACGGCTATATATACATATATTGTACATATGGACATATATTTGAGCAAAAAACTATTAACATTACAAGTAAACCTCAATGAAAAATCCATGTCATGACCCATTAAAAAAATCTTTTTGAATGTACAGTTAATATATATATATATATATATATATATATATATATATATATATATAAAAGAAAGATAATGAGAAAGATAAAAAGAAAGATAATCTTTTCTTAAAAGAAAGATAATGATGCCAAAGCCATATTTGGCATGGTTCTTGCATCTTTCGTTAAACATTAAATATTTTGGGGAAATGCATTTTCTGAGAATACTTATCAATTCACTCTAAAATACGATAAATGTGGGACGCATGGATGAATGGTGACGGGGGGTACATTTTAAGGCTTGATTGACAAGTGTTTTATACAAGTACAATGTTCTCATTGAAGCACCCAACATCGAGTGGCCAGGCTGAGTAGAGTATGAAGTGACTGGAGGTACACGGCTCAATTTTAAACTGATTAATCGGCTCCCCTCTGAGACAGAGCCACACAGAGGTAAGGAAAGCCAAACCTGACCGCAAGCTATTTTTTAGAATCCCCCGATTTAAAAAAGAGAAAATATTTAAAAGCTATAGGTTATGTTAAAGTGTGGTAGAGATCACTATAGTGACATGATTGGTGGCCTGCTTACTTTCTAACACACAAGTTATAGCGTAAAAAGATGCAAATATCAAACTAACCATCCTACCAGACCAATAAAAGCCAAACATTTACGCAGTGCTAAAGAGACGTACATTTTCACGGATGACTTAATTTGGTGTGAGAAAGCTGGCGACTCCTCTGAAGTGCTGCCTCTCCCCCTGCTCCTCTGAGCTGCGGTGTGACCTTCATCGCCACTCCACCTGCAGGAAGCCATGTTTGATTCTCTGTCCACCGAGACGCCTGCTTGACAGCAGAATGGTATCATAGGACCCGAGTGGAGGAATTTCTCTTTCTCTGTCATCATTAAGGGGCGTCCCCCCACAGTGAGGGGAATGAAAAGTACGATTTAATGTTCTCACGAGAGTGGCAGGAGAAGAAAGGCTCAAAGCCTTGCACGCTGCTTTCTGAGTGGGTCACTCTAGCCCTTGCAGCGAATGGGATGTCCCTGTGGAATTTGCCATAGACTTGCCTGAAAAGAAAGGGATTAAGGCCCTTTTAAGGATGGAAATGTAACAAAAGAGCACTTTTATGATGTAGCAGCATAAAATGAGGGCCTCCATTGTGGCGCTGATTGCAAAAGATCTTTGAAATGAGGCGGCCCGCAATGTGTTCCCCGTCCCCCGCGGGCGTTAGTGGTTTCTACAAAATGACTTGTCTACATTAGAGGCACTGTGGCTCGCCTTCAAGAGGCAAAGTACAAGATTATTGGTTTGTTTCTGTTTTCCAGCTTCGCCGTTCTCTCTCGCACTCTTCGTCTCACCTCTCCGCCCTTTCTCTGAGCACGTCAGATGGAGGCTGGGTCCCAGTGAAAGTTGGTTAATTTAGAGAGAGTGCATAATTAGCTTCCCCCGCAGGCAAGCGCCCCTCTCTCCCTCTGCTTGTGTCCATCACTTTAAAGCACTCTACCACTGCAGCTGTAAGAAAGGACATAGGAAGCTGTCAGATGATCATTTTTAATAGATATTAAATGTCTCAAAATTAAATATATATTATTTAAAATGTTTATTGTAATATATTATGTAATAATAGTGTCACATGATCATTCAAAAATAATTCTTATATGCTGATTTGGTGCTCAAGAAACATTATTATTATTATCATCATGGTTGTGCTGCTTAATATTTTTGTGGAAACCGTGATACATTTTTTTCTGGATTCTTTGATGAATAGAAAGTTGAAAAGAACAGTATTAATTTATTCTATATATACATTGTTGTAGATATTATTGAAACTAAAGTTTACATTATTGTACTTAAGCAGCCACCATTCTACTGTCTAAAGCACTAAGACATTATGTCAAAAATCAGGTCACTTAAGGCACTGGAAGAATCAGCTAATGTAGAAAAATGCTGCTTTTCATGTTAAAATCTGCATTACAACTAGATGCAGCACAGCGAATGCTGTTCTGTGTTGCATTCAACATGAAACCAACAAGAAAACTCAGGTCAGAAATTTACAGGCTGCTGCTTTTGTTGCTTAGAGGAATACAGACATGTGAACACTAGAGGGGGAGCTTAGCCATGGTGGATGCAGAAACGCTCAGGGGTCTTCCTTCTAGTCTCCCATCTACTCGACCCCAAGCAGGAGGGACTGAGGAGGTCAAAGGTCACAAGAGCACGAGGAGCACAGGGCCGGTTTTATTGTTGTTCTCTCTGAGACCGGCGAAGGATGCGTTTGCTGAGATTGTGTGGGCTGGTGAACTTTTTTTCATTAATTCTAGAATGACTTTCTAGTATGGGAGTGGAAATGAGAGTGTGTGCACATTTGTGTGTGTGAGGGCCCCTCGTATTGAGCAGTAGAGAGAGTAGTGAGGGATTTACGCTGTTTTGTGAGAAGGAGTGAAGTTTTAGTCCTCTCCACACAGAGATACAGAGCTTTTAAAACCCCTCTGGAGGCTCGCTAATATCAGGAGAGGGATTATTGCTATGGCCCTCCCCTTCGCTCTCTCCACACTTGTCTATTCCTCTGCTATCATTTAAATGTCTGAGGAATAATTGAATGAATTATCATAAAATTTTGACAAATTCATTGACTAGGCCGCCGCCGCGAGTGAGCGAGAGCATTTTCTTTCATTTTAGCCGTGCAAGACATGACATTTGAAATTCGTTTATATGCGGCCAAGACCTTTTGCTGTTTCGCCAGTGGTCTGAAGAACAAAAAGAGGTAAGGGCAGAGAAGTAACCTTGTGGGGAGATCTGAATATGGCAAACCAAACTGGATATTTAGCGGTGTTTGTGTTAAAATATGCAGGCTTTCTGTGGAACATGGGTTCAGAAAGCAGGGCAGAACTTAAAAGAGAGGAACTGATGTGGGGGGAGGAATTGTCTGCTGCACCGAGTGCTCTCTCTGACCTCAGCGTTCCCACATTAAAATGCTTCCCTTGCCCATTTCTCACATTGAGCTTGTATAGATTCTTTTCTGTTTTAACGTCACTTTTATATCTTTATTTGTAAAAAGGGGGAAAATTAAGTTGAAGTTTAAGTGGGTTTATATGTTAGAACTCTAAATTATGCATGTACACAGCTAGTGATTCTTAATGAGACTAGTTTATGTGTGATTTTGTTTGTGAATGTGGAAGTGAGACACTTTTAAATCTGTATCTAATAAAGCTGTCCCTTATGTCTAAATTTGGCTGACCCCACCTCTTCCCCCATAAACCTCATTGTCCCTTCAAAATACTTTTTTTTCTTTCTTTTGTAGCCCACTACTGATGCTTCCAGTTTCCACTGGTACAGAAGTTCATACGCTGCTTCTATTTACAGAAATCACTGTGTTTAGCTTACCGGTCACAGCTGCTCCTCTGCAGGCTTTGATCACGATGACCAACGTTAAGTCGACAAAGTGGCAAGGGTCACATGTGCGGAGGGCCAGCTGTCGCCTCGCTCTCCCTAGGACACCATAATGATTCTTGTTAGGGGCGCTCGGCTCCCCTGGAGGAATGTTGTTTGTTGGCAACTCAGGCTTAGGGTTCAGGCTCAAGGAGGAAAGGGTGGTGGAAAAGGAGGTAGTGGTTGAGATGAAACAGGTCACTTTTGTCCTTTACTGTCAAGCAGCTGTGTAGTCCATTTCTCTACTTTTGCTATGATATACTCTCAAAACTTTCTAAAAATGGGATGCACCAATTCTGATATCAGATTTTTCAGAATCACATTTGTTGATGCCAGTACCAATAGATTAGTGGTAAAGTCTCAAGCTTTTGTGCTGTATGGTTTGAATTTTCTTAGCTGTCGAATGCATGCCCTGTAGACGTTACGATAAAAGTTTCTTAAAATATCACGGGAGACGGCTCGATAACAGTCTCTGAAAATATCACGGTATATGGTATTGCACAATTCGATTCAAAATTGATTAATTTACAATATTTGAGGTTGGTGTAAACCTTTATTCAAACATACATAAATAATTAACAAGCTCACCTCTAGTGTTTTTATAGCTAACTAACAAACTGTGAACATTGGATTACTGAGGTAAATGACATATCAAGTGTCATGTTCACAAGCTGTTTTATTGATGTCTTTCCTTGACTGAAACACTGATTGTGTGATTACATGAGAGATGATATATTTTAGTAAGTTATGTATCTTTCAACATACCTTCTGCTGTTCATTCATGTTTATTTCATGCTATAACTTGTAGTAAATTGGAAGAGATGTCTCACGTTCTGTGCTAAAGCAATCTGTCACAACACATTTAAAGGTACACTAGGCACTCTAGCAGTTAAAAAACAAATCTGCATGAATTTTTTCGGGGAAAACGTTGTTTTGGTTGTGCTTCGGCTCTGCGTGACTGTGTGAATGAATGCATCATTGCATTTATGCTTTGAAGATGGAAGAAGGTAATCAAGCATTCAGTGCCGAGTATGACAAACAAATTGATCTAGTTTAATTAAAAATGATTATTTTAGCTAATATTTGTATGTGCAGTGTATGTAAATGCTTGTACAGTATCACAACACACTAAAGGCAAACACTAATTGCTAGTTAGAGTGTTGCAAATATGTCACAATTGTAGATTCCATTTCAGTTAGGATGCTGAAGACAGCAGCCTACTATTAAGTTATGCTCTAAATGTAATCTTGAATAAAACAATCACTAACCATCAGCGTAGTATGATTAGCATATCTTTTTATCAGTTGCCTGCCACACTTCTAGCTTCTAGTTTTGTTAATGTCTGAGAACAATTACAGTCTAACAAGAAGTTTTCTCATGCTGGAAGAATACAGTAAATACATGCAACAATACCGAGTGAGACAAATCTGCTTGGATGGAGACCATATTTATAGATTCATTTGTATAGGTCCAATTAGTTTCATATTTGTTCATATTTGTAGTGCCACATCTCCATTTTGCTGGCATTAATATTCAGGAACTCCTTAAATGGAAGAGCAGCTAAACAGATGCAGACCAAGTGCAGCTTCACAGCATTTATCTTTTTATTCTTCGATTTTAATAAATCCTCTCGATCTATTGCTGTGTACCTCTATCATCAGTCTAGTATTGTATAGCCTAATCAGTCATCTTCTTGTTACATTATTGGATAAAAGACTTTTGCTGAATTAGCTACAAGGAGTACTGTAACATTCATGATCTCCTAATACTGGTTACAAAATAAATGGGATTTAAAAGACTTTTAATGGTAAATCCAAATAAGGAAACATGCAGGAGATAACTTGGCAACAACAAATAGCACAACCACTTCAACAAAAACGATAGCACAGGACAATGAACTAAGGAGAAATCAGGGCTTGTATACAAACAGGGTAATCAATGTAGAAACAGAAAAGGTGTGGGGAACTAAACCACAGAAACGAACCAATGGCAGGAAAATGAGAACAAAGGAAGCAGGAACTAGAATAAAACCAAAACAAAACATACACATGACAATTGCACAGAATGATAGCATTTGTAATTAAGGCTAAAGTATAAATATTACATATGTCTTTTCTGAAATGAAGATAATTTTATCTCATACACACTGTAGACAGCAGTCAGACTGCATCAAGAGACTCATTTCTTTCTCACCCTTCTAAGCAGATGATGATATTTACTTGGTTGATGCCCCAAAATAAGTTTAATAAACACATTTGTTAATAATATGAAGGGAACCATGAACATTGAGGTTCATCAATTAGCAGGATTAGTTAGGCAAACAGTATATAATCCACACAGAGGCGTTTACATGCTGCCGATTACTCCACCTTTTTTAAAAGCTTCCATTTTGATGAAATTCAGAGCAATAATGCAAGTTGCTTGTTTCCCTGACAAACACTTTGGACTTGAACACATCTACCATTGTGATTTTATTGGACAAATCACTGGCTAATAATGTGTCAATTGTTAAAAACAGCCAAAAGTATCTGAAGGCACCAAAGTGTCAGAGTTTGACTGGTTATCATAATTCAGTTAGCCCCTGCTGGTTGATTCCATAACTGCAACATTCTGTGGGCAGAAGCAACCCGGAGAGACAAATACGTGTTTATTTGTATTGAAATCAAGTTTATGGGATAAAATTTGGATATTTGAAGTCACAGCAATAAGGTTTGGAAAAGTGCTTTGAATTTTCTCTCACACACAGTGGATGACTTAAGCCAGTATTGTCTCTTGTGGCACACACACTGCGTTCTGTCTCTCCTCACATTCCATAGCTCGTAATCTGCTAATAGAACCTCTGGATTATAAAAGAGAAACGCATATTAAGCAGATCTCTCTTTTTACCTCCCATCTTGCAACTGGCATGTCCCTTTTAAACACTTTTCAAAGCCTGTGGCTGTCACAAGAAAAAAGAGAGATCTGGAAAGAGAGGGGAGGGGAAAAATGTGTAGAAATAGAGGTATTCCATTTCTTTGACAGGTATATTCCAAACTATTTATTTTATTTTATTTTTCTATTATTATTTTATTTTATTTTATTTTAAATAACTTTATTCACATCCTAGATGTAGGAATATTTCATATGTATTTTTCTAGGTTGCACTATTTTTCTTTAAACATTTTTTAAGATTTTTTTTTCTTTTTTTTTTTCTTTTTTAAATTAAGTTAAATTAACATGGTTTTAGTCATCTGGAGTATTGATGCTGTATTGATACTGTAGTGCTCCAGGTGGGATGTACACTTTTGTGTGTGTGTCCTTTCACATGCAGCAGCTTTATACAGTTTATGAAGTATGATGTTGTACTTTCTTACATACTGAGCAAGCAAGTAGGAAAAACATTGCTACTAAAAGCCATTGTCTCATGTTGCATGATGGTTGGCTGTTGTCTCCATGTGCTACTAGCCCTGTTAAAGTTTATTACATATCATTTCCTGTCTTATTCAGCGGAGTAATCCAAAGCTTCCACCAGAAATCTTCAATGTTCTATTTCAATTAGTCTGATTGAGTAAAACCTTATAGATCTTAGGTATTATATCTGGCATTTTAGCTGATTCCTCCAAATCCCATATGTCATGGGCTAATTCTCTAATTTGAAAGTATTCTGCATTGGGGAAGTCTGGACCCATCACTGTTATGAGCAGTAATAACGTAAGACAGATGACGCACCACAATGCCAAATCCATTCATGGTCCATTCAAGTTTTATCAATTTCATCGGTTTTAAAAGATGTTTCTGGTTTTCTGTTAAATATATGGAGCTCTTAGTGTAATCATGGGACTCATATATGTCACAATTACTCATGAAACACAGTACATTTACAGGTCTGTTCTTCCTGTGCTCAAGACCTTGTTAGGAAATTATCACTGTAGTCTTAGTGTAATGACTCCATTCTCAGTTTCTGCTTTCTTCTGTTCATTTTGGCCTTTGCTACTAGATGAACACTACAAAAACAATCCCTTTCACATTAGCATTTACCCATGCAACCAAAAAAAAAAAAAAGAAAAAAAAAAAAGAAGTGCAACTTTTTGGTGTTGTAAAATTGATTGCATTCTAAATTTGTCTATCCATGTCTATCCATCTCTTACAGTCATACATACCAGCACTCACACTGAGATTATTTACAGATGGTAGCAGAGACAAATATAGATGGTAACCTCTTGAGGATCATTTCATAATCTCGCATATACCCACGCTTCCTCTCCACTAGCCATCATTCCCATTTACAGAAAGCCCATCCCACCGTAGTTGTCGCTAAATTAATATTCAAGGGTTAAGAGGTCTGTGCCTAGCGTGTAATGAGGAAACAGACTAGTTAGTTAGAGCAGGTTCATTGAGCTCTTGCATTAAAGCATCGCACATGGATAATTTATGATTTTCATTGTCCCTCCTTCTGCGGGAATAAATTTTGAATTATTTATGCCCTCTTCATGCTTGTGGAAACGGAACATTTTAGTCTGTGTCGGCCATTCACTCATAATCAAGCAGTGAAACATTCGCTGTAGCTGGGGGAATAATGTTCATCTCTAGTTATTAAGTTCCACCATCTATTTCTCACTGCCTCCAGGGACCCCATACCCCAGCTGGAAAAAAAACGAATGGTGGGTTAAAAAAAAGATCAAGTTGTGAACTTGTCGTCACTGTGAACCAGAATTTATTGCATGCAGTGGTTATTTATATGTATTGCTATTTGTTTTGATATTTTTTAGACCTCTTAGTGTTGGTGTGGTTGTCCTAAATGGGACAGCATGTGCTGTGTTTTGATGTATCACCGTGAGAACCAGGGAGCTGACCCTCGTCTATTAGACACGGAAAGCAAAGTGGTTTTATTTGTGAAATCTGTGTCAAATGTCAAATCTTTTAATCATGTTTTTGTTTTTGCACAAATGAAAATGGATGGACGTTGTGAACCCGACAAACGAAAGGTGCTGCAGGTTAATAGCGGCTTCTATTTTGCACAATTTGTACAGTTACTCTTTTCTAATATCATTAGGGAAATTAGCTGTGAGGTGATTTATTCACTTATTTATTAAATAAATCATTTAAACACATACTGAATCTTAAGTATGCGAGAGGAAGACAAATTGGCAAGACAACTCTGCCCCTCTTAAGTAGAACAAAGATAAATCAAGTAATAAACGTACGGCCGTGTTTTGCATAGCATTAATTAGAGCTGCTTTAATTTGCCTAGAACATGCATGGATCCGTTTAAATGTGTCTTACATATTTAAAGGGTGGAGATAAATTATGATAGAAGGGAAATTAGCTCTCCGTTGTGTTCGTTTCATAATCTTGGTGTATACCTGACCGCTTGTTTGTTATCTTATTTCTCCTATGTTTTCATAGAAACTCCAGTATGCAAGGTTTACCAGAAATTATACTGTCAAAATTACACTAACCAAAATTACCTAACTTAACTTCCTTAGAAAATTACTATGTATTGTGCCAGGGGGTAAAGTGTTGGTTAACAGTGGCGGTTAGCCCCTGCTGATAGAAGCCATATGCATCATTATGTGTGCAAAATCAAAGACTGTAAGGACTGCACGTGCATATTGACTTTACCAACCTATATACACTTTACCGACCTATATACATTACAGTTCATGTAAGATTATTATTATTATTATTATTATTTATTATTATTATTATTATGATTTGAAATATGTTATTTGAATGTGAGTTTGGGTATTATTGGAAAAAAATAGCCTAGATTATATTGCCTATAAACAGCATTCAAATGAAGTTGTTATTATCAATATTTAAAGAATGTGTAAGAATATAAAACAAAATAGGCCTACAAGAAAATGTTTTATCCATCGCATGCCACAGTCTTTTACACCAATTCACTTATTGTTTCTTTTTCATTTATTATTATTATTATTATTATTATTATTATTATATTTTTGGTTATATACAGTGTCACAAGTTAAACTTGGTGACAGACAAGAAATTACATTTTGTTTGTATTTGTATTGTTATCTTTGCTATATTTTCCCCTTCATTTCATGTATCTCTTTACCTTAATTGATGTTCCATATTATCTATTTTAATACTTTAAAGTGCCATGTTTTGTACATACTGTAAATGCTGACAATAATGCCAATAAAGTGATGATTTTATGACTGTATTTCTGGAAGTTTAGGCTACACCAGTATGTGATACATATAAATGGAACAAATGAACAACAAATTAAACAAACGAAACAATCTTTTTTTGTAGCTTAAATATATATATATATATATATATATATATATATATATTTTTTTTAACATATAGACTACTAATAATGAATTATTCTGTCACAGCATGAGGTAGCCTATCTATACATTATGCGGAATATATAGGCTATAATATAATATAATATAATATAATATAATGCCCGGCCATAATAATAATAATAATAATAATAATAATTGGATCATTATTGCAGTGATTATTATGTTTCTAGCTTTTGGCAAAAGTTCTTCTAACCCTAATTGATGGAGTTTGTAGCTTTTCATTTCTTAAACAACCATTTAGGAAGACACATCATGGCCATATTCCAGTATGACAATGTCAAGATTCACCAGGCTCAAACTGTGAAAGAATGGTTGGGAGGGAGCATGAAGAACCGTTTTCACACATGAATTGGCACCTCTGAGTCCAGACCTTAAATTCATTGAAAGTCTTTGGGATGTGCTGGAGTAGACTTTACAGAGTGCTTGACTCTTGCATTGTCAATACAAGATCTTGACCAAAAATTGATGCACCTCTTGATGGAAAGCTACACACTCAATCAATTAGGGTTAGAAGAACTGTGGCCAGACATATAACATACTAGAGACATAATAATCACTTCAATAATGGTCCAATCATAGACTCTTAAGCATTTGCCCATTTAAATCCCTGTTTAATTATCCTTCATTGTGCGATCACTACAACCAAATCATGGCAGAAGACTGAACCAAGAAGAGATTTTTTTGCTGTTTTTTTCATTTTTTCTCCCCCCTCAACAATGGACCTGCCGGCCTTTCAACTGCTCTGCCTTGAGCAGAAGGGCTGTTTACTCCAGACCCACAGCCCAGCCAGCCATCGCCCCGCTGCATGGACATGACGCCAGAGCTCACCGCAGATGGAGAGCCAGAGTCTTCCGTGATGTGTATGCTAGACAAAAGGACTGAGCCCACCATCGCCCCGGAGCCCAAGCCCCACAAATTGTCTGACCAGGTGTGTGAGCTAGTGGATTACGAGGGAATGGAGGAAGACCCCGCCCACACTCCCACCACTGAGGGTGAAATCTTCAACCAGTCAGCTCTGCCTTGGCTCCTCCCTCCCTCGGCTCCACCTGGGACCATCGTCCTTATATATGGCTCCGTTAGGCTCCCTCGTCCCTCTGGCTCCACTTTGGTCAGACGTCGCTCTGCCTGCGCCACAGACTTAAGGGTTTTAGCTACACTTCTTCCCTCCACCCCTTCGACTCCATCGGTCTCCGCCTTGATTCTTAATCACACCTGCTCCGCCTTAGTCCTCTTGCTCCCTGGCTCCACCTTGGATGCTCATCTCTGCAGCTCTGCCTTGGTCTCCTGAACCATAGGTGTCATGTGGTCCCATCAGCTCTCCATCTCCACCTGGGTCTCCATTTCCATCGGCTTCGTCTCCATAAGTCGTTCCCCTGGTGTCGTCAGCCAAGTCTCCACCATAGCTCCTACCTCCCTCGACTCCCTTCTGGCTGTGCTCTGGGTCCTCATTCAGCTACTCCTGCTCCTTGGTCCTCCCTGGCTCCTCCCACCATTATCGCCACCCTGGTTTCTACCTCTATCACATGTACTGGTGATGGGTGGGTGTGTGGGGGGTACAGAAAGAGGTGGCAAATCCTAATGTAGTGAGTACAGTCAGTTTTGTTTCCTTTTCATTGTGTTCTGTTCCTGCTTTGCCTACCTGAGTTTCTAATTAGTTCCCTTGTTTAATTAGTTCCATGTACAATACATGTTTCTGTTCATTTCATTTTGTCTCTCTGTGTATTTTAGCGCTTAGTATCCTCAGTTCTTTGTTCGGTCTCATTTATGTATAGTGGTTGTGTTCACCTGTATTCCTTTACAATCTCCTGAGTGCTATTAGTTTAAATGTTAATAAAAGTGTTCTTTTATTCTCCTTCACTGTGCGATCACTGCAGCCACTCGTTACTAATATGGTCATCAAGTGAAATGACTTCCCTTTCTAGGGAACTTGCACTGCATCAATGACACTTTTTTTGAATGCTTCTGCATGAATGCTTCTGAAGCACATGTGTCAACTAGTCCAATGGTGAGTCAGAACATCACGGGCGGTTGACGTCACGACCAGGAAAGTATAAGAGCACATCCGGAATGACCGGCATTAGCTTCTGTGCCTCAGCAAGTGATCTGTGTTCAACTCTGTCTTATTTATTGTTGTCTGTCCCAATATGGAGCAGTACACAAAAATCACACATTAATATGGCGAACCAAGCATTCAAGCAGTGTGTTCCTCCTTGCCCTCGTTTCCTTATGGGTGGAGATTCACACGACTTGTGTGTTATGTGTTTGGGAGCGGATCATGCTCTGTCAGCCTTCGAGGGGGCTGACTGCGAGCATTGTGAGAGAATGCCGCTTCGCACACTCCTTTCCCATCTGTCACTTTTCGAGGAAAGTGTTCAGACTTACGTTCCTCGTGGCTCTGGACCACGAAGACAGAAGTCATGGGATTCGCAAATGGATCTTTCGGCGGGGTTAAAGACGGGCTCCGCCTTTTCTCTGCCTTTACTCTCTCTCGGTTGTTGTAAGTCCGCAACGCAGATTCTTCCGCCCGGGGAAAGAGCCTGGTGCTTCAGCTATCCAGCTCTGAGGAGGTGGATGTGTTGAGCATCGGGATGGGGAAAGAGGATTCGCCACCTCTTTCTCCAGCATACGAGGAGCTGGTGGAGGTGATAACTCATGCTGTGTCTAAACTGAACATCGAATGGCCATTCGAGAAACAGGGCACTTGTCCTAAAAGTAAACTGGACAAGAGCTTTTTGCCATCCAACATTACACCTCCACCATGGGGCCTTCCCTTCTTTTCTGATCTTCATAATGAGTTATCTAGATCATGGAATAAACCATACTCGTCCCGTCTTTTCAGCCCCCAAGTAAGGTTGAACAAACGTTTGCGAGCTATCTGTCCCCCAGCTCAGCATCATCCCTGAAGGCTCCAATGCTACCCATTACGCCACTAAGAACGTCATCAGTGCTAGTGGGTAAAGCATATAAGGCAGCGGGTCAGGCTGGTGTGTGTCTGCACACACTGTCTATACTGCAGGCATACCAGGCTGACCTGCTGAGGGACTTGGATGATGGTGAGGAGGTAGGGCCCGAGGCGGTTCGAGAAAAAAGCAAAAAGACTAAAAAGCAGGCGGAAGCATTCAAATGCTACCTCCCTCTCTGTCCTCCTCCCTCTGGGGCTGCTGGGCGTGAGCAGCCCCAGGCTTCAAGCTCCTCGTACAGGGCACAGCAAAAAAGAATGTTGCATCTCATGCTCCCCCACAGAAATCATGGGGACTGGGATGACACTCTCTGTCGAAGCCTCCCAAGCAGAAGCCAGATCTGAGGACCGTTCTTCTTGCAAACAAGGCTTCGACTCAAAAGAAGTCCTGATGCAACCAACGTCAGGCTTCTGAGGGCAGCTCCCTGCGGGGTGGGCCGGTGTTCACCTCATTATACGGTGCCCGTTTCACTTCGTTGACCTCAGGAGGCCTTTCTGCCAACCCCACAACCCTCGGTGCATCGGGCGCAGTGGTTTCCATCGAGCACATGACTCAGGGTCTACAAGACATTGTGTCAGGCTCGCACCCTTTGAGGAGAGTCAAACAGCATTCAAATCGGTTGCTTCCTGCCACTTGCTTCAGGTCACCGATGTGGCTGATCAAAGTACACCAGAGACCAGCCTCGAGAGGCTGGTTCCTATAGTAGATTATCTGGAAGAGTGGAAGCTTCTACCAAATGTATCTCAATGGGTCCTGCAGATAGTAGAAAAAGGTTACAGAATCCAGTTCGGTTCTCGTCCACCACGATACGGGGTGTTACTCACGTTAGTGCATCCCGAGCAGGCTCTAGTGATGGAACAAGTAAAATCTCTTCTAGCCAAAGAAGCTATAGAACGGGTTCCCTTACCCGACAGAGAATCAGGGTTTTACAGCCGTTACTTCATAGTACCAAAAAAAGGATGGAGGGTTGCGTCTGATATTAGATCTCCGACAACTGAATCGTTCAGTCAAAATACTCAAGTTCAAAATGTTGACTTTTCAGAAGATCATGACACAAATCAGATCTGAGGACTGGTTCGTCACAATAGATCTAAATGAAGCATACTTCCCTGTCTCCATTCTTCCACAACACAGGAAGTTCCTGAGGTTCGCTTTTGGGGGCGAAGCATACCAATATCGGGTTCTTCCATTTGGTCTAGTTCTACGTTCATGAAATGCATAGATGCAGCCCTGGCCCCGCTCAGGCTGAAAGGAATATTCTGAATTATAAAGATGACTGGCTAATATTACCACAGTCGGAGCAGATGACGGTTCGGCATTGAGATGTCATTCTCGCTCACTTGCAAAAAATGGGGTTGAGACTGAATACCAAGAAGAGTGTGCATTCTCCATTACAGAGGACCACCTTTCTTGGTGTGGTGTGGGATTCAGTGACGATGCAGGCTGTACTTTCACCCGCTCGTGTTGCTGTTATTCTCACAACCGTAAAAAAAGATAAAGCTAGGCCAGTCACTCACTGTGAAACCATTTCAGAGACTGTTGGGTCTGATTGCAGCTGTGTCCAACGTGATACCTTTTGGCCTGCTGTACATGAGACCCTTGCAGTGGTGGCTCAGGACCAAGGGGTTTTCCCCTTTTCTACATTTTTCTACATTGTTCTCTGAATATGAATCCTAGTATCTCTCTTCAACGGCTCTCCCTTGAAAATTCCAATCAGGAGGGAACTACTGTCTCAGGTGGGAGGCACCATCTTTCACCCCCGCCCGGAGATATGGAATCTGTGGGTTTGACCCAACTCATAGACTCTGGTCTCTCAACTGAGGTTGTAGAGACCATACTTCACTCCAGAGCTCCATCCACAAGGAAACATTATGCCCTGAAGTGGAGAGTTTTCAATTCTTGGTGCAACATGCGACAATGGGATCCAGTAAACTGCCCGGTTGGTTCAGTGCTGGAGTTCCATCAAGATCGCTTTTCAGCAGGGATATCCCCTTCCACTTTGAAGGTCTACGTGGTGGCCATTGCAGCTTACCATGTCCCTTTGGGTGGTGTATCTTTGGGGAGGAACCCTCTAATAACTTGTTTCCTTCATGGAACTTTGAGGCTGAGGCCTGAAACTCGTACTAGAGTCCCTGTGTGAGACCTGTCTATCATTCTAGAAGGCTTATCTATGGCTCCCTTCGAGCCCATTGAATCAGTTTCAGAAAAATTTCTGACATTAAAAACAGTCTACATTCTAGCCATTTCTTCTCTAAAGAGAGTAGGAGATCTTCAGGCCCTTTCGGTATTTCCTACGTGCCTTGAATTTGCACCAGGGATGGTTAACACTCAGAATTCAGGAAACGCGCCGGCGCGTATTGCTGGATATTTTTCGCATAACAGCAAAATCAACTTAAAATACTCCATCATTTTTTGTCATAGAGACAGAAGTAATATATCAGTTGAAACTATAGAATGTCTTATTTTATTTGTGTACACACAGTAAAAACTAAATGTTGTGCTTTTAGCAAAATAAAGAAAACTAACATGATGCGCGACCTATCATCTCTCTCTGAATGAAGTCCAATCTGATACTCCCTCAGAAAATGAACTGTAACTTAGTGAATACTTATCACACAAACATGAGACAAATGTCTAAAGAAACATTGAAATATCATGCCATGGTAAGTTTTTTTTATCCCTAAATTATTTATTCTAATCGCAATATAGACTCATGTCTGTCAATATTAAGCTGCAAAAACAATGTTTAAACGTGTGAATGATTATTGGCTTTTGCCAAAAAATATTGCTATACAGAGATGAGTGAAATCGACTGAAATATGTAATAAATACTGAAATAAAATGTGTTAGCAACATATTAAACTGCACATTAACATTTATAGGCTCTATAATATAACAAATAAGATACATAAAATGTCATAGAAATATGAATGTTTAGACAATATTTCTTTTGACCTGTTTTGGACAGATTATGAAGAGTTTACTGTAAAATAGCCTATATAGTGCCACATCAATGAAGCTTTCGTTCGCAAGGAATGATGAAAGCTTTGCATCACAGAAATAAATTATATTTTAAAGTATATTAAAATAGAAAACCATTATTTTAAATTGTAATAATATTTCACAGTATTGTTGTTTTTTCTGTATTTTTGATGAAATAAATGCAGGCTTGATGAGCATGAGATTTTTTTCAAAAACATTGTAAATAGTAATGTCAAATCTTTTAACCGATAGGCCTACTGTAATAAAAATATAGGCCTATACAAAATTTTCTTCACATGATGTGCAATAATACATGCATGCATGAGATCACAAAAATCATGTTTTCTGTTAAGAGTGGACATTATATTCATGTTAATACAATAGCTGATATGATCCTGTTATCAGCATGCTCACAGAGGGTTTTTTTTCTTTCTTTTATCTCACAGAGATAAAAGAATATAGTGACATCATAGTGACCAGATATTTGCCCACATTGGACTGCATGAATATGATACTGAGATCACTGACTGGAAGCAGGAAAGTTCTTTTTCTTTCTTTTTTTTTCTCCAGTGCAGAAACACCAAATGCCAGGTATGTGATGTTCACTTATATCTTTGAACAGGATTTATTTCCAGGTAATAACTGTGTACTCAAAATGTGTCTTTGACTCTCATTTATATAGTTAATTATATTTTAAATAACTTCAAACAAATTATATATTTCTTTTGTCATTGCATTCTTTCTTAGTTCACTCAGTCAGATTCCTGAGTGAATGGCTCATTATGTGGCTCATTAGGGGCAGGGTTTTAATCCCCTCAGGTGTGAATCACAGCATTATTAATGAAGATTCACGCCACTTCGCATACGGTCTGTGTAAACAAAAAGTGTCTTAGAAATTTAAAATCAATACATTGTTTTATGCGTCCGAGTAGGCAGGATAATTTCCACATCATTTTGAAGCAAAAACTCTAGACTAAAATATACAGTTACCAAAAGTCTTGTGAAAAATTTTTTTGTATGTATTTTGAGGCCTTATTTCAGTGACCTTTTTTTTTTTTTTTTTTTCAAAAACCACACAATTCTCTCAAAAATACAAATATGTACATACTTGTTGCTCACATATTATTGTAGCCTAGTTTCTGCAGAATACAGTGTAATTAGACTTTTGTCATTAATATGTTTATAAACAACTGAAAAAAGCACAAATGTCAGGGCATGTCAAAACTACACCAGGACCCCAAATCAGCCTCAGACTCCAGAGGTTCCTTTACCCTAAGCCAGGCTATGTCCCCAAGGTGCCAACCAATGTACAGAAGCCTATCGTGTTGCAAGCCTTCTGTCCTCCTCCCTTCAAGGATCAGGGCCAGGAAAAGTTGAATCTTCTCTGTCCAGTTAGAGCACTGGATACGTATGTCCACAGAGCTGCCATGTGGAGAAGATCTGATCAACTGTTTGTCTGTTATGGATCGCCTAAGAAAGGTCTTCCTGCTTCTAAGCAGACTGTTAGCAAGTGGATAGTTGAGGCTATCTCTCTTGCTTATGAGGTCTTTGATCAGCCTTCACCTTTGGCTGTCAGAGCTCACTCTACCAGGAGTATGGTGGCATCCAAGGCCTTAATTTTGGGTGTATCACTTCAAGAGGTTTGTGATGCGGCGGGCTGGTCTTCTCCGCTCACATTCATACACTTTTATAGCCTGGGCCTGGACATTGCTCCAGGTTCTCAGGTGTTCTTGTCTTAGTTGTGCCACAGTTTCACACAGACAGGCACTTGTAAGTATGGCGTTTGGGCATTTCGCTCCCAAAGCGTCATTGACACAGCTTCAGAATCAGAATCAGAATCAGAAAGAGCTTTATTGCCAGGTATGTTTACACATACTAGGAATTTGTTTTAGTGACAGAAGCTCCACAGTGCAACAACGACAAGACAGGACAAGACACAGATAATAAAAAGAATAAGAATAATATACAAATATACAAGATAGACAAAGTGCAAAAAAAGCAAAAAACAACATATAATATAGACAATTTGTATGTACAGTTGTGATGTGTGCAAATTTGAAATATAAATAAGTATGTGTTTTAAGTAAATAATGTATAATAGTGTTGTGTGTTCTGTGTTTGTCAAGTGTTCATGAGATGGATTGCCTGAGGGAAGAAACTGTTCCTGTGTCTGGTCGTTCTGGTGCTCAGAGCTCTGTAGCGTCGACCAGATGGCAACAGTTCAAAGAGGGAGTGTGCTGGATGTGAGGGGTCCAGAGTGATTTTCTTTGCCCTTTTTCTCACTCTGGATAAGTACAGTTCTTGGAGAGTGGGGAGGGTTGTACCAATGATTCGCTCAGCAGTCCGGACTGCTCTCTGTAGTCTTCTGAGGTCAGATTTGGTAGCTGAGCTGAACCAGACAGATATAGAAGTGCAGAGGATGGATTCAATGATGGCAGAGTAAAACTGTTTCAGCAGCTCCTGTGGTAGGTTGAACAACTTCAGCTGGCAAAGGAAGTGCAACCTCTGCTGGGCCTTTTTCACAATGGACTCAATGTGGTTGTCCCACTTCAGGTCCTGGGAGATTGTGGTGCCCAGGAACCTGAATGACTCCACTGCAGTCACAGTGCTGTTCATGATGGTGAGTGGGGGGAGAGCAGGGGGGTTTCTCCTGAAGTCTACGATTATCTCCACTGTCTTGAGCGTGTTGAGCTCCAGGTTGTCAAGACTGCACCAGACAGCCAGCTGTTCAACCTCCAGTCTGTAAGCAGACTCGTCACCGTCCTGGATGAGGCCAATCAGTGTGGTGTCATCTGCAAACTTCAGGAGCTTGACAGAGGGGTCTTTAGAGATGCAGTCATTGGTGTACAGGGAGAAGAGCAGTGGGGAGAGAACACAGCCCTGAGGGGCGCCGGTGCTGATGGTGCGGGTGCTGGATGAGAATTTTCCCAGCCTCACTAGCTGCTGCCTGTCTGTCAGGAAGCTGGTGATCCACTGACAGACAGAGGTGGGCACAGAGAGCTGAGTTAATTTGGGCTGGAGGAGTGATGGGATGATGGTGTTAAAAGCAGAGCTGAAGTCCACAAACAGGATCCTCACATAAGTCCCTGGTCTGTCCAGATGCTGCAGAACATAATGCAGTCCCACATTGACTGCATCATTCACAGACCTATTTGCTCGGTAAGCAAATTGCAGGGGGTCCAGTAAGGGTCCAGTGATATCCTTCAGATAAGCCAAAACCAGTCTTTCAAATGATTTCATGGCCACAGACGTTAGAGCCACAGGTCTGTAGTCATTAAGTCCAGTAATTTTGGGTTTCTTTGGGACAGGGATGATGGTGGAGCGTTTGAAGCATGAGGGGACTTCGTACAGCTCCAGTGATCTGTTGAAGATCTGTGTGAAGATGGGGGCCAGCTGGTCAGCGCAGGTTTTCAGACAGGCTGGTGAAACGCTGTCTGGGCCTGGTGCCTTTCTTCTCCTGTTCTTTCTGAAGACCTGGCGCACGTCATCTTCACTGAACTGAATTGCAGGTGTGGGGGAGACGGGGGTTACAGGAGGTATGAATGGTGTTTTTTCAAACCTGCAATAAAACTCGTTCAGATCGTCTGCCAGTTGTTGATTCTCCACAGAGCTGGGCGATGGTGTCTTGTAATTGGTGATGACTTTCAGACCTTTCCACACTGAAGCCGTGTCATTAGAAGAGAACTGATTCCGAAGCTTATCGGAATAATTCCTTTTTGCCACTCTGATCTCCTTTTCCAGTGTGTATTTGGCCTGTTTGTACAAGACTCTGTCCCCATTTCTGTGAGCATCTTCTTTGGCCTGACGGAGCTGGCTGAGTTTTGCAGTGAACCACAGTTTGTCGTTGTTGTAAGTTAAATGAGTCTTTGTAGGAATGCACAAATCCTCACAGAAACTGATATATGATGTAACAGTCTCTGTGAGCTCGTCCAGATAGGTGGCAGCAGCTTCAAAAACACTCCAATCAGTCCATTCGAAACAGGCTTGTAAAGCCCGCTCTGTTTCGGTGGTCCATCTCTTTACAGTCTTTGCTACAGGTTTAGCTGATTTCAGTTTCTGCCTGTAGGTCGGTATGAGATGAACTAAACAGTGATCAGAGAGCCCCAAATCTGCCCATGGGACAGAGTGATATACATCCTTTATTGCTGTGTAACAGTGATCCAGTGTATTACTGTCTCTGGTGGGACAAGTAACATGCTGTCTGTATTTTGGAAGTTCACGTGAGAGAATCGCTTTATTAAAGTCCCCGAGAATGATTAAAACAGAGTCCGGGTGTTGTTGCTCACTCTCTGTGATCATATCAGTGAGTATCTGTAAAGCCGAGCTCACGTGCGCTTGCGGAGGAATGTAGACACTCACCAGAATGAACGAGCAAAACTCCCGCGGCGAATAGAACGGTTTGCAGTTAATGAAGAGTGTTTCAAGATCGGGACAGCACATCTTCTTTAACACAGTTACATCTGAACACCACCTTTCATTGATGTAAAAGCACGTCCCGCCGCCGCGCGATTTCCCCGTTGATTCTGCGTCGCGATCTGATCTAAACAGCTGAAAGCCCGGCAGACTTAACACTCTGTCCGGAATGGCGTCATTCAGCCAGGTTTCTGTGAAGCACAGAGCAGCCGAGTTCGAAAAATCCTTATTTGTCCGGGAGAGCAGAAGGAGTTCGTCTGTTTTGTTGGGTAGAGAGCGGAGAATCGCAGATGGATGCTAGGCAGCGGCTTTCTTAATCCGCGCTGTCTGAGCTTCACGAGGGCGCCGGCGTGCTTCCCCCGTCTGCGCGTCCTGAAGCGTCTAAACAGCGCTGCTGCTCCACCGACTACAACATTCAACAAAAACGTCTGAATAATCGAAATCCGGTAAAAGATTTTGTGGTGTGTACTGCCGAATGTTCAGCAGTTCATCCCTGGTAAAACTGATCATATTTGAAAAACAAAAAACAGGAAAAACTAACAAAAACAGTACAAACACTGGAGAGCTAAGCACCGTGGCTGCCATGCGCAGCGCCATCGTAGATTGAAGATCTTGAGTTCCCTGTAACCATAGTTCCCTGAGAAGGGGACGAGACGCTGCGTCACCCTGCCATACTTCCTTCATCCCTGTGATCGACTTGCTTCGGCTAATTGAAGCTAATGCAGGTCATTCCGGGTGTGCTTTTATGCTTTCCTGGTCGTGAAATCACCCACCTATTACGTTCCGTCTCACCATTGGACTAGTGTCAACACGTGCTTCAGACGCATTCACGCAGGAGTGTTCCCAAAGTGTCATTGACACAGCATCTCGTTCCCTTCTCAGGGAACTGTGGTTACAGTAGTAACCTGAGACATTTCCTTGAAACTGACTCAAAAAAAAAAAGTTTGCTCATTTACTGACATTCAAAAATAGTCTTGTATTCTCATAAAATAGATGTTTTTACAAGCAACATATAAATCATAACATTTTAATTATATTATAATAGATGTATTACATATTTTTAATTCTAGAATTTAATTCTAAAAAAAAACAAAAAAAAAACAAAAAAAAAAAACACATGTAGCCTGGTGTGTAGTGCATCTGCTTTGACATATTGCAAGCAACGCAAGTTTGATTCCTCCTCAGGTCATTTCCCACCCCTCCTCTCTTCTCCCTGTTATTTCCTGTTATTGCTTCACTGTCCTGTATGATTAAAGGCCAAAAACATAGAAACAACTTTTTTGAAAAGTTTGAAACATTGAAAAATCTTTTCCTAACAGCACCCAGCTATTTGCTCAGCACAGTGATGCGATTGTTTTTGCTGTGTGGCTGAATTAGCTATTAGATCGATGTGACTTTTGTGCATAAATGGTCTCTTCCCTCCTGCCCAACAATGTCTAATAAATCTGAGAGGGGCGAATATTGATGCTGCCAGTGACGGTGACACAAAAGGGGGGTATTTAGAACAAGGCTGCGAGGGTCATGAACAGTATTTTAAGCTGGCAGTTTAACCCTGCATCCTGTCAGCACTGACCTTTCGCCAACCCCAACGAGTGGCTCGTTTCTCTCTGCTCGAGTTCTCTTCTTTACAAGGAGAGAGAGTGTGAAGGAGGCAGAAAAAAGGGATGTATGAGATGTGTCAGACAGAGCCGTTTACATGAAAAGGAGTTAGGACTTGAAAGCCAGTGCTATTTTGCAGTCAACCCATACGTTTGTTTTATTCAATTCATCTCTGGTACACCTGCTTTTTTTCCTTTTATTACTGTTTCACAAGCTGGCAAATTGATGTGTGGCCCAGGCACAGCCCGTGTGCGGATGCTGATCCGGGGGCGTTATTGACCCGCCTAGAAGCTCGAACGACCTCCGTTTGACCCGGTGTTCACCTGCAGTTGACCTTGAATGGAGCCCTCTCACTCTCAGACGCACACACTAGCTTTCTCTCTCACACACACCCACACACATGCACAAAGGGTAAATTATGGGTTAGAACCTCTCACCTCTCTGTGAGCTCTTGATTATTAGCGCTGATGTGAATGGGACTGAGAATGAAGGAGGGTAGTGATAACATTGAGCAAATATTTCTTTACATTTAAAAATGATCAATATCAATCTTACACTGAAAAAAAAAAAAAAAATCTTAATACCATAGTTTTATAGTTCTATAGTTATAACAGTTGGAAATCGAGTAAAGTGTATGTATGCGATGTTGAAAAGTCAACTATGATGCTATGATGTATTATATTATATTATATTATATTATATTATATTATATTATATTATATTATATTATACATTGCCTGGCCAAAAAAAAAAAAAAAAAAAAGATTTTTATTTAAGTTTGGATTTAAAAAGGCAAATACTTAAGAGTGTATGACTGGATCATGATTGCTGTGTTATTATGTTTCTAGCATGTTATATGTTTGGGAACAGCTCTTTTAACCCTAATTGAAGGAGAGTGTAGCTTTTCATTTCTTAAATAACCATGTAGGAAGATGTATCATGGCCATATTCCAAGATGACAAAGCCAAGATTCATCAGGCTCAAATTATGATAGAATGGTTGGGAGGAAACATGAAGAATCATTTTCAAACATAAATTGGCACCTCTGAGTCCAGACCTTAAATTCATTGAAAGTCTTTGGAATGTGCTGGAGTAGACTTTACAGAGTGCTGGAGTCTTGCATTGTCAATATAAGATCTTGACCAAAAATATATGCACCTCTTGATGGAAATATCATCACAACATTTATTTCCATAAAGCGGTGAATCCTGCAATATGGCCATGATATGTCTTCCTACATGGTTGTTGGGGGGAATTAATACTTTTATTCAATACTTTAAATTGATCAAAAATTACAGTAAATAAATTTATAATCTTACAAAAGACTTAAATTTCAAATAAATGCTGTTCCACAAAAATACTAAGCAGCACAACTGTTTTCAACATTGAAAAGAATAAGAAATGTCTTGAGCAGCAAATCAGCATATTCTAATGATTTCTGAAGGATCATATAATTTGAAATGAAAAAGAATGTTTTAAATTGCAAAAGAAAAAAAAAAATGTATATAGAAACATTCACTTGTGGTCTCTGGATTTTGGACCCCACTTTATGCATGTCTGTATGTGTGTGTGGTGGGGGAATGGAGTGGAGAGATGGGAGGGACCATGCTTTAAACCAGTTTGAAAGCTTTCTGTAATTATACATGAATTATCCATGAAGGCCTTGATGTTAAAGCTGTCTCTGTCGACGTGAGGTTTGTCTGTTAGAGGTGACAGACAGACTGTGGTTAAGCCTCTCACATCACTCACAGGTATTCTGAGGGCTTATGCCACTAAAGGTGCACTTAAGTCTCGACACAAGTTCTTTTCATAGTTGCTGTCACTAGAAAATTGTAGACAGTGCAATTAGTCTAATGTATACAAGATTCTGGTTAGTTTGTTGGTAATTGCTCCTGGTTTCATATCCTGTGGGCTGCAGTTCCTCTGGCCAAGGGAGCAAAGCACTTAACCCCGCTCTATTCTAGGGGTGCCGGGGTTGACCCTTTGCTCTGACCCTACTGTGTTTTCAATATCACAAAACCAAAGTAAACAATCCCAAGTTGAATAAACCAGTTGCATTTGATGAAGTAGTGCCTGAAATTCCAAATATAACATGTCATAAATGCATGACTTAATTATGTTGTTGTCATTTGTTTCGTTACAGGTTCAAAGCCTCATATTTGCATCATTCGTTTTGGACTCTTCCAAATAGCTTGGTTCTTCTGGGATATGTGTGATCTCTTGAGAAGACCTAGATACAAGAAACAAAGAACTCCTCTGCCTGAAGGATCCAAGTCAAACCAATCTGTTACAAGTAACATTTCATTATCTCTTCAGATACAAACCACAAGGTCCCGCAAATAGAGGCCTATTTTTCCGGCTCTGCTAATAGAATTGAATTTCACAGAGTGTAACTTAAATTAGACATTCCATAGCAGCCCTGAATGGCAGAAATAATCGGCATGGGTGACTAATTTGGCAGAGCGTGCACTAAGTACACAAATCCCCTTTTTTCCACCCCTCGCCCGAGGTTTGCGAAGAGCAGCACACAACCCACAGACAAAGGCAACACACGGCTCATAAAAATTAACATAGTAAATGACCTGGAGAGGAAGGCACAATAAATAATCTGATCTTATCACCTCAGAGTATGCGTGGCATGGAACGGAGGCGTCCAATGAAAATATCCTCGTTAATCTTGCATACCCTTGGATAAACTTCTTCGCAGGAAGCCATTTCTCTGCAGAGTCTCTGGGGGTCGAGACAAGGTTGTCTACTTCTACAAATAAAATTGTTCTGTTCTTTTTTTTTTTTTTTTTTTTTTTTTTGAGTAAGTTAAGCAAAAACTGACCATGGCAAATTCATTTAGGTTGCACAACTTGTCAGTACATTTAACATGTAAAAACTTTTTAAAGTACTCAGTAGGCTACTGTATGATATACTGTATGATAATTTACTTGAGCAGTGTACATTTTTACAGTTTTTTTTCTTCAGTCAATTAAAAGTTCAGTTGTTTATTGTCTATTGAAGGAAATATTCTTAAAATGTAGTTAATAGTTAACTTACTTAATATTATTGTAATATTATGTTTGTGTTGTGTCTATACATGATCTTCTGTATAGGATGCGTTTGGATGAGGTAATTAACTCGCTAACAAAGCGCTTCAGTTTACCAGTGTTCATTCACTGTTCAGCTTCAGCTTCCTTGAGTATAAGGCTTTTCACACGGGGGAGGGGGGTGGGGGGGTTTGTTTTCAAACATTGATGGAAAACACTAAAATTGGACTGAAGAAAAGACCATTTCATTCTTACCTTTATAGTCCAATTGGGATAAACTTGATATAGTACAATCGGCAATATATAATATGAGGATGCGCAATGCTAGAGCCTTTATGTAAATAAATTGTGTGTGCTGATCGTCCAATCAGTGACACTGACACCGCAAATATGAAAATAAGGACATTAACCCAGGATATAGGAATGTACAGTGTAAAATGACAGCTTATGAATACCCAGGATTAATTATTAATTGTTATGAGCAGTGTGAAACATGAAGCAAGATAACCCTGGGTAAACATAATCCTGGGTTAACTATTTCAAGTGTGAAAAGTCCTTATGATGGCATTAGTTTGACTATAATTGGATTTTTTTCTTTTTTTTTTTTTCTTTCACAAAGCATTGTTAGTGCATGGTTAATATCTTGTGATGTTGTTTTCTCTTATATTTTTGTCAACATTACATTTTAATTAAAATCATTGGTAACACTTTATTTAAAGCCATGTATAATTCATTACAAAAGGTATTCATAATGTACGTTATAATGCATTATATATTACAATTATTTATGAGACCATACATTGCATTATAAGATCCATTACAAGGCATAATTAATGCATTAAAAATACTTTTTGATGCATTATACATAAAGGCTTTAAGTGTTACCAAATCATTTAATTATAATAATTTAATAGCACTTTTTTTAGTTATCATTCTCTCTCTCTCTCTCTCTCTCTCTCTCTCTCTCTCTCTCTCACACACACACACACACACACACACACACACACACACACACACACACACACACTAATAACAAACACTTTTGTCATCAATTCTTTTGACGAGATTAACAATGCAGATTAACTTGAGATTAACTTGAACAAGTTATCCAGTATATTTTGTGGTAAATTGTGGGTCTGGGTGAAAACACATGCAAATGGATGTTCTAGTAGGTCTATTGTACTAACATTATGTGCGAGTTACTGCACCTCTGGGGATGACACGTTTATGCAAGATCCTTTGCAAAAGCTTTACAGTGCTAAATATGTACTAGAAACCACCTGAGGATGAATGTCACAGATCTCTATCTCAAGCCCTTCGCTTCTGTGTCCCGATGCCCTCTGAGGAACTTCAAAATAGAGAGGGCCGGGATGGTTGTCCCCATTGAGCAGGTCATATTCAGTACAGTATTCATGTCAGCCAGGAATATATGTCATTTGTCAGTGTTACAGAGGAGCTTTGAATCAGAGCTGTAGCCTCATAGCTGTGAAGGCCAGCAAATAAATCATTCAGGATACACAGCGACTCTCTCTCTTTCTTACAGACACACAGAATAGCACATAAACAGAGTGATTTAGCGATTTGAGCGCCCCACTTTTGGCTTACTGAAGGAGGAAGACGAGAAAGTTGTCAAAGCAGCACCTTGCTCACTTTGGCCAAGCCATGGCCTTGGGACTTTAGAGAATTACATTTTGTTGACTGAAAGTTTGCTACAGATAATTTATTGATTGATAATAGCTTTAATTTTCAAAAGGTGATGAAAACAAGGTCTTGATTTATCTAGCATTTGGATTGGATTCAAAAACATATGATTAATTTTTAAGTTTCATGGCCACATGCATACTACAGCTCAGTATGGTTATCAGTCCTTTTCAGAGTTATTAGTCTTGTTATAGGTAATTTGCAGTTTATGGGACTGAAAAACGCTTTCTACAATAAAGGTTATTTAATGGCATCGATGGTTCCATGAAGAACCGTTAACATCCATGGTGTCACGTCTGTTTTGGGTTTTGGTTCACCTTTATAGTTTCCCACAGTCATGCTTCCTGTTTGTCATGTGCTTCCCTTGCTCCTTATAGGCTTGTTCGACTTCATGCAGCGCTGCGCAGACTGACCGGCGGCTGACTTAAAGCAATGCATGCCGGTTCGAAATTTTGTCTGACTTGAGACAGTGCAAATGCCACGTGGCTGTGACGTACTGTGGCATCAAAGTACCGCGAGAGCGATTCGAGAGCAGTCGGCTGAGTCAGCCAGCGGCTGCACTGGCTCTGATGACGACACAGCTGTTCCTCGATTGGTCTGTCAATCACGTGTGTTTCGTGTTTATTCTGAAACCTTCAGTTCCACTAATGTTCACAATTCTGTATTTTTTTATAACAGTAAAAGCTCTTTTCATGTAGTTACGATGTTATATTGTGTCATGTTTATCAAAATAAAACTGATAAAAAACGTATACCCCACTTTTTTGGTATTTAAAGTATATGCTTATATTGAACATTATTCTTGTTCAAACAGACGCTGTAAGCAGTACATAATGTATTGAATGAAAAATGTCTCTGAAATATCTGTGTTTTTGACAAATATTGCATTTATTTCACTTAAGCTGTGATAAAGTATCCAAACGCAGTGTGAGCATCACTGCAGGAAGCAGAAAGTGTCCGACTTTATGTCTCCGTTTTCAGGTCCTCCCCGACTGCAAGTGCCAACTCACGCCAAACCATTGCATTCAGCTGCAGCCGATGTCGAACACACCTTATGTCATCCTGCCATGTGCTCTCCTTTTCCATGTGTCTTGTTCTCATTGGTTGGTCTAGTCATGTGTCCTATATTCTCATTGGTTCATTGTTTGATTATGCACAGGTGTTCCTTGTTAGTCATTAGTGTCTCTGTATAAATAGCCCTCATGTTCTTGTTGTTCCTTTGTCTAGTAGTTTTCTGTGTAACTCCCTGTTTGGTGAGTTTATTTCATAGTTATGTTAAGTCAAGTCTTTGTTTATCTTGCATTTGTATATGTTTTTGGATTAAAATAAACTGCACATAGGTTCACTCAATTCAATGGTTTCCGTTCCTCAAAAGGTTCTTTACATTGGAAAATGGTTCTTTAGATTATTAAAATGTTCTTCACACTAAAAAAAACAAAGGTTCTTTAAGAACTGTTCACTGAAATGTTCTCTGGTGGAAGCTAAAATGGTGGTTCTATGATATCACTGCAAAAACTGCCTTTTGAAACTTTGATTTTTAAGTGTATAACCAAATTTGCTCTCAAAAAAAATGCAGATAGTGTTAGTCGCATTAATATAAAATCCATGTGAACTGAAAAACTAGTTTTTAATGTAGTGATGTTATTTAGTGACTCATGAACATATTCTTCAGATGTTTTCATTGAATCCATTAAACTATTTCACAAAACCGTTCTGAACAATTTGTCGATGAGTTGAACTGAAATTATCCTAGCGGTGCTCAAGTTAACAACTCACTGAATGAGAATCATCTTTTTTGAGCTGATACTACAGTAAGTGCATTAGAGTGTACTGAACATTTGGGTGATGGGGCATTAATAGCCAAATAGCACAAATATTGAATACTATTCCACTTTTGGTTACACTTTATGTCCCCTTTAGACATTCTGTTGACTATAAGTAACGTTGCACCTAAATGTCAACTAACTCTCAGAGTATTAGTAGAATATTAGGCGTAGATTTAGTAGAATAAGTTGACATATACTTGCAAAGTTACTTATAGTCAGAAGAATGTCTGTTTGGGGAACATCAAAATAATAATAAAAAAAAAGTGTTAGCAGATATAAAGCAGACGGTCTACTAATACTCTAATTAGAGTTAGTTCACATGTATAGCTGCAACATTACTTATAATCAACTTATTTTCTAAAGGGGACCATCAAAATAAACATACGTTTTGCACTGTATATAGCACATACAGTAGCACATGTGTACACTTTCATTTGTACATCTGTATAGCATTTATGAACATAATTCTTTCCATTGTGTATGTTCTATATTTGTATTACTGTATTGTATTTTATTATATTTACTTTTATTGACTTTTTTTATTATTGTGTTATATTCATTTTTATTGCCTTTATCCCTGTGTATGCCTGTACTTTTTTTTTTTTTTTTTTTTTTTTTTTTCTGCACTGGAAGCTCCTGTCACCAAGACAAATTCCTTGTATGTGTGTGTAAACATACTTGGCATTACAGCTCATTCTGATTCTGATTTTTACTACTGGACATATGTTTATGAACTGATTGTGTGTTTGGCTTTCATAAGCATCACTGATTAAAACATGCAAAAACTTTTTGTTTTCAGCACAGTAAAATCTTAATTAGTTTTTTGAACAGGGTTATTGAAATGAACTCTTCAACAGTTCATTTCATTACTAGTTTTTCATTACTAATGTAAATTAAAGTGTAAATTAAAGTGTCTCGGTTTTCTGAGAGAAGTCGCTTACTTCAGCCAGTGCAGGGATGAATTTAATTGAGTAATTAAGTTAAAGTCACATGGATTAAAGAAAAACCCTTATGCATAAAATATATATGCTTAAATTTGAAATACTAATTAGAGACATTTAATTTGTATTTTGACGATACTGATTAGTAATTTGCTTTCAACAGGCAGAGTGTTTGGTTTATCGCTCATAATCATGATATCAATGCATATTTTAGTTATTTAATATGCACCACAGTCATTTGCCAATAAGCCTTCAGTCCTCCTTAACGTCACCAAAGGAATCTTAAAATCATGTAATAACACAGGGCTCGCATTCAGGTCCCTACAAAAAACTTCACGTCTCCTAATGCTCCACTAATGATGGAGCTAATTATTGACTGTATTTGCTTTAGATAGCCTGTGCCTGTCTGGTGTGTGTGTACGTGTGAAAGAAACAGGTCTTTGTCATAACCATTAGTGAGCGATTAGGGAGCAGGTTCCTCTGCTGTTTTTATCACCTCTTGTCTGTGTGGATTACAGAATTAAAGCTCTGCCTGTCAAGAGGGGGAGAGAGAGAATAACAGCGATAATTCCCATTGTCACTAGTCTTCTTCCTCTGCTCCTTTTGTATATTACGATTGCTTTACTTCCTGTAATGACATGCTGTCCTTTGCGCAGATAGGGCGTCATGTTAAATCGGGTCAAGGTTCATCTCTTTAACATTCAGGTGAGTTTCAAAGACTCTGAATGGCATAGATGGAAATTTTTTAAGTCCAATTAAACTTCTGAATCTTCTATTTTTATTTATCAAGATCTATATGTATATGTTTGACTTCCTGACATATATGTACACGACCATTCAAAAGTTTGGGGTCAGTATGATTTGTTTTTAAGAAATTAATAATTTTATTCAGCAAGGATGCATTAAATTTGAGTAAAAGTGACATTTAAGGCATTTAGTATGTTACAAAAGGTTTCTATTTCAAATACACACTGTTCTTTTGATTTTTCTATTCATCAAAAGATTCTGAAAAAAAGTTTTCGACAAAAAACAAACAAACAAACAAACAAAACAGCACAATATACATTGATAATGATACGTGTTTCTTGAGCACCAAATCAGTATATTAGAACGATTTTTGAAGGATCATGCGACACTGAAGACTGGAATAATAGATGCTGAAAGTTCAGCTTTGCCATCACAGGAATAAATTGCATTTTTTAAATACAATAAAATAGAAAAAAAAAAAAAAAAAAAAGTTATTTTGAATTGTATTTACCAATATTAATGTTTTTACTGTATTTTGGATCAAAGCATAAGAGACTTCTTTCAAAAACCTATTTTTACCTTTAAAGATGGCCTTAATGGTGCTTATCATGACTCTGCTTGTTTGTGGTATTCAGTGTTTTCCCCAGATCAGACCGCACACGTCTTGTTGTCAGGATTAGTTACCCTCTCTTATTCAGAAGACACAAGACATCTATTCCTCCTGAAGTGCATGAATATTAATGCATTTACTTTTTAAATATTTTCCTTTTCTTCAAATGAAAGCAATCCATCTAGCTGTCAGAAGTCAAAGGAACATATGACCTATACACTGTCACCCATCTTGGTTGGTATTCTGTTTGATTTGGTTTGTCTCGTTCCCCTTCTCTTTCGTAGTCTGTCAATGTTTTCCCCACAGACACTCACACAGTGTAAACTAAACCCAGTTAATGTGAAGTTTAGTGTGCATGCGCTGTGAGCAGCAGAAGGTGCTGTTGTTCGGTGAAGAATTGGCACACTTTTGACTTTAAGATGTTGCTGTAAACAGCACATGATGTCAGTTGGTGTCAGTTTTGTGACAATAGACCTGGATGAGGCTATCGCTGTCCCAAACAGATACACACATTTTTTTTTTTTTTTTTTTATCTGGAGTGACTTACTTTGCAGTGATTCAGGGACAGCAACCTTGAGCGCTTTCCTCAAGGGCAGTGTGGTGATAGAGCAGGAATGTGATCTTGGTAACTGTCCAGGTCCTGGGTCAACACTACTTTTAACTGAACTCATAACATTTGTGTTCATTTAACCACTGGGGGACCTTTGGCCAAAAAGCTTTTGTACTGATTTCCTACTCTCTTCCAGACTTCAGCCACTGTAAGGCCACCCTCAATTATTGAATATCATGATTTCTGGTCTCAAGGCTGAAATGACCACTGTTATTGAGTGTTTAGAATTGTTCCCTTTCGTGGGAACTGTCGACGCTGCGTATAACGCATTGGGAACCTTCTGCGTGATAACGTCATTGAAGCACTCATGTATCTAACCAATCGCGTAGCGAGACGTCAGAGGCGGGTGACGTCACGGACCAGGAAACTATAAAGCATACCCGGATGCAGAGATCGCTAGCTTCTGTTGTCTTCAGCAAGCACTCTATGTTATCTTGTGTGTCTTATTTGGTGTTGTTTGTCTACCATCCTTCTATTATAAAGACAGAATCTCTTTGTCTGAGGACAAGAGCTTTCAACTACAACACGTATATATACATATATATATTTAAGACACGAAAAATGGCGGAGAAACAGCAACACTTTGTTAAGTGTGTTCATCCCTGTGAAAGATATTTAACACCCGGGGATACACACGAAATGTGTGTTGTTTGTCTGGGGGTTGAGCACGCACAGGCAGCTCTCGAGGGGGCTGTCTGTGTGCATTGCGACAAGCTCACCCTCAGAGTATTAAGATCACGCCGGGCACTCTTTGATAGAGAGGGTGCCTCGGTCGGTGTTCCCCGCGGATCGGGTCCCGCTGCTGCTGAGGCACAGCGTAGACTTCATTCGTGGGGTTCACAAATGGAGCTGGCAGAGGGGCTTGAGACGGGCCCAGCCTTATCTCAGCCCTCACCTGCCAGATCCAGTGTCTCTCCTCTGGTGGTGGAAGCACGCGCTGCGGTTTCTTCCCCCCGGAGAGAGGCACCGGCGCTTCACCTCTCTTCCTCCGAGGAGGTTGATGTGATGAGCGTCGAGGCTGGGGAGGAGGCTCCGCCATCCTCTTCCCCAGCATATGAGGAGCTCTTGGAGGTAGTGACTAGGGCTGTGGATAAGTTAAAGATCGACTGGCCAGTAGAGAAGGCAGAAATGAAACCAAAAAGTAAACTCGATGAACGGTTTCTCCCTGCCCGGTCACTACCCCAGCGTCGGGGTTTGCCTTTCTTCCCCGATCTTCACGCCGAGGTGTCAAGATCGTGGAAAAGGCCCGTTCAATATAGAATTTTCAGCCCCCAGACTTCTACTTACAGCAATATAATGGGGCTGAAACAGCACGGCTATGGGGCGATGCCTCGGGTAGAGGAGACGCTCGCGAGCTATCTCTCGCCTGAGTCGGCATCGTCCCTAAAAACCACGACGCTGCCCACTAAGCCCCTAAAGACAACATCGGGCTTGGTGGGCAAGGCTTATGCGGCAGCAGGTCAGGCGGCAGCATGCTTACATACAATGTCATTGCTGCAGGCATATCAAGCCGACCTGCTGGGGGAGATTGATGAAAGCGGGGAGGCCACATTTGAATGCATCCAGGAACTGAGAAAAGCAACAGACCTGGCTCTCCGTGCCACCAAAGAGACGGCCAAATCAGTAGGCCGTTCTATGGCAGCCTTGGTGGCCACGGAGAGGCATTTGTGGCTGAACCTCTCGGACATAAGGGATAAAGATAAAGCTGCCCTTATGGACGCGCCGCTGTCTCCTGCGGGCCTGTTTGGCGACGCTGTGACATCAGTCGTCGACAGGTTCCAGGAGACCAAGAAACAATCCGCGGCGTTCCAGAGGTTCCTCCCCCGCCGTTCAAAAATTCCCCCCGAGGCTGCTGAGCGGGAGCAGCCTCGGCCGTCCACGAGCTCCTCTGCGCACCACAGAGCGCAGCAGAAGATCAGTGTGGCCACCCGTACTCCCCCACAGAAAACCTGGGGATCGGGGCGGTCTACACAGCAGAAGCCTTCAAGGGGTAAAACGGACCTGCGGGCCGTTATTATCGCCAAGAAGGCTTCAAAGCGGTCCTGACATCTGTGGGTCAGGACCCACGAGGGCGGCCCCCTCCGGAGGGAGCCTGGTGTCAGGATATCTGGCACCCGCTTCCCTTCGGCGCCCTCAGGGGACCGTTGTGTTAACTCTGCCACCCAGTGTGCGTCAGGGCGCAGCGGTCTCCACCGACCCTCCGAGGAGGGCCGGTTATCACTTGATTCGGCTGTCTTCTGCCGGTGCGCCGCTTCAGAGAGTCGAGTCAAGTGCTCAAATAACACCAGAGGCCAGTCTCGAGAGACTGGTTCCCTTAGTAGATTTTATGGCAGAATGGAAATGTCTGCCGAATATATCGAAATGGGTGCTGCTCATCATAGAAAAGGGTTACAGAATTCAGTTTGGGTCTCGCCCGCCCAGGTTCAACGGGGTTCTTCCCACAGTGGTGACCCCCGAGCAGTCTCTGGTGATGGAACGAGAGGTTATGACACTTTTGCAAAAAGGAGCTATAGAAAGGGTTCCTCCTCCCAGCAAGCTGTCAGGCTTTTACAGCCGCTACTTCATTGTTCCAAAGAAGGATGGGGGACTACGTCCTATCATAGATTTACGGGTGCTAAATCGCTCTATACAAAAGCTAAAATTCAAGATGCTTACACTCAAACAGATTATCCCACAGATCAGGTCCGAGGACTGGTTTGTGGCGATAGACCTGAAAGATGCGTACTTTCATGTGTCCATCCATCCTTCTCACAGGAAGTTCCTCAGGTTTGCTTTCGGGGCGAAGCCTACCAATACAGGGTTCTTCCGTTCGGCCTGTCGTTATCACCCCGCACGTTCACGAAGTGCGTGGATGCAGCTCTGGCTCCACTGAGACTCCAGGGCATCCGCGTACTGAATTATATCGACGATTGGTTGATTCTAGCTCAATCAGAGCAACTAGCAGTTCAGCATCGAGATGCTGTTCTGTCCCACATGAAAAGGCTTGGGCTGAGGCTCAATGCCAAGAAGAGTGTGCTAGTTCCGGCTCAGACGACCACTTATCTAGGTGTAGTCTGGGACTCCACCACGATGCAGGCACATCTGTCCCCTGCTCGTGTGAGTTCCATTCTCGCAGCCGTGAAAGGGGTGAAATTAGGCCAGTCACTCACTGTAAAACAGTTCCAGAAACTGTTAGGTCTGATGGCAGCTGCGTCCAACGTGATACCTTTTGGCCTTCTGCACATGAGACCCTTACAGTGGTGGCTCAGGACCAGGGGTTTTCTCCGAGGGGAAATCCTTTTCGCATGATCAGAGTCACGCGGCGATGCCTTCATGCTCTGGCCATGTGGAAAAATCCCTGGTTCCTGTCCCAGGGGCCTGTGCTGGGGACTTCTGGTCGTCGTGTAATGCTTACGACAGATGCTTCCCTCACGGGCTGGGGGGCGATCATGAGTGGTCGCTCGGCTCAGGGGTTATGGGAAGACCATCAGCTCTCCTGGCACATAAATCGGCTGGAGATGATGGCGGTGTTTCTAGCATTGAAACACTTCCTCCCAGACCTGAGAGGCCACCATGTGTTGGCCCGTACGGACAACATGTCAGTGGTCTCATACATAAACCATCAGGGGGTCTGCGGTCTCGCCAACTATATTACTTGGCCCGTCGGATTCTCCTGTGGTCCCTAGGGAAGCTGCGCTCGTTAAGGGCAGCCTACATCCCGGGGTACCAAAACGTGGGAGCAGACGCCCTGTCGAGGCAGGGGCCGAGGCCCGGGGAGTGGAGACTCCACCCAGAAGTGGTGGATCTCATATGGAAAAATTTCGGTCAAGCGGAAGTCGACCTATTTGCCTCGGGAGAGTCAACCCAGTGTCCACTCTGGTACTCCCTAGCATACCCAGCACCTCTGGGTCTGGATGCCATGGTGCAGACGTGGCCGAGGCTACGTCTGTACGCTTTTCCCCGTTCGCTCTGCTCCCGGGAGTTCTGGAGAAAGTACGCCAGGAGGGGGCCAGCCTAATACTGGTAGCCCCGTTCTGGCCAACCAGGATATGGTTCTCGGACTTAGTGTCCCTATTAGACGGCTCCCCAATGGAGCTTCCCCTCAGACAGGATCTCCTGTCGCAAGCGGGCGGCACGATAATACATCCTCGCCCAGAACTATGGAAGCTATGGGCCTGGCCTCTGAGGGGGCCAGGTTCATAGAAGCTGGTCTCCCAACTGAGGTTGTGGAGACCATCCTTAACTCCAGAGCTCCCTCCACGAGGAAGCTGTATTCCTATAAATGGAATTTGTTTTCTACTTGGTGTAGACGAAATAATACGGACCCTGTCCACTCTTCTATAAGCTTCGTGCTAAGATTTCTCCAAGAAAAGTTCTCGGAGGGCCTATCTCCTTCAACCTTGAAGGTTTATGTTGCGGCTATCTCAGCCTATCATGCTCCTTTGGAGGGGGATTCCTCGGTAGGACGAGACCCCCTCGTAACACGCTTCCTCCGTGGTACACTGAGGTTGAGGCCTCCAGTGCGCACAAGGGTTCCGGCCTGGGACTTGGCCGTGGTATTGCAAGGGTTAGCCGAGGCTCCCTTCGAACCACTAGAGGAGGTTCCAGAAAAATTCCTCACTCTAAAAACTATTTTCCTACTTGCTATCACTTCTCTGAAGAGAATAGGAGACTTACAAGCACTTTCAGTTGCTCCATCTTACCTGGAATTTGCCCCAGGAATGGTGAAGGCATTCCTTCATGTTAGGCCTGGCTATGTGCCAAAAGTCCCCACTAATGTCCCAGGTCCCATTGTGCTCCAGGCCTTCTATCCTCCTCCCTTCGAGACTTCGGATCAGGAAAAACTGAATCTGCTCTGCCCAGTGAGGGCTTTGGATACGTATGTCCACAGAGCTGCCCTGTGGCGAAAGTCAGATCAATTATTTGTCTGTTATGGGTCCCCTAAGAAAGGGGGCCCAGCATCTAAGCAGAGGATGAGCAAGTGGGTGGTCGAGGCCATCTCACTTGCATATGAAGCGGCCGGACAGCCTTCTCCATTGAATGTCCGTGCCCACTCTACCAGGGGTATGGCGGCATCAAAGGCTTTGATGTCTGGTATCTCCATTAATGATATCTGTGATGCAGCTGGATGGTCATGCCAGCACACATTTATCAGGTTCTATAACCTTGATGTTGGCTCCACTCCGGGGTCTTCTATTCTGTCAAGCTAACATTGGCAAGTACTTGGAGCTACGGCACAGCTGGGATTGCGTTCCCAATGCGTTATACGCAGCGTCGACAGTTCCCACGAAAGGGAACGTCTCGGGTTACAGATGTAACCCTGGTTCCCTGAGTAGGGAACGAGACGCTGCGTCTCCTGCCGTACCCCCCGCATACTTGCGAGTGCTTGCTTCAGACTTATCCCAGAAGCTAGCGATCTCTGCATCCGGGTATGCTTTATAGTTTCCTGGTCCGTGACGTCACCCGCCTCTGACGTCTCGCTACGCGATTGGTTAGATACATGAGTGCTTCAATGACGTTATCACGCAGAAGGTTCCCAATGCGTTATACGCAGCGTCTCGTTCCCTACTCAGGGAACCAGGGTTACATCTGTAACCCGAGACGTTTTGTTGAGGTAGAAGTTACCTGCCCCTAAACTATGAAGTAGTATGAATTATAAGCTTCATCTATGAAACTTTGGCCTACATAAACTGTCTTAAATCATAATTTTCACATTCTCACAAGTTTATTTAACCAACAAGGTCCAACCATGGACATACACATGACTGGAGAATTATCTTTTTCTGTGTGTGTTAATATTTCTACCACAGTGTAATTTTCATCACATCTCAAATGTATTGTGTTTAATAACATTACAATGCATGGTGGAAATTACCTTTTCACATTTTTGGATTCAAATGAATGATTCACATTGTATATATACTAAACATGTTCAAAACATACAAAACACTTTTTTGCATAATTTGACAAAATTGCAAATTGTAGCATTTTTGGAAATGATCAACAATATAAAAATAGTTTAGTATTTTTTTCTTGGTACACAACCTTTGTGTAAATGACATAAATCATTTCCAGACAAATTATTTTTGTTTATTTTACTCTTTGTTTGGATAATCATAGTTTTAAATGTAATAATAACTAATACTTATATAATGTGTTTTCATAATTTAAGTTTTGAAGTCTGGGTCTGGGATAAGTTTTATTATAAAACAAACATTTCCAGTCCTGGCTTTAATTAGTCAGGTTGAAGAAACACACCAACATAATTTAGGTATAAATAGCACTATACACTCTTAAAAATAAAGGAACATTTAATATCCATGGAACCCTTCCATTACACAAAAGGTTCTTTAAATTATTAAAACGTTCTTCACACTATATATGACAAAGAAAAGTTAATTCAAGAACTATTCACTGAAAGATTCTTTGGGGTACCCAAAATGCTGCTTCTATTGCATCACTGCAAAAAAAATAAATAAAAAAAATATTGGAACCTTTATTTTTAAGAGTGTATGTGGTGCAAGATTGGCCTTGACGGTCAAGTGCAATACCTGTAGCATTACTAACCTACCATGTGTTACAGTACCTCCTCCCCAGGTTTCAGTGCATTCTGGGAAGCTACCCTTTGATCACATTTTATATTAGGTGTCTTTAACTACTATGTACTTACATCAAAAAATAAGTACAACGTACTTATTGTGTACATACTGAATTCCAAAACACACTTGCTGCTACTAAGGTGGGATACAGGTAAGGTTAAGGACTGATTTGATTTAAGGGTGGGTTCAGGTGTAAGGGAAGGGTCAACTATTTAATTATAGATGTAATTACAGAAATTAATTACAGCTACAATTACATGCACAGGTATTTTAAATACAGGTACTATGTAAAATATATATGTACACAATAAGTGCATTGTATCAAATTATTTATTTAAATGTTAGTACATTAAAAACACCTATTATAAAGTGGGACCCAACATTTTTAACCAATCAGCACAGACCTCCTACCAGGATATTGTTATTCTGGCTTTCAGAATATTGATATTTTGGTTAATATCTCCATTTATTATGGTGTATTTAGAAGTCATTAAGCATTGTTAATACAATCTCCATTTATTGTACACATACACAGATCTATGTACACACTCTTAACCAAAAGGTAATTAAATTTACGTTTAATTAGAAGCAACAATCTTACTAGTAATGCTAGTAAAATTAGTAGAATCTTATTAGAAGTCCTACTAGTGAAGTTTTGTAACACATTGCATAAGCCTAAATATGCCTCAAAATTATACACTTATGCATTGGTACCAGTCAACTGACTTGCAGCTATGTTGATAAATCCTGTTTCTGTAGTTTTCGTAACCAGAAGGAAAAGACCTTTTGATCTGAAGCTGTTTGTATTCTCTTAATTATAATATTCTCTTTTAATTATGAGCTTTGGAAGGCAGTTGAGGGATTTATTCATCAAGCTCTTTTCCTTGGGATTTCTATGAAATAATTTTGTATCTTGCGCTGCTCTGAATTATACATGAAACCAAATGTCGTGAACTCCAGTGTGACACACTTTGAGTTCTGACACTTGTTTTTGTAACGAGGTCACCTTGTCATGCTCCTTTCATATCTGACATCTTAAGACACACGTTAGATGTTTAAGAGACTGAGCACATTAAATATGAAGCTTTGTATCAGGTGTTTTGTTTATAATGGTAGGTTCTGTCTGGAGTTTGAGTGTCATATGTTCTGATTGACTCTGAACACTTTACAGTGGGATTTGAGTTAATCGCTTCAGTTTTTTTTAAGTGTTAGTTTGCTTTTATTCACATATTTTTGTTCTTTCTTTGCCTACACACTTTCTCTCTCTCTCAGTGTTTTTATTTTGCATGCTGACTGATCCATTCTGCCTCTCTCATGACTGTCAAAATATTTGAGCTCGCTGGATGTTTAAGAGAAACTTAGAGGGCCACCCAGTCATATATATATATATATATATGTATGTATATACACAGTATCTCACAGAAGTGAGTACACCCCTCACATTTTTGTAAATATTTTATTATATCTTTTCATGTGACAACACTGAAGAAATGACACTTTGCTACAATGTAAAGTAGTGAGTGTACAGCTTGTATAACAGTGTAAATTTGCTGTCCCCTCAAAATAACTCAACACACAGCCATTAATGTCTAAACCGCTGGCCACAAAAGTGAGTACACCCCTAAGTGAAAATGTCCAAATTGGGCCCAAAGTGTCAATATTTTGTGTGGCCACCATTATTTTCCAGCACTGCCTTAACCCTCTTGGGCATGGAGTTCACCAGAGCTTCACAGGTTGCCACTGGAGTCCTCTTCCACTTCTCCATGACAACATCACAGAGCTGGTGGATGTTAGAGACCTTGCGCTCCTCCACCTTCCATTTGAGGATGCCCACAGATGCTCAATAGGGTTTAGGTACCCTCAGCTTCTTTAGCAAGGCAGTGGTCGTCTTGGAGGTGTGTTTGGGGTCGTTATGTTGGAATACTGCCCTGCGGCCCAGTCTCCGAAGGGAGGGGATCATTCACTGCTCATTCATGGTTCCCTCAATGAACTGTAGCTCCCCAGTGCCAGCAGCACTCATGCAGCCCCAGACCATGACACTCCCACCACCATGGTTGACTGTAGGCAAGACACACTTGTCTTTGTACTCCTCACCTGGTTGCCGCCACACACACTTGACACCATCTGAACCAAATAAGTTTATCTTGGTCTCATCAGACCACAGGACATGGTTCCAGTAATCCATATCCTTAGTCTGCTTGTCTTCAGCAAACTGTTTCCGGGCTTTCTTGTGCATCATCTTTAGAAGAGGCTTCCTTCTGGGACGACAGCCATGCAGACCAATTTGATGCAGTGTGTGACGTATGGTCTGAGCACTGACAGGCTGACCCCCCACCCCTTCAACCTCTGCAGCAATGCTGGCAGCACTCATACGTCTATTTCCCAAACACAACCTCTGGACATGACGCTGAGCACATGCACTCAACTTCTTTGGTCGACCATGGCGAGGCCTGTTCTGAGTGGAACCTGTCCTGTTAAACCACTGTATGGTCTTGGCCACCATGCTGCAGCTCAGCCTACGCCATCTTTATGTAGAGCAACAATTCTTTTTTTCAGATCCTCAGAGAGTTCTTTGCCATGATCATTCACTGCTCATTCATGGTTCCCTCAATGAACTGTAGCTCCCCAGTGCCAGCAGCACTCATGCAGCCCCAGACCATGACACTCCCACCACCATGGTTGACTGTAGGCAAGACACACTTGTCTTTGTACTCCTCACCTGGTTGCCGCTACACACACTTGACACCATCTGAACCAAATAAGTTTATCTTGGTCTCATCAGACCACAGGACATGGTTCCAGTAATCCATGTCCTTAGTCTGCTTGTCTTCAGCAAACTGTTTCCGGGCTTTCTTGTGCATCATCTTTAGAAGAGGCTTCCTTCTGGGACGACAGCCATGCAGACCAATTTGATGCAGTGTGTGACGTATGGTCTGAGCACTGACAGGCTGACCCCCCACCCCTTCAACCTCTGCAGCAATGCTGGCAGCACTCATACGTCTATTTCCCAAACACAACCTCTGGACATGACGCTGAGCACATGCACTCAACTTCTTTGGTCGACCATGGCGAGGCCTGTTCTGAGTGGAACCTGTCCTGTTAAACCACTGTATGGTCTTGGCCACCATGCTGCAGCTCAGCCTACGCCATCTTTATGTAGAGCAACAATTCTTTTTTTCAGATCCTCAGAGAGTTCTTTGCCATGAGGTGCCATGTTGAACTTCCAGTGACCAGTATGAGAGAGTGAGAGCGATAACACCAAATTTAACACACCTGCTCCCCATTCACACCTGAGACCTTGTAACACTAACGAGTCACATGACACCGGGGAGAGAAAATGGCTAATTGGACCCAATTTGGACATTTTTACTTAGGGGTGTACTCACTTTTGTGGCCAGCGGTTTAGACATTAATGGCTGTGTGTTGAGTTATTTTGAGGGGACAGCAAATTTACACTGTTATACAAGCTGTACACTCACTACTTTACATTGTAGCAAAGTGTCATTTCTTCAGTGTTGTCACATGAAAAGATATAATAAAATATTTACAAAAATGTGAGGGGTGTACTCACTTCTGTGAGATACTGTATATATATATATATATATATATATATATATATATATATATATATATATATGTATGTATATATGTATATTGTCTGTAACCAAGTATTTTATTTATCCTTTAGATATATAATAGTTTTGTATGGATATATAAATGTTTTGTCATTTTAAATTGCTTGCCTTATTCCATATTTACTTTCCCCCCCTTCTCCTTCTTTTGGGACAATATGTTTTACTCTTGACCTCTGGCCGATATATAATGTTGTATGTCTCAGCCCCTGAGTGGATGTCCAGAGTGGCTTTAGTAATAACAGTGGAAGATTGCTTACATTAACAGGAAGTCTCTTGCCCTTAGATCAAACTTTATAAGCACACTGAAGTGTCCCGCTTTTCCCATAGACTCTGGTGTCCTCCCAGTCCCCCCTCATTAGAACAGATGCTTGTATTAAACCTCTGTAAACTCTGACAGTATTGCATTCTCAGCACTTCTTTTTAGGATTCCCAGCATGTAACATTTCTCAGGAAGTCAAGGGGAGCAATTGCGTCTGTTTATGTGAGTGTGTTAATATTTTCACCTCCATGTACTTATAGTCTATTTATTATTCTCTGCATGAAGAGAGGTATAATGAAGATATGAGAAATTAATGACACAGAGCCCTCGCTGGATTGTTCAATGTAGAACAAGGAAAGTCATGTTTCTTGTGCCCTCTCTTCTTGTTAACAAAAACATTGATAGCCCAATTTACAAAAGGTGTATTAAGGCACATTAAGTGATATACGAAACTTAGGACATGGAAACTGAAATTTATAATGTGCTTCCAAACTTTTAAAGTTTTCAAATATTCTATAATACATAGCTGCATTGAATATGTTCTGTAAAATCTCTGGTTACACTTTGTTTTCGATAGTCCACTTTAGATATTCTACTAACTATAACTTTGCAACTACATGGCAACTAACTCTCATTAATTTGCAACAACTTGTCAACTAACTCTCATTAGAGTATTAGTAGACTCTTAGGTTAGGGCAGGACCAATGCCAAGGGGGTGGCATTTGAGGGCAGTGCTAACTGGTCATTCAGCGAACTTACTATTGAGAGCAAAAAAACGTTATTTCTGTGGATTTAGCCATTCACATAGTCCATTATGAAACGTCTTCAGCAGCATTTAACTCACAGGAATACTTATCTCTACAACAGTAACTTTAAACAACACATTATCTTCAGAAACTTGGTTGGGCTAGGCTAGGCTTATAGCCTTCTCCTGGCCACAGACTTGAGACTAGCAAGGCAATTTTCTCTCTCAAAATACTGCCTGCTACTGTTTCTGGTTGCTTTTGAGGGAAAAGCTGCCCATAACTGCTGGTCTAGAATCAGTTTTCTCTGTAATTTTCTTTTGGCAGTATTTGGCAAACGATCTAGTGTATATCTATGTTTGCGCTCTGGAGAACGTCAAAGGTTTCTATTTACAATGTGGTTTTGCAGCATTGAGCACTGTAGCCAATCACAAACATATCTGTTGATATCTTGAACGCAATGGCTACTCAAAGGTGTTTAAGTTAGCATGTACAAAAACTCTGGCGTTTTGAGCGGTGAGTGGATTCTGAGTTCTGCACTCTCGCAAATCCTCTCATTATAACAAACAATTATGTAAATAAGAGATTCATTGTGCAGTCAGCTTCGTTGATTATAACGGAAATTTGTGAGGAATGAACTTCGCAATGAACTTAAGATGAGTGACAGGTTTTTAGTGATTATAAAGTGCGTACTCTTTGTGTGCATTCTGTCATGCCAAATCCCACATTGCTTTTCTGTTAAAATGAACAGTGGTTTGTGAACGTAGACACTTTAACAACAAATAATTTATCAGGAGCATTTATGCAATTTCAAAACACTGCTTCAAAGCGGGTGTTTTATGGGTGGAGAACGACATGAGGGTGAGTAATAAATGACATTATTTTCATTTTTGGGTGAACTAACCCTTTAACCATTTTAATCACAAATCACTGGTCAGGAAATTAGCAAGAACTGCACAAATACTATAAATAAAATAACTTAGTGTGGAATAACCTTCCCCTTTGTTTTCTTTAAATGCTTATGCCATGTGGGTAACCTTGCAGACAGCTTTTTACAGGAAGAAGAGTCAGTGATGTTCCACTCAATGTTAATGGCTTTAAACAGCTCATGAGTAGTTTAAAAATGTCTCCCAGCTTGTTTGAGTTTAATGTGAGATCAAATATTCATTATAGGGTTCAAATCTGCACTCTGACCAAGGCCAAAACATGAGCCTGTTGGAATTGTTCTCAAGCCACTTAGGTCGTCTATGCAGTTTGGGCAGGAGCATTGACTTGTTGAAAAATAACATCTGATCATTCCTCTTTAGAAAACAACTTTTCAATTGTGGGAAGTAAGCCATTCTGCAATATTCTCCTGTGCTCCAAAGCTTTAAATGACTTTTGACAGTGAAGTAGCTCACCAATACCAGCAGCTAAAAAGACTCCCCACACAATGACACCTCTTCCTCCGTGCGTCACAGTGGTAGAGATGCATTTATTATTACATTTCTCACCAGATTTTCAAAGACACCACTCTGGAGAATCACCATGCAACTCGTGTTTTGTGATTCATCACTCCACACACAACTTCCCATGCTCTGCCAAAAACTTTATTCTGTTTTTGATGTTTTCTGAGACAGCAATAGTTTTATAAGTAGTGCATTTGCTTAAATCTTGCTAATTTCCTGACCAATGATTTGTGGCTAAGACAATTAAAAGCTTATTGTTTAGCATATTATTATTGTTTAGCATACACTAGCTTGGCCCTTTACTTTCAACTGTTAGCATTTTTAAACTTGGGCATCATATATTTCAGTTGGTTTGGCATGGGCTACGTGCTGACTGACCACATAAGCCGAGCGTTATATCTCTGTTAGCACAAGCTCCTTGCTGCTTCCATCCCGGAAGAGTGGAGTGGACAGACGAGGGAGGATCAACATCGAGAGTGATGAATGTCTTTAGACGGAAGAGTCATGCAGGATGTCCTTGACATTAATCAAAACTTTTCTCTCTCTCTCTCTCTCTCTCTCTCTCTCTCTCTCTCTCTCTCTCTTTTTGTTTGTTTGTTTGTTTGGTGAGCTGGGCTGTTGTGGCTTCTCTTCACTCATGTCCATTGATAGCTTGACTTTAACGACATCATTCATCAAGGAAAGTGGGCTGTGCTGTGTTTCAGGGCTGTGCTACATTTTCAAGTAATTTTCTGTTTGTTAGAAATATTTGTGGGATTTTCCAAAGATGCTACATCCAGACACTGAGTAATGCTGATTTTTTTTCTTCAAATTTTAATTTAGTATATGCTAAAAACAAGAAAAACACAAAAGTGTGAAACACAAACGATGCATGAGGGATGAGAGGATGATGGTTGAAACTGTCAACCATCCAAAAGCACATAAAAGTATCATAAATATAGTCCATACAATTAATGTGCTGTGTTCTGATGTCATATGATATCTTTGTGTCATAAACAGAGTATAAATCCAATAATCTGCAATAAAGAAGTGTGAACCTTTAATAATGTACAGGAAATTGTGACCTTTTTTACTGTAAAAAAAGAAAAACAACTAATTTATCACAGTCTTTCAATTTATTCTTAAATTAATGTAACATGTCTACATGGGTCAGTCTATGAAGATTATGACCTTATGAGATTTGTTTCTGGCATTTCCATTTCAGCGCCTGTATAAATAGCACAGGTCCAATTAAAGCATCTGACCAACTTTTGAAGTAAACAGAAAATAATGTAAGAAGCCAGGAAACACTTGACCCGCGGTATTTAACGGTTAGAAGTTTATGGTTTATCAAGTACATCAGCAAGTCAGAAGTAGAAATGCAATGAATATGGAAGATATTACCATTGTAACATTGCCATGTATATGTTGTCAGTGCATAACCTTGATGAACACATGGGATCTGCTTTCAGTCAGACACAGCACATTAGAAATGAATATCAACTTTTAAAAGAAATTGGAATATTGTTCCACGAATATGATGCATCCTTCAATCATCTCAGAGGTACACAGTTTACTTCAATGAACTGCCCAAATGCACAGTGTCTAAACAGAGCAAGGATGATTTATGTAGCCTACAGTCTTGAGATAACTGTTTATCAGTACAAAAATATGGGAGGACTGTTATATACAAGCCAAAAACTCAGCGCTCATCTATTTTTTATATACGGCCCCAGAGTTTCCACAGACAGGAAAGCACCACGAGTTGAGAAATTCCCACGTTTATCAAACTTGAACCTCTACAGGCTGCATTTTTTAGCCATAGTGATTGGTTTAATGTCATTAATTCTCTCCCCTGTGAGTTTCATTTGGCTGTCTTCATGAAAGAATCAGTGCTCTTTTAGAAATGGACAAAGTTCATTTTTAACGTCAATCTACAAGACTCACTGAAATAAAATTGCTGTTCATCATCCAGTATTTATGTAATGCCATAAAAGATTAGATCCCCAAAAATTACATTTTTATATTACATATACTGCCGTTCAAACATTTGGGGTGTGTAAGATTTATTTTTTTTATTTTTTTTTTGAAAGATCTCTTACGCTCATCAAGTGTACATTTATTTAATCAAAAATACAGTAAAATAGTAATAATATTATTGTGAAATATTACAATTTAAAATAACACTATTTCAATGTATTTTAAAAATAATTAATTTTATTCCTGTGATGGCAAAGGTGATTTTTCATATTTCTTATTATTATCAATATTGAAAACAGTTGTGCTGCTTAATATATTTGTAAAATTTGTGATACATTTTTCTTCAGGATTATTTAATGAGCAGAAAGTTTAACAGAACAGTATTTGAAATAATAATGTTGTAGCATTATAAAAGTCTTTTCTGCCAGTTATAAATTTAACGTATCCTTGATGAATAAAAGTATTAATTTCTTTCAAAAAATCTTACTGACTTTTGAACAGTAGTGTATTTGATATGATAATGAATTATTAATGTAATTTTGGTATTTTTTTATACATAAAAGTATAATGTGTGTAATGTAATGTGTAATGTATGTACCACTTTCATAATACTTTCATATTTTGTTAATTTGGAGCCTGATTTGGAGCCATTTTCATTTAATTTTGTGTTCTTTTAGAAGAAAAGCATGTGTTTGTAATGGTGTGAAATAACTGATATTAAAATGATTGTATTGTAGTTTAAAATCATTTTATTGTGAACATTATCCCTACAGTATAAGCACATTATAGGGGGAAAAAAAGGTATTCAGTGATTTTAAAGTTATTCACAATATTTCCAGCAGCACATGTATTTTCTAATCCCTTTTACTTTCAGCAGCAAATCTACATACTGTCAAAGAGTGTCAAGACCATATCAAGCAGAGAAAATCCAACCCGGAGGAGGGCAGGTGAAAAGAAGAAGAAAAAAAGTGTGCCACTGTGCATTCTCTAGAACAAACACTTGTGGTGAAGGGGTCGGCGTGCCAGGGCTTGACAAACAAATGACAGGAAATGACAGACTTTGAGGAAACACCTCAGCACGACCTGATGCTAATCGGAGCAAGACTGTGGATGTGGCAGCCCTGCTATCACCTATCAGCACTGAAGGCAACTCATATGGAGAGAACGCTTTACATCCCTGTCATTTTGAACAAACAACACCTCCAAACACCAGATAGGACACTATTGTCAGCTCTGTCTGATCTGATCTGTCCATCAATCGGTGGTGTGTGTGTGTGTGTGTGAAGAGGGAATTAAGGGAAGGAAGCTGGCAATGGTGAATAATAAGAAAAGCACAGATGCTAGACGTGCCCACCTGTTCATAAACTAATTAATCACAAGACTTATGATACTATTCTGTCTGTAAAAGGAAGGGTGATAACAATTCTTTTCCTTTCAATCCCAAACCACATACTATCAAGGTCATTTTCACTGTATTGATACCAATTGATTAAATGGAACATTTTTGCAAGGATTACATTTGTACCTATAGCCAATTAGTAACTTTTAATTAAAAAACTAAAATGTCACATTTGTCATTGTTTCATGTGAAATAACTCCAGAACTAGTTTCTCTTTCATGACCTCTGGTAGGAGCCAGTCTCTCTGTTTGTGTTTATGACTTCCTGTCACTTTCTGTTTGTGTTCAGGTGAGCCCAAGAGGAAGTAGTTCCTATCCTACACAATTGTTTGCAAACAACATTAATTTTTCCACTTCAAATCTTAATTCTTAATCATATGTGACCCTGGACCTCAAAATCAGTCATAAGGGTCTATTTTTTTTTTTAAACTGAGATTTATACATCATCTGAAAGATGAATAAATAAGCTTTCCATTGTTGTATGGTTTGTTAGGGTAGGACAATATTTGGCCGAGATAAAACTATTTGAAAATATGGAATCTGAGGGTGCAAAAAAATCAAAATATTGAGAAAAGCACCTTTAAAGTTGTCCAAATGAAGTCCTTAGCAATGCATATCCACTCACAAAAATATATATTTTTTTAAATATATACGGTAGAAAATTTACAAAATATCTTCATGGAACATGATCTTTACTTAATATCCTAATGATTTTTGGCATAAAAGAAAAATCAATAATTTTGACCCATACAATGTATTGTTGGCTATTGCTACAAATATACCCGTGCGACTTATGACTGGTTTTGTGGTCCAGGGTCACATATGCTTTAATCATAATGCTAAAAAACAAAAAAAAAAAAAAAAAAACATATACTGTCTATTTATTATCACTCCTTATGACTATTTATAACTCTAGTAAAACCCTAAACAGTGTTTTTGGTGTTTCTTGCATGTCTATATTCCTATATTGACATTGTTGTTCTTGTATACCTTCAAAGATATGTACAGATACTCAAAGTCCTATTAAGATTAGAACAAGCATCGTGCAATGTTGAATATTTCCACTGCTTACATTGCATCCATAGATATTAATGGTCTAAAGACTGATTATCCATTAACCATAAACATGTGTGACTATATATTCACTTCAGTGTGAAAAGGTCTCATAATTTACATGCAATGCTCATTTTGGGCGTTGGTGTTTTGGGGTTGGGCCTTGCTTGCAACGTGCAGAGTAACGTGTAAGTGTGTGTGGGTGGCCCAAGTGCCTCTCCTAATTCAATCATCGCCTCCTCTCAGCTTGCTTTTTTATTCCAATTTGATTAGCAGAGCTAAAGCCATCACGATCTCACCCAGACAAAATGAATGCTTGTATTAATCCTGCAATTTCCATTTAAAATGCGGAGCATTGACTTGATTAATAAGTGGGCCGATACTGAATAATTACGCTGCAAACATCGGCTATGGGCGAGAGCACAGCTGGGGTTGCTTACAGATGCCCTATGGGATCTCAGAGGGGTCAAACTAAAGCATTGGCCATGACTGAGGTGATGAATCAGTTAGCCAATCTTTTCGACAATTAACAATCTGTGGCCCCTGTATTAATTTGCCGCCCCTGGAGTGGAGCCTGGTCAGATGTGTCAGGGTCAAGGGTTAGAGGTCGAGAGCACAGGTCAAGCCCACTGATTTGCCCTGGCAAAATCAAAAGAAGAAAATAAGCACATTACATCGAAATGCATTAGCCAACCGGAGCTTACCATATCAAATGGTTTGCAAATTAACATTCGGATATGAAGGGGCGAGCTGAGAAACATGAAAGGGAACGTTCTGAGAACGTTTAATTAGTGGTGATCAATCTAGGTGCACTGTGTTTGAGCATTCAATAAAGTGAAATCGATGGCTGCGAGGACAAACAAAGCAGGTGTTCTTAGCAGAAGGGATTATAGGTTAACATTTATTCGGAAGAGATATTGTAATGCTCGACCTGCTAGATGTAATATTAAACCGCACAATCCATCGCCATCCATTACAAGTGTCCCATTGATCCTTCGCCCATCGACATTTTGCTTTTCCGAGGTGCGTTTCGTTCCATCTTGCCTGCTTTATTGAATGCTTCCTGGCTTGTTTTGATAGGCATGTTGTAGATGGGCTGCTCTTTTGCACACCACATGTGTCCTCCTTGTGCGTTCACTGCATTGAACTCTTCGGGAACCCCTTGTCGTACACTATAGCCACTGTGGCTCTGTGATTGTAATGATTACAATGTACACACTGCTGTAATGTCACCATTCTTTCTCCACTTAATGACCGAGGTTCAAGTAGAGTTCAAATCCCTTCACACTTTGTGGCAATCACCTCACCAGGGTCAAAATTCGAGCTCACGTCCATTTTTCAATAATGCTGCCGTGATCGTCAGCGTTATTGGCCTCGACCAGATTTTTTCCTCACATCAGAGCCCAAGCTTCAAAGATGCAGGGTTGTCTCAAGGTTAATTCTGGACAAAACAGTGCAGAGAGTTGTCAAAACGAACATTATTTGATGGTAGCTAGGCTTCCCGCTTGGGAATAGGTCAGCTTTTATGTCAGAACGAAAGCATTCCCACATGTTTGAAAATATGCTTAATGCTCCTGGGATCGTGTTTCGTGGCAGCCTCCTAAAACCTGCTGCATCGCTCATTGTTAAATGCTGTCTGTGGGGGAAATTAGCCCTGACACTGTTTTTATAATAAAAACACAGTTTAGATGGGCCCAGCCTCCCAACTTTACAGCTTTTAAATTGCACTTCTCTGTAAAACTATCCCAGTGTCTCTGTGCCCCCTTTTCACTCTCTCTCATTCTCTCTCTCTCTTTCCCTGTGAGTGGCTCTTGCCAAATAGGGGCACATATGTTTCTCTGTAATTAAAGCTCTTGTTATACAGTGCTGCTTCCTTCAAGTAGAAATGATTAACTAATGGAGCGATTGAGGGGAAATTAATAGTTATCTCTTCCGTCATTCCCCCTCCCTTGTTTTCTGTGTAACTCTCCCTCTGTTGAAACACTGGCACTTTTGTGCAGAGTAATCGATAAGCAGTTTGTTAGGGTTACAGTACACACAGGTGTGACAACATACAATTAAACATACAATGACCCTAAAAAAGTATTTGAACACTTAAGAATGTATGAATGTTATTGCATTTGACTGTGGCATCTGCATGCAAATGCTCCTAGAGCTTTTCTCATACTAACTTGATAACTATTATTTTTAATCATCTGGTCCCAAGGTCATTCTATAGTGGATAATTGAAGTAATTTCTTCACACAGGTGTCCTGGCAGAGTAACCACAGCTGTCATTACATCACATTAACTACAAACATGAGCAACTAATGTTCGATAGCCAGAAATAATGACATTTTTATCTATATTTTTACATGTATAGGTTATTGACGAAGAAGGTTTTTAAAAGTGTAAAAAAAAACATAATGGAGATATAATTAATTTTGAAGTTTGATTAAGTGTTAACAATGAGATTATGTGGTTTTTATAATCAATTAACACTGCTTTTGTCATTTTTTACAAGATGGACAAAATTTGTCACCAAAAAAGTTTTGGTTTAACCAAAATTTCGGTTTTACCAAATGACACTTTTGGTTACACCAAATGACGATATTTTCAAACAGTGCTAACAGACTGATATCTAGCTATCTAGTTAGTTAGCTTGCTAGCTAGCTAACAAAAGGACAATCAAACATTTTATATTTGGTACAAGTTTTTAAAATATTACAACATTTTCCATGTTTTATAACAGTTGTACCGAATGACCTGATGTTTCAGGACATGCGTATGAGCAAGTGAAAACATTAATTTTTCAAATAGTTAAGAGAGAGATAGTTATTTTGCTTCATGACCATTTGCACCTTTGCAGGTGTCTGAATGATGTCACATCCCGTCACATGATATTGACCGCATGACTTTATCAAAAATGGTCCCTTTATATTGGTTCCTCCGAATTACATGAAATTCATTTTTCCGGACATTCTTTCTCATAACAAAGCAACGACTTCTACACATAATTTTAATACCATTTTGCACTATGTTGATATATGATGTTATAAAATCATGCCAGAATAAAAAATATATACATTTATTACATTTTAATATATTTTAATCACAAATGAAATGGCTGTATTGGCCTTTGGACAGTTAAACCGAATTGCCCTTTAAACACTTCAAAATCTTTAAAATACCTTTATATGTAGCAAAATATAATTAAACCTTTTGGATTCAATGAAAGAGATTTAGTTGTACTACCTTACATACTTTGGATGTCATATCTTTGTTTTTTTTTATTATTATTAAGGCCTTTGGACAAAAAAATGACCCGTCACGTCATTGACCTGTATATCATTTATTTTTTATTTAAAACCCAACAAACTTGTTTTTATGAAATGTTTTGATATTTTGTTACATAATGCAATAAAATTAATTTTGGCTGTGGCTTAAGTGTCTAAATTTTTGGGACCACTGTATCTGGATTCAACAGATCTTTCGATCTTAAACTGAATCAGAGTAAATAAATCACAACATTTCCGTATGATCTTTGAATGAGATGGAGATAAACATGTTGCTTACCTATAAGAGCCATATTCTCTCTTTATGCTACTTAATTAATAAAGATAAAATAAATAAATGGGGGAAAATACAGAATTATGTTTATTCATTTTTAAGTGGTTGTTTACACTGCCATTCAAAGTTTAAAAGAAAGAAATTAATACTTTTATTCACCAGGGATGTATTAAATTGATCAGAAGTGACAGTAAAGACATAATGTTACAAAAGTTTTCTGTTTCAAGTACTGTAAATGTTGTTCTTTTGATCTTTCAATTCATCAAAGAATACTTAAAATATATACCATGATTTCCACCAAATTATTTTGCAGCTCAACTGTTTTCAACATTTATAATAAGAAATGTAAAAAGCAGCAAATCAGTATATTAAAATGATTTCTGAAGGATCATCTGACACTGAAGACTGGGGTAATGATGCTGAAAATTCAGCTTTGCCATCACAGGAATAAATTACATTATAAAATACATTAAAATAGAAAACATTTATTTTAAATTGTATTAATATTTCACATTATTACTGTTAAATGCAGCTTTGGTCAGCATAAGAGACTTCTCTCAAAAACACTTTAAAAAATCCTTCTGACCCCAAACTTTTGAACGCTAATGTATGTCCTTGTGTTGATTGACAGGATTAGATTTACATGCTCCTCCCAAATTTTCATCTAGAGCTATAACAAATTATGTGGGAAGTGTTAGACAAATAGCTTTGCTTTCTGACAGATATTTGTTATGTTAGTCTACCGACCTACAGCAGCACATCACTTCACAGCTCTTTTAGCAATTTTTAACGTTTCGTCTCCAATTCTGATTCCTTTTTCCCATAAATTTACCCAGATTAAACATCTTTGACTGAGCCAGCTGTTGAAGACCCGCCACATCACAGCAAGTTCACAAATAAAACAGGCAGAAAAAAAATCCAGCCAGAAGCAAACAAAGTAGCACAAACAACATATGCTTATACTCTCATGATTTAAGGAGCGGTTCCTCTCTAATACATCTTATCACAGCTGAGTGACACGCTCTGCAACGGTGGCATTTCTCCCATCTGCCAGTGTTGAGCCTACACACTCATTACGAGGCGGAGTGAGACAGCACTGTTGCACCCTGGGTGCGTTCGCGTGTGTGTTTGAGATGAGCGAGATGGGTTGCTGGTATCGATCACTTGCATACACAAACTCACTTCCACACCAAATTCTCTCATTGGGATGTGGAGCGATCCTTCAATGTTTCCCTCATTTCACCAGACCCCCTCCTCTCTCCGACACGGCGCTCCACAGCTCTCAGACTCTCTCTCTGAGGGGTTGGAAGGTGTAGGGATATCTGGAGGATCTACAGAGGAGAATGGGGGTCAGTCTTGTACCGGCGGTCCTGAAAAGGCTTTAAGCCTGGCTCAAGGGGGCTTATGCTGATACCTTGACCTTTCTACCAGGGACTACATTTCGCACCGAAATTACCATTACCATGTGGCTCTCCCCTGAGGTCTGCCGTCAAGTTCCCTCCTCTGGGGTTAAAAGTCATCATGGCATGATACTCGCCTCGCATGCTAAATGACCGAGACACATGTTAACCACGAAGTGGACCCCATTTCCGGTGAAATCCCCATTCATTGCTGCATGGACTCACCTAAGATAGCTGATGCTGAATGGTTTGATATTTGACCTAGCTAGGGATGGACTTGCCATAGGGAGCACTGGGACTCCAAGATGGCCAGTCGACATGTGGGTCCGAGGCTCTTAATACTATATGTATATGCTAAGAAAATATTACAAAGATTTAAAGAGGGAAAAAGATAATAATCATCAGACTATCTTGCGATACAATGACGGATAGAAATAAAATATACACCATAGTTACATAAACAGCACCTTATTACCACATCTTTATCATAGAGAAACTATACCTCATTCAATTCAGTTAAAAAACCAACGTGATCTCCTGAGAATACGTGTGTATTTTTACTTAAAGTGTGGTTCTACCACATGCACATTTACTTACGTTTGCAGACACACAAAAACGTACAATATTGACGTATTTATAGCACTAAAACGTAAAATACTTACGTATTGACAGCAATAAAACGTAAATTATTAAGTGTGAATGTGTATGAATTCCCATGTAATATTATTAAAATCATGGCATTGTTTTGATTCTATTGTATTCAATTGTCATATCAATACATGTTTTTAGTCGCATTTATTAAATGCAGTTTATTCATCTACTTAATATGAAATAACATTTCTGTTTGTGACTTGTGCTGCAAACTCGTTTCAGAAGATTACATAATGTTAAACACGAGTACACTTTAAAACCTTAAAATGAATAACATTTCTGTAATTGTTTAACCATTATGTAATATTTAGTTTGTTTGCTGTGAGACACAAAAGGCGTTTTCTCCTATGCAGCAACTGCCAATACAACCATAAGATACACCAAAGCACAACATAAATTCACAAATCACATCAATTTTATTTGTTCGCTGTACTCCAAATATTTAGAATCAATATGTTTGCAAGAAACAGATACAAATTTAGCCCTTTATCCAGCAATCTTCATTTTCAGCAGCGACCGTCACGGCCAAAGCCAGCGCTCGTTATGATTCAAATTTGAAAGTTGCGCCCTCGAGAAGCGTTACGACATGGTTTATGGCACTGATATCGAACGCTCATTGGCTCTCTCACCTGCTTCGTCATAGATTGTGACATGCTGTGTTTAAGTGGATTGACATTTGAGATGAGTGTGTCAAAAGTTACATCCAGTATATGAAAAAATACTATAGTAATTTATATAGAAAATACTATAGTGTTTTTGAGCCATACTATAGTAAATTGTAGTACTATATATATAATAGTATTTACAGCACTTTGTTAATGAATGCTACAGCATACTGTAGTATTAACTAGTGAACTGATAAACTGTAATAAATACTGTAGCATACTTTAGTTTTTACTACAGTAAACTGTAGTGTATTGTAGTATAATTTACCCTATAGTTGTAGAAAACTTAGTACAGTATTGGGTAAAGTATTTTTTTATATTACTATAGCTGTTATATTACCACAGCAACTAGGCCTATAGAATTACCACAACAAATTAATTCAAGTACTTTACTATAGTATGGTTCAAAAACACTTTAGTATTTACTATAAATTACTATAGTATTTTGTCATGTTCATAAATAGCATATCTGCTTATCAATCTGTCATCCCTGAACATACAATATGCAATGCAATGCAATAAATAAAAAAGGAGGGAAAAAATCATTCTTTATCATTTACCAGTCAAATTTGTAATTGAGACAAGATGATTTCCCTTAATGACAAAAAAGCTGATTACCTTAATGCTGGGATGAGCGAAAGCATGCATTTCCTTGACTTTCTTCATGTTGTATTTGTAGCTTGTTGTTTGCAATCCTTTTTGTGAGGCACGCAAGATGTTCATTGGTGAGGCGGTTTCTCTGTTTCCTCTTTATAGTGCTCATGGTTGAGATTTTTTCGGATTTTCTAGACTATTTTAAGTCGCAAAGTGAGCAGGATATGTTAAAATGTAACGCATGTATTCGGGCAGCCGGTCTCTCGGACGGTGTGTGGAGCCCTCCCTAGCTCTACAGCGCCCCACAAATTTCCAACGTAAATCTGTGGTGAAAAAATGGAACTGCAGCGCGCTCTCATAGAAAGCCATTGGGGCAGATTTCTGTCTTTCTGGCCCGCTCATTTTCACTTTAGATCATATCACCGTATTATTTACTGCCATGCGAGCCACAAATTAAAGCTTGGCGAGCCGCGCAATGGTAGGTGTAGGATTTGCGGCTCAAAATATCGTTTTAATGCTATATTGTTACTAAAATTGTCATTTTCCTACACATTTCTTCCCATTACGTTTTATTCTTTTAATATTCTGTATAAAATGGGTATGTTTAGATTCGGGGTGGGATTTAGGGATCTTACATTTATCTATAAAATGCTAAAATGGAAATTATACATATACTGTATCTCTATGACATGAAAGATTCGTAAATATTTTACGTTTTTTTTTTTTTTTTTCGCTGTAAAAACGCAGGCCTAATAATGCTATATTTAAATGATGACAATACGCCCATGTTGTACTTTTCAGCACCTATCCAAACGTACAAAAAATGTACGTTTTGTGTCTTTGAAAGTTACGTATTAATACCTAATTAATTAACAATGAGACCAGGCTGAAAAAACAGACCTGTGCTATTAAGTAATGAGCCACAAAAATATCTAATCATTTAGATTTCTCTGAGTCACAAAGGTCTCACACATTTGATCCACATCTCTGTCTGCAGCCATTTTCTGGAATTGCACCCATTCTAAAAATGGACCCCACTATCTTTAATATTATTGCATGTCTTTTATTCCTTTTACCATTTTAAATTTCGGAAGTGATGTTTGTGTGTGTGTGTGTGTGTGTGTGTGTGTGTGTGTGTGTGTTAAATTCTGTTGCCTTAAGTTTTAAAATGGCTATAATGGACATATCAATACATATTATTATTAGAAAATGTTTCTCTTATATTCCAATAATGGATAGAGAGAGAGAGAGAGAGAGAGAGAGAGAGAAAACCCAAAGAAAAATTCCAAAGAAAACTTCAATAATCTCTTTTGGTTTTACAATGACAAATAAAAGCTAATCATTTCATTAAAAAAAAAAAAAAAAGTTTGAAAATTAGATAATACAATATTTTGTCTTGCATATGATTTTGCCTGAGAACTGAACCTTGATGTTGCTGGCGTCATTCGCTTATAGTTGAGCTACAGCAACATTATTTTGTAGGATATGATGGTTTGGCATTATTTATTATTTAATTAAGTGCACACTTCTGAAGCTGTTCAGGGCTGTTGGTGTTGATGCTATCTTGTCTTATAAAATGGTTTGGCACTTGTCTTATAAAATGGTCAGCGTGAATTTATCTTTCGAGATAATCTGTAAATATATTGGCATTAACTTTAAAATGGTTGGTTTGTTAGCTAAGGCCGATGTTGAGATTCAGATAATAACATTATTACCTTCCTCTGGTGCTGTACAGTCAGCTGGGATGCCTCCACTGTGTTGGAAAGACGTGAGGAAACAAGAGGCTGTTGGGTAGCCACGTCAAACACGCACACACCATTTACCGCTGGTTTATTTGTCTTTAATTCTCTCCCAGGTGGGGGTAATCAGAAAGCAGTGACAGCTGTCATTCTGAGATGACCTCCAATGAACACTGAGTGGTTGTGGCATGATAATTGTGATGGGTGAGTTTGAGTGAGAGAGTGAGTGAGAGAAACTATTACACCCCTGAGGGCATTGTGCCAGTGTGCATTGGTGCCACTTGCCAGCAATTCAAAGTGACAGAGTGCCAAACAAACAAGCATATGAACCCAGGTGGATGTGACATGCAGCTATTAACACTTACTGTATGCCGTCTGAGCAGAGTGCACTATATAATTCTGTATATGAGATCTGTGCTGTATTGTCACATTAGAGCAGTCAACACTCACGGGAGAACAGATATTAAACAAATTAATCAATGTTCATTTTATCACCTCGTGACAAATTTTCGCATAATTATACATTTTGTTCGCAAAAGCTCAGAGAAAGTGATGTGACAAAACTGTCACCATATCTTATTTGCACAAACATTGAATCACACAATTATGGCACTGTCACGAATGGGACTCCCGCGCCTCCTCCTCCGCACCATCGGAGGGAGCCGTCACCTGAATATTGACTGTTTCCCATTCGGACTACGTTTCCCATAGGCCCTCATTCCTGGGACTGATTGCGCACACACCTGCACCTCATCACACTCACACTATTTAAGACACACACACACACACACACATCGCGAAGTCTTGATTTGCCCCGGTGATCACTACTGAGCGTTTTCTTGTGGACTGTTTCTCTGTTACCGTTTGGATTGTTTATTCCCTGTGATTCTCTGCCGCCTGCCCTGATCTTTGCCTGTGTACTGGACTGTGTTTGCTTGCCGCCTGCCCTGATCTCTGCCTGTGACCCGACTCTGTTTGTCTGCCGCCTGCCTCGACCATTGCCTGTCCCTGTTTATGTCTTTGCCTTGCCCTTGTCTGCATTGGTTACTATCTTAATAAAAGCTGCAAATGGATCCCCACTCTGTCGGCCCGTCATTACAGAAGACTTCGCCAACTAGCGATCCAGCAGCTATCGTGCAGATCTCCACTGAGCTGACCGCCCAAGCCAACCAGCTCGCGGTTCATCAACACCAACTGAATCGATTGACTTCTCTTACCGAGGAGCTGGTAAAGACCCTGCAGAGTCTTCGATTCAACGCCGCCGAGGCCGCCACGCCACCGCCGGCTGCTCCCGCTAACCTGGTCGTCACTGCCGCTCCCGCCGTAAATCCACGCCTCGCACTCCCGGAGAAGTTTGACGGTAACCCCGCAAAATGCAAAGGATTTCTTCTCCAATGTTCTCTCTTCGTCAACCAGCAGCCATCTCTCTATACCACCGAGTCCAGTCGGATTTCCCTCGTATGCTCCCTGTTGACTGGTAAAGCGCTGGATTGGGCCACGGCTGTATGGAGAGAGGATAGTTCTGTGTTTCCCACCTTTTCTGCCTTCCTGCAAAGCTTCAAAGAGGTCTTCGAACACCCGGAGGGAGGCAAGAGCGCAGGGGATCAACTGCTGTCGTTGTGTCAAGGTAAAACCACAGCTGCCGATTACGCTCTAAACTTTCGAACCCTTGCCGCCCAAACGAACTGGGTCGAGGACACGCTGAATCTACTGTTTCGTAAGGGGCTATCTCTGGAGCTACAAGCCGAGCTGGCATGCCGCGACGAGGGAAGATCGCTCAACGACTTCATTGAACTAGCCATTCACATTGACAATCTCCTCCGATCGCGGCGCCCTGTCCGCCCGTACGCTCTGACCAATCCCTCAGTAGAACCCATGCAGCTCGGGTACACCCCGCTTCGCCCAGAGGAGAGAGAAAGGAGACGACAACTTCATTTGTGCTTATACTGCGGTCAAGCCGGCCACATCAAGATCAACTGCCCCATCCGACCCAACCCATCTAACCCGAGAGCGGTGAGTTCCCCACTTTCCACCGATTATTCCTCGAACTGCCTCAAGATTCCCATTCAAATAACAGTTAATGATCAACGTATATCCACACACGCACTCTTGGACTCTGGGGCTGCGGGTAATTTCATGTCAGATACCTTTATTAAGGAACACAATATTACACTAACGGACTGCAACTCTGCATTGACAGTGGAGGCGCTAGATGGGAGACCCATCGGGGGAGGAAAAGTGGCACACATCACCGCTGAACTCACTCTGCAAGTAGGAGTCCTCCATCACGAGCGCATTCGATTTTATGTTATCCACTCACTCAACAATCCAGTCATCCTTGGTCTCCCGTGGCTCAGAACTCACAACCCGCAGATTTCCTGGAAGGAGGGCCAGATCGTTCAGTGGGACACCACTTGTCATGAACATTGCCTGAAACAGATCACTCCCATACCAGTTCAGACCGTCTCAGTTCACGAGACCAACATCGACGAGCCCGACATACCTGCTGAGTACGCTGATCTGGCAATCGCTTTCAGTAAAAGCAAGTCAACTGAATTACCCCCTCATCGTTCCAGTGACTGTGCTATAGATCTTCTACCTGGTACCACGCCCCCCAAGGGCAGAATATTCCCCCTGTCACAGCCCGAGTCAGCAGCCATGAAAGCATACATCGAGGAGGAGTTGGCCAAAGGATTTATCCGACCTTCTACATCCCCAGCGGCATCAGGTTTCTTCTTCGTCAAAAAGAAGGACGGCAGCCTTCGGCCTTGTATAGACTATCGTGGACTGAACGACATTACAGTTAAATTCCGCTACCCTCTGCCATTGGTCCCCGCAGCCCTAGAACAGTTAAGGCAAGCCAAGTACTTTACCAAGCTGGATCTCCGTTGCGCATACAATTTGATTCGTATCAGGGAGGGAGATGAATGGAAGACGGCCTTTTCCACCGCTACCGGCCACTATGAGACCCTCGTTATGCCGTTCGGGCTATCCAACAGTCCCTCCATCTTTCAATCGTTCATCAACGACGTCTTTCGGGACATGCTCAATCGCTGGGTCATAGTCTACATTGACGACATCCTCATCTATTCCAATACCTACGAGGAACACGTCCAACATGTCAGGGCCGTTTTGCAGCGACTCATTCAACACAAACTGTATGCCAAGGCCGAGAAATGTGAGTTTCATCGTACTTCTACATCATTTCTGGGCTATGTCATCAGTCAGGAAGGAGTGGCGATGGATGACAGCAAAGTAAGGGCGGTGCTTGAGTGGCCTCAACCACGCACTCTGAAAGAACTACAACGATTTCTGGGGTTCGCCAACTTCTACCGGCGGTTCATACGAAACTTCAGTGTCGTTGCGGCCCCATTGACCTCCATGACTAAGAGACAATCCACACGCCTTTCCTGGTCCCACGAGGCGGTGCACGCCTTTCAAGAACTGAAGGAACGATTCACCACAGCACCTATTCTTCGTCATCCAGACCCAGAACTCCCGTTCATAGTTGAGGTTGACGCCTCCAGTACAGGCATCGGGGCCATACTCTCACAGCGCCAAGGTAATCCAGCAAAGATGTTCCCATGTGCATTCTACTCCAGAAAGTTGTCGGCAGCTGAGCGCAACTACGATGTAGGCAATCGGGAGCTACTGGCGATGAAGGCGGCGTTGGAGGAGTGGCGCCATTGGCTGGAGGGAGCGCAACACCCGTTCACCATACTCACGGATCACAAGAACCTGGAATACCTCCGGTCAGCTAAACGTTTGAATCCCCGGCAAGCTAGGTGGGCCATGTTCTTCACTCGTTTCCAGTTCACGGTAACCTATAGACCCGGTTCTAAAAACGTCAAAGCAGACGCACTATCCCGTCAGACAGAGGAGGTGGAACGAACGGAGAACGAGGAAAACATAATTCCTGTCAAACTGCTGCTCGCCCCGGTTCAGTGGGACGTCATGACCGAAATCACTCAAACCAACGAACAGACAGCACCACCACCAGACTGCCCACCAAACCGCACGTTCGTACCCGCACACCTCCATGACAAATTGCTACACCAAGTTCACGATTTCCCCAGCTCTGGCCATCCAGGTATCACAGCCACACTACATCTGCTACAGAACCGGTTCTGGTGGGACACCATGGTAACAGACACCACCCAATTCATCAACAACTGCACAGCCTGTCAAACCTCCAAAACATCACATCAAGCCCCAGCGGGTCTATTACAACCGCTGCCCATTCCTCAACGTCCCTGGTCTCATATAGCCATAGACTTTGTCACTGATCTCCCTGAATCCCGTGGGCACACCACTATCCTCACTGTAATCGACCGCTTTTCCAAAGCATGCCGACTCATACCACTTCCCAAGCTACCCACCGCGTTTGAGACAGCAGAGACTCTGTGCAACTACGTGTTTCGCTTCTATGGCCTTCCAGAGGACATTGTGTCTGACAGGGGCCCACAGTTCACATCCCAGGTATGGACCGCTTTCTTCAAACAATTAAACATCAACGTCAGCCTCACCTCAGGGTACCACCCCGAATCCAATGGACAAACCGAACGCATGAACCAAGAACTCACCAGATTCTTACGCACATACTGTCAACAAAACCAATCAGAGTGGAGCCGCTACCTGCTGTGGGCCGAATATGCTCAAAATTCCCTACGGAAACCTGCCACTGGTGTCACGCCCTTCCAATGCGTCCTGGGTTTTCAACCGCCACTTTTTCCCTGGTCCGGGGAACCATCCAACCTGCCATCAGTAACCGAATGGATGCAACGAAGCGAGGAGACCTGGGATCTAGCACATCACCATCTACAACGCGCTGTACGAAGGCAAGAGATACAGGCCAATCGACATCGTCGCCCCAATCCTGAATACACCGTGGGACAATGGGTCTGGCTGTCAACAAGGGACCTGCGTCTAAGACTTCCATGCAGAAAGCTCAGTCCCAGGTTTGTAGGGCCTTTTCAAATTCTCAAACAAATTACACCTGTGTCATTTCGCTTAGACTTACCTGCTAATTACCGTGTTTCTCCCACTTTCCATGTGTCGTTGCTGAAACCCTCTGATGGTCCGAGAGGAGAGCCGGAGGGAGCCGAAGCCCGCAACCCCCCACCCTTGATGATCGAAGGCGAGGAAGCCTATCAGGTTCGAGAGCTGCTCGATTCCAGGCGCCGGGGTAGGAGACTACAGTATCTAGTCGACTGGGAGGGGTACGGCCCGGAGGAGCGATCCTGGGTCAATGCGGATGATATCCTGGACCCATCACTCATACAAGAGTTTCATCGGACGCATCCGGAGAGACCGGCCCCTCGACCACGTGGTAGACCCCGGCGTCCGCTTCCTCGCGTCTGGAGCCGCTCGCAGGGGGGGGGCTCTGTCACGAATGGGACTCCCGCGCCTCCTCCTCCGCACCATCGGAGGGAGCCGTCACCTGAATATTGACTGTTTCCCATTCGGACTACGTTTCCCATAGGCCCTCATTCCTGGGACTGATTGCGCACACACCTGCACCTCATCACACTCACACTATTTAAGACACACACACACACACACACATCGCGAAGTCTTGATTTGCCCCGGTGATCACTACTGAGCGTTTTCTTGTGGACTGTTTCTCTGTTACCGTTTGGATTGTTTATTCCCTGTGATTCTCTGCCGCCTGCCCTGATCTTTGCCTGTGTACTGGACTGTGTTTGCTTGCCGCCTGCCCTGATCTCTGCCTGTGACCCGACTCTGTTTGTCTGCCGCCTGCCTCGACCATTGCCTGTCCCTGTTTATGTCTTTGCCTTGCCCTTGTCTGCATTGGTTACTATCTTAATAAAAGCTGCAAATGGATCCCCACTCTGTCGGCCCGTCATTACAGGCACAAATCAATTTTCATTCATTCGACAGATTAAAGCATCTGAAACAGCCACTGATAGCACATGCACAGAAGCGAGGACACATGCTCCTTTTTTTTTTTTTTTTTTTTTTTTTTTTGAGCCAAGTATATTTTCAATGCAACTTCAAAAACAAAAATAAATAAATAAATAAATAAAATTGTTGCCCATCATTTTCACGTCCCATAACACTTTTTACCCCCTACAATGCAACTGAAGCTCATGGTGATGTTTATATACACTATGGTTCAAAAATTTTGATACTAATTAATACAATAAATTGTTTAAAAGTGAGAAAAAATCATAATGTTACAAAAATAAATAAAAAAATGTTTAAAATAAATGTTCTTTTGAACTTCAAATCGTCATTGAATCCTAGAAAAAAAAAATGTATCACCGATTGCACAAACATATTAAGCTGTACAACACTGATAATGATAAGAAATGTTTCTTGAGTACCAAATCAGCATATTAGAATGATTTCTGAAGGATAATATGGCACTCATGACTGGAGTAATAGCTGCGAAAAAAATTAAGCTTTGTCGTTTTAAAATATATTAAAATAGAAAATGTTTTTTTAAAGTTGTAATAATATTCCTTCAAAAACATTTTTTTTTTTTTAAATCGCACCGATCCCAAATTCTGAATGGCAGTGTAAAATAATTTTTTATATTGTATTTTTTTTATATAGGCTACAATTTATATATTTGTGAAGTTTATTTTGATTTGGATAATATAAGTATAATTTATGTATACAAATTTAATGAGTGTCACAATGGTAGGAGCAATCCAACACACTTGACACAGACAATATAAATAAACAATATTTTACTATACTAGACACTATACAGGCAAAAACACTGTTTCCCTTTCAGTCGGTCACGTTCGACGTACGTCAGTAGTGACCGACGAATTGGGATATCGCTAGAGAGCCCTATCAGCTTCGAGTGAACTACAACAGGCCAATGGAGTTGGCGTGCGATATTTGCATAATGCACACCACCCCCGCCAGGTGGTATAAATAGGGGAGCAGAAGCCATCGCACTCTGTCTTTCGCTTCAGAGCCATCTAGTTGTGTTCCAGCTTTCAGACTTCTGAGTGAATTCTTCAAGCCAAAAAAAAAAAAAAAAAAAAGAGAAGATAGCATCTTGTGTTGGTGTGAAGGCACTTCAGCGAGGTCGCGAGCTTCCCGAGGAGCCTGAGCTTGAAAGCTCTCAACTGCTGTTGTTACAGCACAATTTCCAAACCAGCTTGTGTCTGTTGCGATTTGGGCCGGTTCCTCCGTTGTGTTCGGGGAGTGGTGTACCCGAACACATCGTGACACTCCCTGTGTGCTTCAGCACAAGAGAGCTGAATCTTCCCCTTCTAAAAGAACTTCACAGACGAACCCTGCGTCTTTTTCAAGATGTCATTTCGTCTGTGCGTTACTGGATGCGGTCGTTCATTGGTCCCCGCTGACAGCCACAATCGCTGCACCACGTGCCTGGGCGTTCAGCACGCTGAAGCAGCTTTTGTGGATAGTTCATGTTCTCACTGTGGGTTGAGATCGAGACTCTCGTTCCTTGGCTTTCAAGGAGCGGTGGTCCTCTCCCCTATGCCCCGTTCCGCCGTTTTCTCCGGCTTCGGCCGGGGTGACGGTGCATCGGCATGTAGGCAGGGTGATCTGAGGATCACGGTCAGGGCTTCCCCGCCGAGCTTGTGGTCCAGCAGCGCCACCTTTGGCTGACCCTGGCTGATATGAGGGATACTGACAAGTATCGGTTCCTGGACTCCCCCATATCACAGGTCGGCCTTTTCGGCGACGCGGTAGAGAGCTTCGCCCAGTAGTTCTCTGCCGCCCAGAAGCAGGCTGAGGCTATCAAACATGTCCTGCCCCGACGGTCCGCTGCTGCCTGCACCCCGCCGCCGGCCACACAGCCTCAGCCCGCTCGTCGCAGAGGGCGCCCACCTGCGTCGTCCTCCGCCCCTGCTAAGTCGGCGAAGCAGCAGCCAACACCCGCCAAACAGCAGGGAGCCGGTCGCGGACGCGGCGCCCAGCCCGCTCAGGCCAAGCCAGGTGGCAAGAGGTCGAGGAAGTCGCGACCCTGAGACGGGCGACCTGGAAGGGAAGGTCTCTGCTCTTCGGGAGAGGACTCCATCATCTCTCCCACCCCCGGAGGAGGGCCAGGGGGAATTTGTGAATTTGTCTGTCCCGCCGCTGGCTCTCCGGAGTCCAGCGGTACCCACTTTGTCACAAAGAGAGCAGTTTCCCAATCCTCCAGGTCAAGAGAGCGAGGCTGTCAGTGCGCGAGGCCCCGCCTTGCCACTCGCAGCTCACTCTCACTTCGCCGGGCAGGTCCCAGTGTGATGGTCGAGGCCGCCCCTCAGCCGTCTCCCATTCACACTGTCACCTCGCAGAGTCTGACCCCACTTCGGGCCGCTACGCCGTCCGAGTCGGGTCCCAGCACTCTGCTTCGCTGCCCCACCCCCGGTGCATCTGTGGTGCCTTTGGTCCCGCTGGCTCGGTGTTTGGAAGCCTGGATAGCGTCCCCCGGTCTTCAGGGGTGTCCACTACACTCAGGTGTCACTGGACAATGCACCTGTTCTCCGGGCGGAGATTGCTGTCCTCCTGGCGAAGGATGCAATCGAGCCGGTCCCTCCAGCCGATATGAAGTCAGGGTTCTACAGCCCCTACTTCATTGTACCGAAGAAGGGCGGTGGGCTACGGCCAATCCTGGATCTGCGTGTCCTGAACCGGTCCCTTCACAGGCTGCCGTTCAAGATGCTTACACAGAAACGCATTTTCGAATACATCTGTCCCCAGGATTGGTTTGCAGCGATCGTCCTGAAGGACGCGTACTTTCATGTCTCGATTCTGCCTCGTCACAGACCCTTCCTACGGTTTGCGTTCGAGGGTCGGGCATATCAGTACAAAGTCCTACCCTTCGGGCTGGCCCTGTCGCCCTGCGTCTTCACGAAGGTTGCGGAGGCGGCCATTGTTCCGCTCAAGGAACAGGGCGTTCGCATCCTGAACTACCTCGATGACTGGCTCATCCTGGCCAGCTCGCGGGAGCAGTTGTGCGAACACAGGGACATGGTGTTAGCTCACATCAGCCGGTTGGGTCTTCGGGTCAACTGGGACAAGAGCAAACTCTCCCCCGGGCAGAGGATCTCTTATCTCGGTATGGAACTGGATTCGGTCGCCCGGACTGCGCGACTCACAGAGGAGCGCGTCCAGTCAGTGTTGACCTGCCTGAGTACGCTCAAGCGTACCCACTGAAACTCTTTCAGAGGCTCCTGGGGCATATGGCATCCGCAGCTGCAGTCACACCGCTCGGATTGCTTCATATGAGGCCGCTTCAACACTGGCTCCGCGGCCGGGTCCCGAGATGGGCGTGGCAGCGCGGTACGTTCCGTGTCCCCGTGACACCGAACTGCTGTCGCACCCTCACCAAGTGGTCGGACCCTTCGTTCCTGCGGGCTGGAGTTCCGCTCGAACAAGTGTCCAGGCATGCTGTGTTTCACACAGATGCCTCCGCCACGGGGTGGGGAGCCACGTACAACGGGCATGCAGCATGGGGTCTGTGGACGGGGCCCCAACTGCATTGGCATATCAATTGCCTGGAGTTGCTAGCAGTACGTCTTGCACTGGGCCGGTTCAAGGAGCTGTTGACAGACAAGCACGTACTGGTCCGCTCGGACAGCACTGCGGCCGTTGCGTACATCAACCATCAGGGTGGTCTACGCTCCCGCCGTATGTCGCAACTCGCCCGCCATCTCTTGCTATGGAGTCAGAAGCATCTGAGGTCGCTTCGTGCCATTCATGTCCCAGGCGTGCTCAACCGTGCAGCCGACGAGCTCTCACGGCAGCCTCCGCTTCGGGGCGAATGGAGACTCCATCCCCAGGTGGTCCAGCTGATCTGGCAGCGCTTCGGCGAGGCACAGATAGATCTGTTCGCCTCCCCGGAGACTGCCCACTGCCAGTGGTTCTATTCCCTGACCGGCGGCACGCTCGGCACGGATGCCCTGCCACTCAGCTGGCCCCGTATGCGTTTCCCCCAGTGAGCCTTCTCGCACAGCTCCTGTGCAAAGTCAGGGAGGACGAGGAGCAGGTCTTGCTAGTGGCTCCATACTGGCCCACTCAGACCTGGTTCTCGGACCTCACGCTCCTCGCGACAGCACCTCCCTGGCCCATTCCTCTGAGGAAGGACCTCCTGACTCAGAGACGGGGCACCCTCTGGCACCCGCGTCCCGACCTGTGGAAACTCCATGTGTGGTCCCTGGACGGGATGCGGAGGTTCTGAGTGATCTCCCGCAAGCGGTCGCAGACACTATCGCTTCCGCTAGAGCTCCTTCTACGAGGAACCTCTATGCGTTGAAGTGGAACCTGTTTGTCGAATGGTGCTCCTCTCACCGAGAGGACCCCCGATCATGTTCAGTCAGAGCCATGCTTACCTTTCTGCAAGAGGGCCTGGAGCGAAGGCTGTCTCCCTCCACCCTCAAGGTGTATGTTGCCGCTATCGCCGCACATCACTATGCAGTTGATGGTAAATCGCTAGGGAAGCACGATCTGATCGTCAGGTTCTTGAGGGGGGTGAGGAGACTGAATCCTCCCCGGCCCCCCTCTGTACCCTCTTGGGATCTGACCCTGGTTCTTACATCTCTCCGGGGTCGTCCCTTCGAGCCTTTGCAATCAGCTGAGTTAAAAGTACTGTCCCTAAAGACCGTCCTCCTGGTTGCATTGGCCTCGCTCAAGAGGGTAGGGGACCTGCACGCATTTTCGGTTGACGAATCATGCCTGGAATTCGGGCCCGGTGACTCTCACGTTATCCTGAGACCCCGGCCTGGATATGTGCCCAAGGTTCCTACCACTCCCTTTCGAGATCAGGTAGTGAACCTGCAAGCGCATGCCTTCAGAGGAGGCAGACCCAGCCCTAGCTTTGCTCTGTCCCGTCCGCGTTCTGCGCCTGTACGTGGACAGAACACAAAGCATCAGGACCTCAGATCAGCTCTTTGTCTGTTACGGAGGCCAGCAGAAGGGAAAGGCTGTCTCCAAGCAGAGGATGGCCCACTGGATAGTGGACGCCATCGCCCTGGCATATGAATCCCAGGGCATGCCTTGCCTGCTCGGGTTGAGAGCCCACTCCACCAGAGGAGTGGCCTCTTCCTGGGCGCTGGTGCACGGCGCCTCGCTGACAGATATCTGTAGAGCTGCGGGCTGGGCAACACCTAACACGTTTGCTAGATTCTATAGCCTTCGTGTAGAACCGGTATCTCCCCGTGTACTCGCTTCCACCAGCCTGTAGACGCGAAGAGCCCGTTCTAATGTCGGCTTGCAATGCCACTCCCGCCCCCTGGGCCGGATACGTGCATCCTTTTACTCCAGTCGAGTTCCCCGCTTGGCGAACCCTGTCGAGTTCCTCCGCATCCCCCTTTGGCTCAGACATTGCGGAGTGTCTGATGCCAGGCCAAACCTCCGTCACCGACGTTGACGTTTGGCTGGGTTCCACATGTCGTGACCCCTCCACGTGAGTGGTCCCATGTGTGTATTTGTCCATGGTCGACTCTCTACGGTGAGCCCGTGTCTTTCCCTTAGCAGAGCCAGCTCTGCTGTCACCTGTCAGATGAGTCTCCCCCTACCCAGGTGGAGCCATCCCAGGGACTCCATATGCGTACTGCCCACGGCCAGTCCATATGTGTAAATTCCTCCCCTATGGGTGGGTAGTGGTCTCCGCAGCGTCCCCTACGGGTTCGCTTCCCCAGTGTAGTCTAGTTTACTTAGTGGGTATTTCGGAACAGCAGTAGACTCTCTCGGCGTAAGCTCGCCCCCTTCCCCGTCCCACAGGTGCGCCGGGTGGCTAGAGCTTGCGCTGGGCACTGGAAGGGGTTCATACTGTGGCGCTTTATTTGGGATCCCAATTCGTTGGTCACTACTGACGTACGTCGAACGTGACCGACTGAAAGGGAACGTCTCGGTTATGTAACCCTCGTTCCCTGAAGGAGGGAACGGAGACGTACGTCCCGTCGCCACAGTTGCTGTACCCTCGCTGTAGTGCGGACTAGATTGTCTCCTCAGCGAAAAACAGAGTGCGATGGCATCTGCTCCCCTATTTATACCACCTGGCGGGGGCGGTGCGCATTATGCAAATATCGCACGCCAACTCCATTGGCCTGTTGTAGTTCACTCGAAGCTGATAGGGCTCTCTAGCGATATCCCAATTCGTCGGTCACTACTGACGTACGTCTCCGTTCCCTCCTTCAGGGAACGAGGGTTACATACGTAACCGAGACGTTTTTTCGTGGACCTGTCCTTTTTCAGATTTTGCACTTTTTGGCTATTCATAAAGTGTATTTTTTTTTTTTTTTTTTCCTTGGACTGGTGATAGAAAACATCCAAAATATACGTTTAAGTAAATCTTTTATAGCACTTTATCTATTGGGTTTGTTGATATATAATTTGCCTGATTTTATACAACATTTTATCCTTAAATTTTTTCTTTTTTTTTTTTCCCTTCTGGCTGTTGACACTATTTTCTGATTTATGGAGTGTTAAAAAGAGATATCCAGAATCTCCTCTGTAAAACCCTTTGACTCTAATATGTCCAAAAAAAAAAAAAAAAAGAAAAAAAAAAAAACAGAAAAAAAGAAGAAGAATGAAACAAGAATTTTGAACCTGACTTCGTCCAACATTCAGATTTTGTTCTAGAAATGTATGCAAATTAGTGCATTTAATTAGCATATTTAAACATAACATTTGAGAAAACTTGTAATACAAAAAAATGTTTGCAATTCTTAATGTAATCAATCAACTGGGTAAGTATGGTGATATCTATTAGTTGTTTTTGTTTTATACCCTATTCTACGGTGGCCCAGTAGTGCACAACACAACGAAATTAAAAAAAGCAAACATAAGTTCACAACACAACGAAATAAAGCCACAACACAACGGAATCAAGCCACAACACAACGAAATTAAAAAAGCAAACATAAGTTCACAACACAACAAATTAAAGCCACAACACAACGGAATCAAGCCACAACACAACGAAATAAAGCCACAACATAACGGAAATGCTCCCGATCACTAGGGGGCTCTCAGAGCTCGGTAAAGTTAGTTTTCCTTGCCACTGTTCTATAAAGTCGACAGTCTTACAAAGATATCAATACCATGATTAGTTTTAAGTATTTGTAAACATTGTATATCTACATGAAATATTAATTCAAAATCAACTACGTGCACAATAGCTTCATATTTATACCTGTGACTGATTTGACGCGCTACCATGGCGCATGATGAAGGGAACATCTGCCAATTCCACCAAGTGGTTAAAATGTATAATTTGTATTCATTACAATGACTTTGTTTAACATTTAAAAACAGACATGTTCAAATTCCAAAGCTTGTTAGTTCCTGTTGGTAAGACAAGCTTTGGAATTTGGACATGTCTGTTTTTAAATGTTAAAAAGTAATTTTAATGAATACAAATTATACGTTTTAACCACTTGGTGGAATTGGCAGACGTTCCCTTCACCATGCGCCGTGGTAGCGCGTCAAATCATTCACAGGTATAAATATGAAGCTATTGTGCACGTAGGTGATTTTGAATTAATATTTCATGTCGATATACAGTGGTTACATACTGTTGAAACTAATCGTGGTATTGATATCACTGCCGACTCTATAGAACATTGGCAAGGAAAACTAACTTTACCAAGCTCTGAGAGCCCCTTAGTGGTCGGGAGCATTTCCGTTGTGTTGTGGCTTTATTCCGTTGTGTTGGGGCTCGATTTCGTTGTGTTGTGGCTTGATTTCGTTGTGTTGTGGCTTTATTCCGTTGCGTTGTGGCTCGATTTCGTTGTGTTGTGAACTTATGTTTGCTTTTTTTAATTTCGTTGCGTTGTGCACTACTGGGCCACCGTACTATTCACCTTAATAAGCAAAGAGAACACTCACAGGAGTAATATAAATCTTAACCACACATATAACATATGAACGGACAAGCAACAGAACCAAACAGGGTGTATATATATATATATATATATATATATATAAGGAGAACCAAACAAGACACAGGTGGGGCTAATCAGTAACTAAGGCAACTAATAGAGATTAATTAAGGTCAAATTGAAATGAAACACAACAAGGAACAAAGACACAGGAATGAAAGAACAAAGAAACCTAGCATAACCCTAACAGTACTCCCCCTTCCCACAAGGCATGTCCTCATGCTGTAAATAGTTGTTCAAAGGTGGAGAGAGGGAGGGGGTCTTGGAGGAGGGTGAAGGACAGGAAACTGGAGAAGCCTTCAGAGGGGAACACCACTGTGGAGCTGACAGAGGTGAGAGCCAAGGTGAAGCCCTGATGGACCTCCTGAGCGGAGCCTTGGGGCTGACCAATGGAGGTGGAACTGATTAAGGTGAAGACACTAGCGAAACTGCAAGGGTGATGGTTCAGGGCGAAATTGCCGGCCAGGAAGTCCAAGGCGGAGTTGGCGGCTTGTGGGACAGAGGTGACTCCAAAGGGAGTGAGGACCAAGGCAGAGCCGGTGGAAAGGAGAAGCCCGGTGGAGCCAAAGGGGTGGAGGGTTGAGGCACAGTCGGAGGCCATGACGGCATGACGGTGAGCTCCAGCCTCGGGACGGATATGGCATCCTGCTCTTGCATGGACACGGGGGCCGGCTCTGGCTCCGTGGCTGGAGGTGGCTCAAGCTCGTGGTCCATGGCAGGCGCTGGTTCGGGTGGGCTTGTGCGTCGTTGTAGCTCTCTGGGCTGGGAAGATGAGGCTTCTGGTCTGAAGCGGGCAGGGAGATGGTTGCCTGTGATTGTACGGGCTCTGGGGAGTCGGAGTTGTTGGTGTCTTCCTCGACGACTCCCAATGTGAAGGAGGATCCACACACCGACAGGGCGTAGTTGATGAAGTCCTCCTCAGATCCTCCTCCACAAGCAGCATCTAGCCTAAGATATCATCCATCCAGCTTTAAAAAAATGTACTTAAGAGCCTCATCATCCCAGCACACCTCAGGGTACAAATCCAGGATCTCCACTGCAAACTTCTCCAAAGTTCAGTCTTTCTGCGAAGGGCAGTCCATTTCTTTAGTCATTTTGAGGGTCGGTTTGAGGGACAACTAACAGTAAGTAATTCATCAAACTGAAATTAAACACAAGAATGAAAACAAACAAACAAAAAAAACTCCTAACATAACCCTAACAATGACCTTAATCAGAATTGCTTTTAAAGGGTTAGTTCGCCCAAAAATGAAAATTCTGTCATTAATTACTCACCCTCATATCGTTCCACACCCGTAAGACCTTTGTTCATCTTCGGAACACAAATTAAGATATTTTTCATAAAATCTGATGGCTCAGTGAGGCCTGCATTGCCAGCAAGACAATTAACACTTTCAGTGCCCAGAAAGCTACTAAAGACGTATTTAAAACAGTTCATGTGACTACAGTGGTTCAACCTTAATGTTATCAAGTGACGAGAATACTTTTTGTGTGACAAAAAAACAAAATAACGATATGTAGTGATGGGCGATTTCAAAACACTGCTCCATAAAGCTTCAAAGCTTTACGAATCTTTTGTTTCGAATCAGTGGTTCGTAATGCGTATCAAACTGCCAAAGTCACGTGATTTCAGTGTAGCGAGGCTTTGTTACGTTATAAGTGTTTCGAAATTTCAGTGGTTCACCACTGGGGTGCTTGACTTTGGCAGTTTAATTCACGCTCCGAACCACTGATTTGAAACAAAAGATTCGTAAAGTTTCGAAGCTTCATGAAACAGTGTTTTGAAATCGCCCATCACTAGATATTGTTGAATAAAGTCGTTATTTTGTTTTTTGGGGGGCACAAAAAGTATTCTCGTCGCTTCATAACATTAAGGTTAAACCACTGTAGTCACATGAACTGTTTTAAATACGTCTTTAGTAGCTTTCTGGGCACTGAAAGTGTTAATTGTCCTGCTGGCAATGTAGGCCTCACTGAGCCATCGGATTTTATGAAAAATATCTTAATTTGTGTTCCAAAGATGAACAAAGGTCTTACGGGTGTGGAATGACATGAAGGTGAGTAATTATTTTTGGGTGAACTAACCCTTTAAAGTATAAATTAATCAATTATGTATTGTATTATATATTGGATCATGTCTGGGTTAAGGAAAGAATTGAGCAAACCTGTGACTGGTGCATAATTCCCCAGCATGCACACATTTCTGTTTTAGTGTTTTTTTGCTAATCTGCAGGAGTGAATTTTGTCAATGCTCTGTGTGGATGATAGAAAGACAGACAGCAGTGAGGTGATGGCTTGAAACTTTGTATCATGAGGAGAGAGAGTGTATACCCACAAATCAGCCCAGACTGGGTCTGATGACAGGGGTCATCTCTCAGTTCAGCGCTTCCACTGGGAGAGGTTGTTGGTGTGATAAAAAAAAAAAAAAAAAAAAAAAAAAAACAAGAGAGGGGAAAAACACTTTCATCTGTTCGTATTCCACTGATTTTGTAGTTGGAAAGCAGACCCGGGAGATATGTATGTGTAATTGGGATGGTGTATGGTGCATACAAGCACACCCGCACCCACACACATATACCCTGCTGCTACAAGCAATGAACCCTGGGTGAGGTGAGCGTTGAAAACGGGAAGCTAAGCCCGGCCTCTGTTATTGACCTCCTTCTGTCTACCCTCCGTCATTCACTCCGTGTGCTTGTGTGCACTTGCCTACGCTACAGAATCCATACCAAGCCTCTCACCCTCCTAAAACGATTATATGTCAGCAATCCCCCCCAATTTGGTGCTTGCTAAAGCGGACTGTGAACTCATCGCTCCCATCTGGAGAATTATGCAAGAAAAAACGCGTCTCTCACCTGACAGCGTAGCTCAGCCCACCGCTGCAAACGCCTGCCGGTCATGTGATAAGTCGACCCTGACCAGTTCAAAGCTGATTCGGCGACAGGCTGATTGCTGGCAGCTAATCATTTTAGCAACACCTATAAGCAGGGGGCACGGCTCGAGCGAGGGGAAAGAGAAAAGTTTTCCCTGTTTTGCCTTCTTCTTTCTCTCTTCCTGCTCTCCTGTCTTACTGCTGGCCTTCCTCCGCTGAACTTGGAGTGAACCTGGCTATGTTATTTATATATTTCATGTCTTCTTCCATGCTTTTTTTTTTTTTTTGAGAAATTTGTTATTCAGCGGAGCTCCGCATTGTTCTGCAGGCCTTGCTGCAATAGGTGATGTGCACAAGGTTACCTTTTGAACCGGTCTAGCATTATAAGCCTGACTTCTTTCAAAGCATTTCCAGGAGTGGATGGGGATTTGAAATCTTTATTAGCGCATCAGGGCTAAAAGTGATTAAGCTGGAGTTTTTCGAAGTTCCCCATCCATCTGAGATATATTTATGAAGTCATTAGTGGCTCAGTCTATAAAAGCTGATCTGCAATCAGATCTTTGGATTAATGACTACTAGTGTCTACAAGTCGCAAGTAAGCAAAATCCCAAAACTGATTTGGAATAGTTGGAAAGCTGGCAATCAATAGAGTGTCTGTAACCTCCTGTAACGAGAGAATGGCAGTGTAGCTTACAGCTGTACAGAAATCCCACAATTCTCACTCACTTGTTCCTCCTGAGTTCTGCATACTCTATAATGAGCTCTCTAACGGCACGGATAGAGAAAAGAAAAGAGGGGAAAAGGAAACAAGGGATGCTCTCTCCTCTGTCATTCCAACTGCATTAGGATGGGCTCCCCGGCCGGCTTCCCATCTTAAATGTACATCTAGCATGCAGATCTCCTCTATAAGAGTTCACCTGAGGGTTTTCTTCTCTCCAACTTGTGCTTTTAGCATTTCATCCTAACGTATTCACTAATTCAGTCATATAACATGATGTGTAAATATGTTTTATCTCTCTTTAAGAAGCATTCAGTGGTCTCATGTATATGTAAGATATCGCTGCGCATTTCACATAACAAAAGAGTAATGTTTGCTCTCCAGCAGCAAATTAAAGAGACATGAAGCTGGATGTGGCACAGCAGGTTTCATAGAAAAACAGCCTGGTGAATCTTATGTCTTTAAATGAGCATCTCGCACCCCACTATTGTGATGAAAATTGCGTCGCTAACATCTTTTCATAACATATTCACTCAAAACACACTGTGAAACTCCATCTTGTAGCAGTGTGTCGATATGCTTTCGTGCAGGGGAGTTATTGCGCAACGGTGCTGGTTCTCGCCCAGAGCACAAACCACAAGTGCACAGAGACTACAAAGTTACTTTCTCATCTTTTATTTATTTATTTATGTCTTAAGCAGGCTGTTTTTTTTAAAGGGAGTAGAAACATGAGAGTATTGTTCATTTAACGTGCCAGCTTCTGCATCTCCTTTGCATTTTTAGGACCAGAAGCGGTGCAGATTTCTTCAGGCAATTTGTTTCAGGTAACGGGAGCTTTCAGGTGCAGCAAAAGGTATCCTGGGAACTGTTAGAAAAGAGAGAGAGAAAGAGAGAATGAAAAAGGGATTGGTAGAGCTTTTTAGATCCTTCATAGATTCTGCTTTGCGAACAAGGAGAATATGGTATGCTCTGTACTTGATATTGAAGGCAAGCCTTTTAACAGCATTTACTCATCTTACAGTTGTAGTTATAGTTGAGTTATATAGTTGAGTGGACATACTTTGTGTCGCTAATTTGTGTATGTTCATTGTCTGATTAATGCAATGTTAATGTCAGTGAGTTGTCACTATTTACTGAACTGTGTGTGTACAGAACGCGATTAAGCACTAAAAGGTGAACTGACAACCGAATTTAGCTGCATTGTGTATGTGGCCTGTGTGTATGGAACACAACTCACTCTCGAAAATGCGATGATTGACAGCTTGGAAACCATAGCGACGTTCTGGCGTCTCTCGTGTTTGGTATCCGTTATTGTGACCAAAGTAATGTTACAGTGACAAAGGGAATGAAAGAACTCGTTATTTTCAGCAATTTAACTAAACACATTAACACAGTCGACGGAAGCGTCGTGTTTTGTTTATGCGTGTACAGCCTGTTTCACACAGCGCGCTCTTTGTGTGTTGCCATGATCACTCATTATAAGCGGTTTTTGGGCTTGTTGTTTAAGCTCGTCTCATAAAGCGAACGGATTTGGGTTATTAAAGTGCAGACGTGAATCGCGATATTTTGGTCTTATTTTCAGCATAAAGCATTTGGATTTATTTCGGTTTATAATGGGCTTATTCTTGTTCGCTGATTTTTCTAGCAAGATCTGGCAACTCGTGCTTGTGATTCACCGCGCATACAGAAGAGAGGTACGTCTCCAATGAACATTAAAAAACGTCATTAACAACTAGTTGCATAGAATTTCTGTAAATGCGGTTGTCACTACCTGTATTTTTCATGAGTTCATTCGATTGTAGAATGCGGTTGTCACTCTCGTATTTTACTAAACTGTGTGTGTACAGAATGCGATTAAGCACTAAAAAGTGAACTGACAACCGAATTTAGCTGCAGTGTGTACGTGGCCTAAATGTAACCCCTCACCCAGGTTATATTTGCCCCGCTCTGTGCGGGCCTCGAACCTGGGTCTCCGGCATGGGAGTCGGACGCTCTAACAAGGAGGATAAAGGCTACAACCTCTAGTATCAGTCGCTAGAGCATCTCTTAAGATCAGAGGAGTGAGGTTTACTCGCACAGCAACTACTAGCTGGCCTCCATTACATATATGTGGCACCAGAAAACACTGTTTCTTCTGTGTGTGCAACATACAGTATATACTTCTTTTTCCTCAAGCTTCACGGTGTCTCAAATTTTACATAAATGCAACACGGTCGTAGCTCTATTTCTCTGCTTTTCCTCAATTGGAACAAACTTTTCTTATTCAGTTCTCTGATAGCATTTTCCCCCAACAGCAAAAAGGAGCAGCTTAGGTCTAAGCTGAGTCTTTTATGTAGGCCACAGAATCCTCTGAGGCTGAGAGTTTAAGGAGTGGGAACATTTAGCCCTGTGCATTGAAATGTCATGCTAATGGAGTGGAGAATACTCTTATGGTGCCAGGCTAGTACGGAAAGCTCAGCTTGACCTGTGAGGCACACAGGAGTAATTAGGACATTTGAAGCCTAGGGAAGGGGGCATCTCAACGGCTTTGACTATATGCGTAGATCCTGCAGCGTGTAGATAGGTCACCATAACCTTAAAGAAGAGAATGTTAGCCGATACATGGACGCCAGATTTTTTTTTTGTTTGACAGCTGTTTGCAAATGTTGAGAAGTGAAAGAGCCAAGGAGTCATTCCCTGTGTACTTAAAGAAAAGTTTGGCATTTCACAGAGCACAAGCAACTTTTGTAAGACAATGTTGGAAACCGTGTGCCCCTAAACCACATTTGCTTGTTCTCATTTCAACTTTGACAGCGACACTAGCCTCAAGAACAGCTAAATGAGTTCTCGCTACATGGGATTTCTCATTTGGAGATACAGCAATATGTGCCATTCAATATATATTTCAGTATATGAAAATAGTTTTTGGAGGTCACACAGCACCTCTAGCAAGCTGACAGACACACAGTATATGTGTCTCCTTTATAAAATGGCTAAGAACTTTGTATGACCCCCATTTTGCATATCTGTCATTGGCAATTTGCAGCTGTAGCAGTGTCCTGGGCAATGCAGGAAAGAGAGAAAAAAGCCAATCTACAAAGATGTCAAGGGCACGCTTTGAAATGAGACAGGCACATTCCGTACCCTCCTTTTTTCCACCTTATGTTTCAGCAATATCCAGGGCTATATTACTGAAATCGACTACACAATGCAACCAAGCCGTGGCTTCCGTGACAAAATACTTGAGTTTGGTCTTTGTGGCTTCATAGTGTATGTTTTTGTTTTAGAGAGGTCGAACTAGGCAAAGTGTCACAAAGTGAAGGTGTCATTACTGACATCTTGTCTGGACTAAAATAAGTATTGTTGCAATAGATAATGGTCTTGGGCCAGTTGTCTGACCCTCAGGCGAGCGAGTTGCCCTTTCAACACAACTTATTTGCAATTCACTCCACAAACCACACCATCCGACCTGGCAGGTGAATATATCAGGAACGCTCCTGGACCTCAGGCATTGAGATGTACACTAGTGACAGCTCTCAATAAAACTCTTGGCGGATTGCTGTTTCTTTAATCTCCGTAGGCAGATGATGGCACGAAGCCGGCAGACATTAAAATCCCTTCATCAGCAGAATGTGCTGGCTGATATTTAGGCGGCAGCTCTGCCCGTGCTGAACGTTTCTGCATTCGCGCACCCAGCCGGTAATTATTACCACAGCCTTCTCGGCTTTGATCTCCACGGATGATCGTATGCAAAACCATCTGAGAGTGAGACTGGTCGCCCAAGTGCTGGGCGAAAGAAATGATTTTGATTCTCTTTCAGGTCTCTCTCTTTCTCCCATTCATCCTGTCTTTCAGAATAAGTTAATTTCTCTGTATGCCACCTTCGATGAGGTGAAGGAGAAAAAAAGCTAAACTTTTGAAGATTTGCACAAGCCTCTCAGACATACAAAAAAGGAGAGGAAGAGAAAGAACAAGAGCTCGTTGCTAAAGAGCCATTTCATCAAATCCCACCTGCAAGTGTAAAATGTCTTCATTAGGGCCGGCACTACTAAAGAAAATACCAGCCCTTGCACAATGCCGAAGGTCTGCTCGTGACCTTTCCTTGGTTTTAATCATTGCAACTCTTGACAGCTTAATAAGTTGAAGGTGCTGGATTGCAGCCTAACTTAATAAGGCCTCACAGCCCGAGCCTTGGCCACCTATGATTGCTCCCATAAGTCTTTGCACATCTGGTGCCATGTCCTTGGGAGAGAAATATTTTCCATAACTTTGCCTCTGCTCCGAAGCCCTACTGCCGGCCATGCCTTTATTAACGGAGGAATGATACAGTGCGTTGTGTGACACCGTGGCAGGACCCGTACGCTGGATGTCAGATATTCTTTGTGACCCGCCGCTGCCGGATAAAGACTTCAGCATCGCCCTGACTCGAATATTCAACCTATTAGATATTTCGGTAATTTATAGGTGAACTTTGTAAATCATATTGTCATGTTTAATCTATCCCAGCTAGGTGTATTGTTACACAGGATATATGCTCTCCTTATTCTGGAGTTTATTACTTTATAGATGAATTACTCTCCTTTTATGATACACATAAGCTAGATAATGCTATAAGCAGTAAAGGCAAGGTTTTATGGAGGCTTTTCTCTTTTTTCACTTCCAGGTGTAGATCCGCTCTGTCTGAAATAAGGATGTGTTTTCAAGCGGCATTTCCCTACTACCAGACTCTTAGTCATTCAAAATAGACCTTTACAAGTGGTATCATCTTTTTTGCATTGATGAAATGTGTATCCTTGCATCAAAGGCAAATGCTTATTTTCAGTGTGAAGATAAATGTCATTTACTGCTTGTAGTATTTCTAGAGCTGGTAAAGTGTTTGATTATATGGTAAGGATTGTGTTTTTGTTATTTCTTTCTTTCAATAAATTATCTAGTGCAATAGCATATTGCATGTTAGACAATGTCGTCCTTTTATTATATAAATTTTGTTACACAAGCAAATAAAAAGCACTTCATTCTACCTGAAGTGTTCAAAAAAAAAAAAAAAAAAATGTAACAATTAGATTTTATATATCCTGTACAAAAATGTTTTTTTTCATAAATAACAGTTCTGACCCTCTAATATGACTTGCAATAGGCGTGAAAGTTTGGCCTCATTTGGAACTTTTTCGAGACAAAATATAAGAGCAAACTGGCCAATGTTGTATAAAAGCAAAATCACAGTCATGTGATTCTACTGGATATTAGCACAACTGTGATACCTATTACCACAGCACTCTTGTGCATGCAATGTTGATTGATAACATTTCCCTGTGCATTATTTTAATAAACAAGAATGAATGATAGATAAAAACAGACTAAAGGTAAACCTCTCTGGAATTGATACTACCCACCTTGTTTTGCTTGAGACATAATTGGATTGACACTGGGACAGGAAAAAGGCAGCATCTCTGGGCTTTTTTTTTTTTTTTTTTTTTTTACTTTAGTTTTGTGCATAGCTGTAGGCTGACATCTGACCCTGTGTTTAGAGTTGAAGGCACAGGAGGGATTTCAGCAACCACAGCCTCGATTTTCTGTCATCCTGGCCGGAGAGTCTTACGTCTTGGCAGACAAGAGAGAAAACAGGGGAGGGGCATGTAGAGTGAGAGAAGGAAAAGGAAAAGAAAGAAAAAAACATTAGGCCTGGAAGGGGGGATCATCATTTTCCCCCTCATTTCCTCTGTGTGGAGGAGCTCTCACCTGAGCGAGAGACAGACTAAGAGAGAATACAGTTTATGATACAATTTATTGCCATATGAGCAGAGAAAAACATCATTGTTCTTTTACCTTTCATTATCTTTTTGAACCAGGGACCCCCCACTCAGACTCTCAGCCAACAAAGGGAACCCTAAAAATAAAAAAAATGGAAATAATTATTTATCTGTACCAATAACATTAAAGTAACATTAATAACTTGATATCAACTACATCAACTAATTTGCAAACTCAATTGATTTTGTTCAGTTCCTGTTTTTAATAAATAATACTTTTTTTTCAGCATGGATGCATTAAATTGATCAAAAGTATTATGTTATTATGCTATGTTTTCAAGATCTGTATGTATATGTCTGTGCAATGCTATCTCACGACCAATTTGTACGTATTTTACGAGGTAGATAATTAGTACGAATTCGTACGACGTCATTCGTACAAATTCATACGATTTGTCTGAACCCCAGTGACGGGTATAGGGCGGGGTTGGGGGGTAGGTCATCCGTATGAATTCATACGAATTTGCCACCTTGTAAAATACAGTACTTACGAATTGCTGTGAGATCGGGTTGGTATGTTTGACTTCCTGACATATATGTACACTACCATTCAAAAGTTTGGGGTCAGTATGTATTTTTTTTTTCTTTTCTTTATACATTAATACTTTTATTAAGCAAAGATGCATTAAGTTAAATAAAATAAAGTTAAAAGTGACATTAAATACCTAGGCATTCTGTTCTTTTCAACTTTCTAATTTGTTGTTGTTAAAAACAAACAAGCAAGGTCAGAAAAAAAAATAGCATAAAAGTAACATAACACAATATTGTAATGCGTTACTTTTAAAAGTAACTTTTCCCAACACTGCGTAGAATGTTATTTCCCTTTCAAGAAAATCTCCACGAATAGGAAGTGATCAAATTATAAAAGAAAACGAGAACAAAGGATCTGTGCTCGCCGATGTGACCCGGACATCTTCAAAGGCTGGACCTAGAGGCTCTTTCACTCTCTGTCTATCTGTCTGTCTCTGGTTCTTCCTTCCCATCATAACCGCCCTATTGGTCTGTCTGTCTGTCTGATGTTCATTAGCTGCTTGACCCATTATAGCTGTCTCTGTATGAGAGGTGTCTCTGTGTGTTTTACCCTCTACCAGAGTAATGAACCTGCCTCTTTTTTTGCACTACCTTTCCATTTGATCTCTATTAACATCACTGAGCACCTCAGCCAAGCTTTTTTTCTCCACAATACAGCTGGAGATGTTTTAATGAGGGCTTCCATTTGCTCTCCACTCTTCCCTCTGCACCATTATAACTTGTTCCTTTTCCAGTTACAAACAGGAGGTTATGTGGGACGTGGGTTTTCTTTTTGTCACAGTTCTTTTTTACATCAGGCATTTTTAACGACACAGATAAGATATTTAAATGTAAATTTAATTTTTCTTGTTGGTCAGTGTCTGTACTTATGATGTTATAATGAAAATCCCACATGCTTTAGAAATAGTTTATTTGTGTAACACCAAAACATTGAAAATGACCTCATATTTCAGCCCTACAAACCTTTTTTTTTTCTTTTTCTTTTCACTTTTAATATGATTTTTAATTATTGGCATATTTCTGCATACCAATTTGATTCCCAAGCATTCCTGTTAGTGTAGCCATTAACAAATTCCATAAATTCTACTTCCATTCTGAATTCCTTTAGGTTTTTTGAGGGGGAGGTAAAATTCCATTCCCATTAAAAACTTTTTTTCCCCCCCTCTGTTGAGGAACAAATTAAAATTGAAACTGAGGCTAGGTGCTGGTCCCTGCCTCTAGGGCTTTTTACATCACTGCTGACAGTGGCCTCTGTGAATCATGGGAAATGTTTCATCAGTCACAAGGCATTATGGGGTGAACTGAAAGCCACATTAAACTCTTCAGTTACTCCTTCAATGCCTCACTTTTATTGTTCGGCCCTTATTCACTGACATATTCACCACAGTGCCTATCTGTGCAAACGTTTCTTTCCATTTTCCTGGTTCTGACTATGACAACAAATCACCACATACATGGTGCCTGTGAATATTAGTTTATGTTAATAGAAGAAAGAATAAACTGCCAAAAATGTAGCTGACTGTAAATCTCCACATATTTGCTACATATTATACATTTCCATAATGAGCTATGTGTTGATATGATGATTAATATCACAGAAGAGTGTTGTAGACATGGCTGCATTCTTGCTGACGTGAGAGAAAAGACACATTGTAAGCGTTTACAGTAAGCACATACTGTACTGTAAAACTACACTCTAAAAAATGCTTGGTTAAAAACAACCCAAGTTGGGTTGAAAATGGACAAACCCAGCGATTGGGTTAAATGTTTGCCCAATGAGCTGGGCAGTTTTATTTAACCCAACTCCTGTTTAAGTAAGCAATAAGGTACGAGAGGCTGTGCTGTATCATGAATAGGCCCGACACGAAGCGACAGCTGTGACTTATTCATGATACAGCACTAGCCTCGAGTACCTTATTGCTTTTATAAAACTGTTACCACACAATACAAATATTAAAGCCAAAAATATGTAACAATGCAACTTTCATGAAGTAAACGCTTACTAAAAGCCTTCCTTCCGCCGGAAAAAAATAGTCCCTGACTGTGAACAGCAACAGAAGTTACATTATTACGCCATTAGATGGCGGCAAAGACTGTCTTTATGAGTGTGTCAGTCAGTAGCGAAGACTTTTATATTGAAAAGACTGAATTGTTGTGAACACGGAACAAGACGCAACTGACAAATGCTTTGACTAGCGCTGTCAGTCACGGGAAAACCCCTTAACTGTTAAAAGGACAAGATGATACATCGGACATTTAAACAGATTTTTTATTATGAACATAGGACTGACCTGAAGGAAAATGCTAAATCTGAATGCAGGTAATAAACTCGCTCACTCGATCTCTTTCTCACAGTACTCTTCTACATAATAAAGTAAGCTTCAATGAACAATATCAATTGAGAACATACAGTTTACATTGTTAAGAGTGGTTGCTAAGGGTGTTGTGTAGTGATACACAGAACCGTTGGGTGAAGCGGTCATAGCCGTGTTTTATTGTGAATAAAACACAGCTATTGACCAATCAGAATCAAGGACAGGAACTAACCGTTTTATAAAAATTACTATATAGCTGGCTTAAAATGAACCCAAAATAGGTTGGAAATTAAAAATCAGACACATAATTACTAGAGGGAACAATAATAATCAAAGGGTGAACATTTATTAATAAGCAATTAAATGTTTATTGTTTAATTATTCATTAAACGTATTAATAAATATTCATTTATTAAATATATTAATAAATGTTAATTTCCAACATATTTTGGGTTCATTTTAAGCAAGCAATACAGTACTTTTTAAACAATAGTTGAGTTAAATAAAACTACATTTAACCCAACTGCTGGGTTTGTTTGTTAGATTTTAAACTGTCACGTTTGAGTGCCACTGCCTACAAAAAATGGCATACCTTTCTTCCATACCAGAGATTGTGATTGGCTAATGGTTCATTTATTGTCCACAGTGTGCGCTCCTTCAGGATCTCTCCATCATCCTGTGAGGAGCTTAGTAAACCGTTCTCTTCCTCTCAGCATGTAAAGAAGATTCTAGATCCTGTGTAAATACATGTCTTCACTTCACTCAAGGCCCATACATTCACATTCATTAGACTCCATGAAGAGCTCTGAGCTTGTAAAAATACTCTATTTGCAGCCTTTCTCAGTGGGATGATAGGTAAGTGAGCACGTCTGTGGCCATCTGAAGAGTTTGGAATTGATTCATTTGGATTTGGCTGTGGAACTGATTGGTTTATGGGTTTGGAGGACTGGGTTTGGATTGGCGCTTATGGTCCGAACCATAAACCATTACAGGGGCATGTATGACAAGGATTTCCATTAGGATTACGTGTTTGTGGGGCCTTCATCGCCTATGCAGACATCAAGGCAGACATCTAGTTAAAGGATGAAATACATCTTTTCCCCCCTTTTAGAAATGAGTTACAGTAAGCTCTTATGAAAAACTCCCATCATGCACTGCTTCTATGTGAGTATGCTATGTACACAAATCATTTTTAATGCAATGTTTATGTAGAACTTTGAAAAGTATGACTCTTTGAGCCTCACAAAAAATGTTTTCTGCAACTATTTGGCCTGTACCGTCGTAGTCGTAAAATATCAGAAAGGTCAAGTATTGATAGCATTTCACAGAATGACACTGTAAACATTCCCATCCGGCTCTCTCCAGTTTGGCATGAGCCTGCCCTCAGTTCAAGAAGATGGCTGACGCAGTCATTCAAGCTAAACAGCCCTTGATCACACCATCAGGAAGCTTGTTATGAAACCCGCAATGACCATTATATTTGGTATCAATCTGAATTTCTCTCAGCTCAGAGAGGAGAGTACGTGGGCCGGGGTCAGCCAAGGGACAAGAGGAGAGAGAGAGAGGGGAGGCCAGAGCAGGAGATTATGAGGAAAATAAATGTAACATGGACAAGAGCTGTATTAATAGGATTATAGGCTCATGGATTTCAATACATCATCTGCACAAATAGGGGAGAGACCAAATTTGAGAAGGCAAAAGTGGGAAAGGAGGGAAAAATCATGTTAATGGCTATTTGTCAGGACTGTGGGACATTTTGGTGGAATGTGATTGCTGTGAATAACAAGGTTGAATGTGCAGGGATAGGATGGGAGGGGGGTTAAAATAGTCACTGAAAAGTAATAGGTATGAGGTAAACTTATTGCTCCTCTGTAAGATATGATGTTAACTTATTATTCAATTATTGATCAAACAAGACAGCAGCTAAATTATTCCATGATTAGTTTGGATAATTAATACCATTGAAAGACCTTGTGTTGAACAGAAAAGAGGCTGTTCATTTACAGTTATTTCTGGTCTTTTTATTTGATTGGCATATCAGTATGCCAATTTAAGTTTGAGTTTGGGGAAACTGTTAAGTGTGAACTAAACATTTATGTCTTTTATTATATTGCTATTTCCACTATTACTTATCTGCTTGTGCCTAAGAACACCCCTTGGTAAAGTCACTGTAACGCATGGCCTCTTGTGGCCTATTGCTTTACTATTGTATACAATAGACAGAACAGTTGCCAGCATTATAATGGCAGCTTTTACTGCAAAAATATTATGCAGTCCTTATGTTAATAGGGTACAATTGATATGAGTAATAATCACAGTATCACCCTTAGCAACGCACTTGTAAACACTGAATTATGCAGTCTCTTTAAACAGTACAAGTGATGCTCATATTTACCCCATTTATGGTCTGCATAAGGGGAATCGTTTTGTTTTTTAGCTGTTTTATTGCATATTCAACACACTGTCTTATAAACAATGCTTTTGGTGCTGCCAGTGAAAAGCAGTCATCCTAAGAGAGAGACCATAAAGGCGCTGCCACCCTTATTAGATGGAGCCGCCTTTTGGGTTGTCAAGAAACACAGCAGTTAACCTCCTTAGCATGCATTAGCCGGACCTGTGTAAATCTTATTTCTATTACTCCGAGCATGCTTTATGATAGCAATATTGCCTTCAAAAGATGGAGATAGCTGTTTCATGTGGAGCTGTTTTTGCTTCATTAAGCATACATGGTTTTGCGGTTCAGGGGACAAGAGCCATTATGACATGACGGAGTGCATCCACAACATAATCAAAAGCGCACTTCTGCACTGTTTCAATTACTTCCCACTTTATTTTGCAAGGTAAATCCTTCTCTTTCTGGTGCTATGTGCTCTTTTATGCTTTAGGCCAGGTGCCTTTTGCTGCACTTTGCTGAGCGCATGGCGTGCCATAAATTACTTGGATGTAAGGGGTGGTATTGTAAACTCATCCCTTTTGTTGAGTCTGCCACAGAGGTGCTGGAAAACACACAGACATTTAAATCAATCTGTTGTAACGCTGGTTTATTTCGTGGGAGAATGCCTCTGTAAGGAAGAAGGGAGGAGCGCAAGCTGTTAGTGCTGATCTGCTTGATTGTCTTTATTTCACTGGCCTCCTGGTGGATTCAAACTGCTGCCTTTCAAGGAATCAAAACTATTTTGATGACTGTTACCATGTGAATCACAGTTAAAGGCCTAATGAAATCAGCATTTGACTTGTCTGTTAGCTTCGACTGTATCTTTTAGCTTTGAAGCTAATCCATAAGCTAAAACAAATGTTGATTAAATAAACCTTTAGCATTCAAATGTGCACTCTCTGTAAAAGTAATGTGATGGATGTGATGTAACAAAAGCCCACTGGCAAATTTTTTATGTCAATGTCCCACCCAAACGTCCTGTTTCAATACATCAACACAGGACTGAAGACAAAACCATTCATTCACCAAAGCATTTCATGGGGTTGTTAAAGGAATAGTTAAACCGAAATTGAAAAAAAAAAAAATTCAAGAACATAATTATTTTGAAGAATGTTTTTATCCATACAATTAAAACAGTGACTCTTCACCTTTATGACTCCGAGGCCCCCCTTTGTCTACAACCTAATGACATTTTTTTTTTTTTTTTTTTTTTTTCTTTTTTCAAAACATGAACTAGGAGAGTCCATGGATTAAAAAATAAACAAACTAAAATAATTATAAATAAAATAATTACATTTCAGGATTTTAGAAGTTTTAAGAACTGAATGTTCTTCAAGGTTCCTACTCTTTTTAACCAATGAATTTACATAATTGTTCCAGTTGTTCAGGATTTACTGGATAAGGATACAAATTCATTTATTCATTCATTCATTCCCTCCCTCCCTCCCTCCCTCATTTTACTCACAATTTCTACCTGGTTTGGCATGCCTATAAAATGTGTATTCATTATAAAATGCCCATTGTGTTTTAAATTTTTGTTAAATTACATGACTTTTCTAAGTCTATAATTCATAATTTTAAAAGTCATTCACATCTAGGCTTATAAGATAAAGACTAAGGCCCGGTTTCACAGACTGGGTTTAGCCTAAGCCAGGATTAGGCCTTAGTTCAATTAGGATATTTAAGTAGATTTTATAAACGTACACTAGAAAAAACAACATTACTGGTGTGCATCTTGAGACAAAACAATGACACTGACATATTTTAAGATATGTCAGTACAAATTGCTTTCAGTTAAAACAGCTCAAACATGCATTTTAGTCTAGGACTAGCTTAATCCAGAACCACTGAATTTAAGGGTTAGTTCACCCAAAAATGAAATTTCTGTCATTAAGTACTCACCCTCATGTCATTCCACACCCGTAAGACCTTCGTTCATCTTCGGAACACAAATTAAGATATTTTTGATGAAATCCAAGAGGTTTTTTTTATCCTTAATAGAAAGCAACGAAATTACCACATTCAAGGTCTGAAAAGTAGTAAAAACATTGTTAAAATAGTCAGCGACTACAGTGGTTCAATGTTAATGTTATGAAGCGACAAGAATACTTTTTGTGTGCAAAAACAAAACAAAAATAATGACTTTATTCAACAAGTTCGTCTCTCCCCTGTCAGACTTGTACGCAGTTGACGCAGTGAACGCAGTTCAGCGCTACCGTGTTGACGTCCGAACGCCGACTCATTATTGGCCGGCTCCTGCGTCAGCATCACATGCATGTGTCGTGCTGCTCACGTGAACAGGCGTCGGCCAATACCGAGTCGGCGTTCTGACGTAGAACCTGGAAGCACTGCAATGAAAATAGTGTAGGAGAATGACAGGGGAGAGACAAACATAACATTAACATTCATAACGTTAAGGTTGAATCACTGTAGTCACATTGACTATTTTAACGATGTTTTTACTACTTTTCTGGACCTTGAATGTGGTAATTTCAATGCTTTCTATTAAGGATAAAAAACCCCTCTTGGATTTCATCAAAAATATCTTAATTTGTGTTCCAAAGATGAACGAAGGTCTTACGGGTTTGGGACAACATGAGGGTGAGTAATTAATGACAGAAATTTCATTTTTGGGTGAACTAACCCTTTAAAGTCAGTGGGATCTAAAACAACATTGGACCCCATAGACTTTTTATTATATAAACAAAAAGACATTGAAAACATCTTATTTTGTGTTTCATAGTCATACCCTCATGTCCAAATTTGGAACGATATAAGGGTAAATGATGAAAATGTAATTTTGGGGTAAACTATCCCTTTAAGCAATTACTAGAGAATCAGTCACTGCTATTCGCTGCTAGCCCTCAGTCAGCCAAAGTTTGATATTTTACTGCAACCCACTCGAAACTTGAATCGAACATTAGATAGTAGAAATCCTGTTCATTCTTCACCCTTGTGCCTCCCTTGCTTCCCTAAAGCATACACTTCATGCGTGAACTGTGTGATCTGGAGACTATCCAAACAGACTGTACTGTTGGATATCGTTTACAATGTCTGCGGTGAGACAGATATGTGGCTAAATCTCTAATAACTGGAGAAATCAATGCCGACTGAAAAACATGTAGGGCTGTATCTGACATAAGTGCTTGCAGGAAGTGATTTTTTTTTCACACCAAGATACTACAGAGAGCCGCAACACGGCTCATGTTCACTGAAGTCTGGCTGTGCCTCAGCATTGTGAGGGATAACCGTCTACTGCACTTTTAATGATTTTTGACACTAATGCAGCCACAGAGTGGAACACAAAGATTCCTATGGCACAAATGTGTGTGTGTTCCTATGGCACAAATGTTTGTATCTCATCATTACAAGTGACTTTCGAAAGAAAACAAAGGGAATTTACTGGCTCTTTGCTAATGTTTACCTAGCAATAAAAAGATAAGTGAGGTTAGCAAGATCGTGCTCAGGTATTTATTCCAGAACCTGAAGGCACGTGATCAACAGACTATATTTTATTGTCATTGTATTCACAATAGGAAAATAGCACTATTAGTCCCTTTGTTCCTTAACCTCTGAAAAAGCTTGCTTGTTAGCCAGCACTGTTTGTTTTCTTTCATCTGTCTTTTTCTCTCTCTTTTTTATTCTTGTGTTAAGCCCAGCTTAGAAGTTGTGTGATGAATGAGTGGAAGTTGAATCATTATTAAAGGTGGGAGATGATTAATAACGACCATGTGTGTTTTCCTCTGTAGTGTAAATAAAATATATCATTCACGGAATACATGGGACGGCTAGGAGAATGATTTATGGTGTGTTAAAATGCACAGAGAGCCAAAGGCTGAAGCCCTTTTCACACAGTACTCTACCCACGGCCTAAGAGTGGCTTAGGCTTCCTTTCTCTTTCTGTTTACGTCTTTCTCCACCCTTATGTGTCTGTCTCATTTTGCGCCAAAGATAAATGAGCTTTCTCTGAAAAGCCACTTTACCCTGTAAATCAAAATATTACTTCAGTAACATTGGTATCCAAATGATAATTAGGAAATGACAAAAAGCAATATAATGTCACGATTCAGCAACGGTAATACAGTAGCTCAGTCTGATGGTGGAAAAATGCGGCCCCATAGAATCTCTTTTTGTAGACCATTAATATCTTTTAAATTATATATAATACATCATATTACATATGAAAGCTATAAATGGTCAAATTAAATGCTATCCTATAGGGGTTTCCAATCTTTCTCCTGAGAACCAACATCCTGCAGAGTTTAGCTCCAAATTGCCCCAACACACCTGCCTGGTGGTTTTCAGTAATTCTGAAGACCTCAACTAGGTGGCTGTTTAATTACAGCTGAGCTCTGCAGGACAGTGGCCCTCCAATGGCAGAATTGGACACCCTTGTCTATATTTTTCAGTTAGCAAATAGCTCCCCTTAATTTTACTAAATGTCCACTTGTAGTGTACAAATCTTAAAGGTATATTTAAAAAAAAAATATGTAATTGCAGATAATATAATATTAATTAAATAAAGGCAGCGGCTATTTTTGCACTAAGTGCAAATAATGATAGATGCTATTTACACTAAGTGAAAATAGCATATTTCCTTAGCGATAGATGCTATTTACTCTAAGTGAAAATAGCAATATATTCCATTTACACTAATGACAATAGCAGCATTTTCTTAGCGATGTGCTATTTACACTAGGTGAAAATAGCGATAGATTCTATTTACACCATGTAAAAGTATCAGTTCTTTGCAATAAGAGTAAACAGTAATTAGATGCTATCTATACTTTATAAAGGCAGATACTATTTGCACCTCAGTATTTTTGTACATTAACAGGATGCAATATGATAGAGTGTAAATGATTATATTTATTAAAATTATTAAATGGATGCTGTCTTGTTGGGAGAATAAAAACCCTCCCTACATCTTCCCCTAACTCTACCCAATAAACATTTTTAATATTATTAAACACTCGTTTGCAGTTTATTTCCACTTTTAGAACATTATTTTCATTTTTATTGAAAATAAAGGCGAGCTCGGCAAAAGGTGGATTCGAACTGCATTAGTCACGTTAAAAGCCAGGTCTGTAAGCCTTACTCACTACTGCTGCGCCACTGAAGACATTGAATTTTGTGTGTCTTTTTTTTAAAACTTGAGTGGCCCAACCAGACATTGATGGGCAAAGCTAGTGTAAATAGCATTTGCCAACAAAGGACGCTATTTGCACTTAGTGTAAATAGACACTCTGTTAAATAAAAGACACCTTAAGTTTTCTTTCCATGTTTGTTTCTTCAACACACTTAAGTACTTTTAAAAAAAGTACCTTTAAACCTGCTCTTTGTAAATTAAAAGTTTGCTTTAAAGTGTTGACATACTAAACATACTAAAGCACATGTACAGTAAAGTCCTTGATTATAATTTTAACTTCAGTGTGTTATTCAATGTTGCATTTAAAGTTATTACATTTTAAATGAACTAAATTGCAATTTCATTACAAATGTGCAATGAAAGCGAAATATATTTAAATACATAAAACAATTTTCAATAAAAATTACATTAAAGTATTTTTAGCTTATCATAAATTATTATCACTACATTCAGCAGTACACTTTAACCATATTTCAAAAACAATGTACAAAGTGATTATGAAATGACATGAACTTAAGTCCTACTTAAGTGGGTCAAAAACACTAAAGTTTAGCTGACTGCATTAAATATAAATTTAAACTACCATATATTTTCATTTAATTGCAACTAACATGCAATTAAGTGTCTGAAAACATTCAGTTAGCATTTAAGTATATTCTTTAAAAGTACATTATTTACGTAGTAAGTTACTATCATTAATAAGGTATTTGGTAACACTTTCTATGAAGACCATGCTTATAATGAATTATAGCCCCATTTATACTTATTTATAAGTAAGTATTACTATTCTATAAATATGTCTATAAACACTCATTAAGACCAATACTGCATTATAAGAACAGTTATAGTTACATTTATATTATTTTCATAATTACTTATAAGCCATGCATTTGCTTTTTCAGTGTGCATGCTCATAAATCCATTATACACTGATTTATAAATGATCAAATATAGAACAGTTCCAGAGACACTTGTTTGCTGTACCAATTAGTTATTGATAATTATGTTTTTAACAGCTAATGTTTGCATTAGAGGTCATGAATGGTAATTTTGATTTGTTAAAATCTATATCTCCTCAGCCATATGGTATTGCTTATAGCAGTTTGGAATTATACTTTAAAAAATATATTGTTGCAGTGTTTTGCTAGTATGTAACATTAAAAAAAAAAAGATTTATTTTCAGCTGTTTGTATTGATTTCTGTTTTGTTTTTTGTTTTTTCTGTTTTTTTTTTTTTTCTCCCATTCCCATTTCCCCCCCATTATTTTATCACAGAAATTATTGTTCATTAGTTGCACTTAAAAGTAAACAACTTAAAATGTATAATGAGCACATCTTCATGATTTCTTAACATTTGCTTTAAGGAAAATTTCATCCTGTGTTTTCACTTTACTTAAAGCCATCAATGATGCATTTATAGAGGTCAGTAACTGTATTGTTACTCATAATAAGTATTTATAAGAACACAACGTGGCTATTAATAACAATTTATTCAATTATTTGACAGAAATAAATCTGAATTACTAAAAAGTCACTGTAACTATAACATAATAACATAGCAATGCAGGTTGCATCTTTATAAATACATTCATGGAACCATACAACTGACTTATTAATACTTATAAATCACTATATAATGGATTATGAACATGCGCATTAAAAAAGAAAATGCATGAATTTTTAATTATAAAAATAATATAAATGTAACTATAACTGTTCTCATAATGCAGTATAGGTCTTAATGAGTGTTTATAAATATGTTTATAAAATAGTAATACTTACTTATAATTCATTATAAGCATGGTCTTCATAGAAAGTGTTACCAGGTATTTTTTAAAGTATGATAAAGTGTACTTCATTTTCACAAAGGTTTGCATACCGATATTAGCCTGCTATTATACATAAGCCGTTGGCCATATTGAAACAGTCAAAGCCACTCTGTGAACACTCAAGCGCACTTGACTGTGCACCTGCAACTGTTGTTATACATATGTATGAATACCTATATCTGCAATAGACTTCAGCGGATGAAAGACAAGATGAAGGCGTCAGCTAACACAACATTAAAATGTTACCATAGTTTAAAATCCTGTAATATTTAGTTAATACATATAAAACACAAACATTCTCACCTAGGAAAAGTTATTTTATTTCTTCAGGAATTTAAATCTTGGCAGTCCAAAGGGGATGAATTCTTGCCTGAACCTTGCATAACACAGAACTGTTTTATAATTATCTATAATGTAAACATTACAGACAAAATCGTATCACTGAGTTTATACAGTGCGCCCCTGTGTGGTTTATCATTGAACTGTAGGCTTGCTAACCAATGTGGACAGTCCCAAGGGGTCAAAGCACACCTCCTAAAAAGGACAATTTGTCTCTTCTCTCTCTCTGTAGTGCCTGAATAAGACACATTGTGTGTGCCAATTCACTTGGCAGCACGTCTCACTTCCATGGCCAAGATATTGATTAAATTCTGTGGTCTTCTAATTCTTCAACATCAGACCTCAACACATCCCAAGTGTTTACAAATGGTACATATAGTACCAGACAACTACTTGAAATGTCTTCGTTGGTTTATTTGTTTTGAATCATGGGAATATGCTGGTATAATGTCGTGTTGAGTTGATATCAGAGCTCTGTTTAGAGTATGTGTCTACAACCTTGGCCTTAAGACTTCAGAATAAATTTTACAAATCAGCAAGGCCAGTTCTGTTTAAACCTTCAAGCTACATCTCAGGGTCTGACCCTCAGATTTTTCCCTCTGCCAACAAAAGTCATCAATCACAAATTCTGATGTCTTTATTTTACTGCTCAGGATCAAAGATCTCCCTTTCTCTCCGAGTGCTTTTGCCAGAACTGAGAGAATACCAACACTTGTTTATGCTGCCTAGATCTGAGGGAAACTCAATGTCACTGTCTTAGTTGAAAATGTATCCAAACATTTGCCCAATGCCAAAGTGTGTCAGACTGCTTTAAGCAATGTCTTTTACCCAATGGTGGAAGAGTGTTTAGATGCAATGGAAAGATTTGATGTGAGAATTCTTAGTGTGTTGGTTTTAATATGGGGATTTTATTGAAGACCCTGTGCCCCCTCAGTTCACATGGAGAATACTTTGTCATATTCTCCATGTTGTATTTTTATTTATTTATTTATTTTATCATTAGATATTGTTGAAAAAGTAGGGCTCAATTTGAGAATGCAGTACTGCGTGCACAAATGAATTGAGGAATAGCTAATGCTACATTAACAATTAAATGGCTATGTGGAATGTTTTCAGGTTGTGAGCCATCAGGTTCTTCAAGCACATCAATTGGATGTCAGTAGGTCACTGAGTTATGAAACAAAGCCATCTGGTATCTCTTGGTTCTGGTCTATGAAATGCTGCTTTTGTCATCATAGTCCCAGTCTGATGCTATTTTTGCAGTTTAATGGCATTTACGCTTTAAAATGATGTTATTTTATTCATGTTAAATCATTCCTTCTTTATTTAAAAAAGAAAAGAACAATGACTGCCTTGATAAAAAAAAGATCAGGAACTTGTTTACAACATCAGTGTTAGCTTAGACTTTCTGTTCTCTCTCATTTGTATATTTCCAATCCACTCTGTTTTACTTTCCTCTCTCCTTCTCATGATGGTTGCTTTTTTTGTTGTTCACTAGAGGCTTGCCCTGGTTTCAGGAGTGAGGTTTTGGCGCAAACAGGAGAGTGGGCCATCCTGCCGAGCAGCATGGCCCCACCACAGTCACGGTGACACACTTAGCCTCCGTCGCCTTTCAGCCATTCCTGCTCCCCCTGACAAGTTCACAAATCAGTATTTCACCTCAAGACTGCAGCTCTGGGATCACAAACCTGTAGGAAACCAGACTGCAATCGTTCCACTTTCTCTTTAACCATCTCCCACAAGTGCATTCGTCAGGAGGAAACCTGAACTAAATATGAATGAAAACGCTGGCCCCTCGCTGAGCTGAGCTTTTGGAAACCTGTGGACTTCATATCCTTTATTTACGTTGCATGAGGAGTGGACTGCCTTACCTGGGCTGTTAAGTTCAGTCTTACAAAATCTTTAAAACGCATAAGTGAGCATAAGGAGCTTAGCCTAGGGTAGGCAATTCAAGCTATTACCCCTCCTATTGAAATGACAAATTAGAAATGTAAAACAGTCTGTCTCGGCATTAGCGCTGGAAAAGCTGCTTTGCAAGTGAGCTAATCATAAGGAGAAAATACCACATTACAGCAAGTAGGCTTTTATACCGAGTTCTTTAGCCCAGGATGCATAGCGTTATGTGCGCAAGTTGCAGTTAGTAATAGAGTGTACTGATAAGTACTTGCCTTTTTGTGCATTCAATAACTGTGTTGGAGAGCTTTCCATGTCATTCATCTGTTTGCGTTTATTGGTTATGTCTGTTAACAGAATGTCTATGTAGTGGAACTTAACATGTGGAACATTTTAGAAAAGAAATCAGTTAAACAAACAAAGAAAACTTTAAAAAGAAAATAAGAATGAGAACTGGGTTGTTCTTAGTCTATGCAAGAGCACTGTATATTTTAAGTCAATCTATTTGCATGATGTGCTGCTGAAATAAGCACATATTTATTAATTTGGTAAATATCTACACTTACCGTCATGGTTCAAAAAGAGATTACACCTCTAATGTTTTACATTTACATAGAGTAGGAGTAAGTCATATCAATATTTATATGGTGATTTGCATAGATTAAGTCATTATGCGCACAATTAATAACGCTTTATTGCAATAAAATTGCCTAATTTTGCTACTAAAATTATTAGAATTAAGCCAATGTTTTTTAAAAAATATATTTAGCTTGCAATATGTTATTTGAATTGGGTTTATGTTGCATTTTTGTATTTTTTCTTTACCTTTATTTTACCAAGCAACTAACAGCATGCTGTTATTTACATAAACAGCCTGGTATAATGCAGAGTAAAAATTAAACTAGGCTATTCTAATTGCAAATACTGCACTACAATATTCACATACTTGAGACATATTTTTCTCATATAACCCTGATAAGGTCTTAAAATAACTTTGCCTCTGAAATGCCATGCACTGTAGTTAGGTTTCTCTTCCTGTTTACACGTAGTTGAATCCCCTAGTGCCAGAAAAGGAGAAGAATCTTTGTTTAGACTGTCGAGCACAAAGGAACCAGAGCACCCGGGAGCTGTAGAGGTGGGCCAGCCATTGGCTGCTGCATGACAGCCTGGGAAAGTTAGAGGTGCCATCTGGTGAGAGGGGGCCAAAGGATAGCAAGGGTGACCTTTGACCCAGATTCCGCTTTTAGCAAACATCTCCATGCGGATTTATGGGCTGTTAAGGAACAATAACGGCTGCGCTGGGCTGCAGGCAAGCAAGCCTCACATCTTCAGGTGATGGGGGCGAATTATGTGACAAGCATGAATTCATGAGGGGGTTGAGAAAGGAAAATGAAAATGACCGTGCTAGTCAATTATGGAGATAATTTCACATTTGCTCTCGTTTAAGATGGCACTTTAGGGTTTATTTTGAAAAAAAAAAATGCCGATAGCTCAGCATGTTATTTGTGATTTATGATTTATTGAACAACCAAAAGTGTGAAGTCGCAAGTTTACAAGAGGGGCAAGAGTTCAGTCTGGTTTGTTTTTAGATGGAACAAACTGACCTAAGACCTAAACTTATAATGTCTTACACAAGCAATACGGAATGCAAAAGATCACATATTCTGTGTATATGGTGGAAAGGGCAAGTAAACAGAGAAAAAATTGCTGGACGTCAATAATGAAAAGGACCAAACTTCACCGACAGTCAGTGATCAGGCACTTTTCATTACTTAATGGCTGTAGGCCATTTATACAGACCTTTTACACTTCTCTTTCTCCTCTCCTCCTTCATATTCTTTCTTTTCTCTCTTTTTTTTTCATTTTAAGAGGGGGGATGGGTGAGTCTATAAGAGGATTTGGCCTTGAATAGACTTTTGTTTTGCCCTTTCTGTTGCCTCCTGACTGTGTCAATTACAGGGTGCCCCTTCGTGAAGGCTCTGGCTCTTCTAAGACAGGACCCTGACCAGCTAGTTAACATTCACAGGCAAACATGGGAAAGCGGCGCTATGAAGCAAACACCAACGCCTTAGAGATCCGCCATCGAAGGGATGTCAAGGAAGGTCATACGAATCACGCTAACCAGATGAGCATGTTTTGACACTTTGCAGAATCATCTTTATTCTCACCCCGGTTTACTAAACGCCAAGAGAATGTTGAAATGTGGAAAAACTCTCCCCAAAACATTAGCATCGGTTTTTAGCACCCAGACCACGTATTACTTTGTCCTGCCATGATAAATACATGGCCTCCGGGCAGCGCTCAGAGAACATCACTGGAACGTATAATGAACCGTCCGGCAGTTCCAATCCCTTACGTGGAGCAGTGACATCACACATGCAAATGGCTCTGACCAGGGTGGCATCCCGCAGTGGGAGTTGAAGAATGACAGCTATGTGTTGGTACGCTCTGTAATTCTGGCTATGCGCGTGATCTTGAGAAACAGCAGATAGACTCCGCCGTCACATAATAATGCTGTGTTTTCTCATACATCTCAATCCTCTCAATGGTCAATGGTCTCTTTGTTCTTTTCTCTTTTTTCTCTTTGACAGTCTTTAAAATCATCAGGGTCTGTCACATTCCTGGTCCCCATAAGAGGAAGAGATTCTATTGAAGTGTAGATCACACATGTGGCGTAGATGCATTCCGCACCCCGAGAAATGCCTGGGCAAGAATTCCAAGGACTTCTGCTGCATCATCGGAATAGTAGCTATGCCAGTGAGACGTCACTGCCGTAATGGTCTCGAGCCGAGTGAATAGAGAAAGCAATGCACATGCACACGCGTTTGAATTCCGGTATTATTGGTGAAGAGTGATGAAATCTGCCTTGTTTTGCATTGGTATTTCTTAACAAGTAGATTCTGTGGGGTCTGTAAAATGCCTTTTCTTCATGTCGGGCCATTTCCCATGCATATGCGCATTCCTAGAGAGACATCAGCTCTTGTAATTCTCATCTAGGCTTTATCTCATGAAGTCTACAAGCATTTACCACAGATTCAGAATTCTATTTACAGTAAGAGTGAAAAAGATAGGTAAAATCAAAAGATAGCCGTTCTCCATTTCTCATTGATTTGAGGTTTTTGTGTGTGTGTGTGTGTGTGTGTGTGTGTGTGTCAATGTATTGAGGTATCCCATACCGCTCCATCAGTAATTAGGTCAAAATGGCCTGTCCTTGTCGTATCTGTCCAGCGGCTGTGAATGAAACCACTTCACCCCCTTTCCGCTCTCACTGCTCCACTCCTCTGAGAGGAATAGTGGGGGGAAAAAAGCTCAGAAAAGCAATATTGTCCTGTAGGGCTCTGACACTCATGAAATTAATCTATTATCTTCCTGTGCAGCTGCCATGTACTGATACAAGGTGGCTGACAAGTCCTCTCCCGCCATTGTACTGCCGTGACATTTGGCCATTCAGTTCAGCGTGCTGACATGGGCAAGAACCGTGAGTCGCTAAATTAACGTAACGAACGGCGAGATGAGAGCAAAGGAGCATTCGGAAGCCAAGTGGGACAGTAGGATAAATTTCTGCTTGCTATTTAAAGGCCTGACCTCAGCACCTTGCTGCAAGAGCTGGCTCTATTACAGGAGAAGGTTAAAAACACCTTTAGCTGGTCCAGACTGTGGCTTTTGATACTGGCCATTCTGGTCTGCCCAAGGCATGGTTCATTATCTTAAATAAACCTCCATTTGGTGAATGTAAAAATGTTTGAGCCAGTGTTGGGGAGTAGTGATGCTACTAACTTTATTTTTTAATAGCATAAAGGCCAGTGTCGTCATTTCACCAAAAGCCAGGGTATGGCAGACCCTGATGACGTCATCCCACTTTCTTCACACAACTTTTTCCAGCACTTCAAATCTCAAAAGTCTAAATATTATCCAATTTAAGTGTTATTTTTAATATAATTACCAAAAACATTTTTATTCAGTCTACAAAGATCGTCCTCATTTGTAAAAGTAGAAGTCAATCAATCAAAAACAACAGCCAATCAGAACAGGGTGTGGGCAGGCTCTCGCGGCATTTGCACCACACCAGAGATTGAACTTGAAGGCACTCCCAAGGAAATTAATAAGTACGTAATCAAATTCACAAATATTACACCATTTAAACATTAATAAAAACACATACTGGGCTACTAAAACAATCTTTGTCATAGAATACACTTTTGTTCACAATTTGAACGTTCTTGCTTCCATTTGTTTAATTTCAAGATCTGAGGTGAATTATCCATTGTTGCTTTTAATACAGCTACAAAGCTGGGAGCAGTAAATGATATTCAAAGTCACTTTACACGCTTTTAACATTAAATAAAGTACATAAGCTGAGATTATCATTGCCATACTTTGTGTCGTTGTTCCAGCCACGACTTTGCAAAAAATAGAAAGTTTCTAAAATAGAATTGTCGTGTGGTTAGGACAACTGGTAACTTAAACACCTCTGATTAGTCATTATTTTCAACAGAAATCCCTTTGAGTGGCTACAATACTCAACCCTGCAAAATCACGTTATGAATAAACACATTGGCAGCGCCATTGATCTTACATGACACGAATATAACAACCAGATCACTTTAATTTACTTACTTTTATATTTTAAAATACAAATTATATGTTACACATAGTAATATAACTACGTTAACGTAAGGATTACTATAACTATAACGGTAATCCTGCATGCAATTAATAAAATTATATAACTTGACCAGGCAGCCAAGGTATGGCAGTCGCCATACCCTGCCATACCCAGTTGACGCCCCTGCTTTGAGCAAAGTTGAATAATCAAATGTGCTCTTCTAAACTGTCCTCTCATTTTCTGTTTTCAGTTTTAACATGATTTATTGACATGACAAGTAATTGTACATTTTATTATCATTGAAAATACAGCTTAGCTGCATACAAACAGAGCAAAAAACATAAATAGTACAAAAATGTTGAGAATATCAAGAAAATACAATAATTGAAAAAGATAAAATGAATAACATTGTACTGTACAAAAAATGTAGAGATGAAGTCTAGAGAATAATTGTCACATGTCTGTTTTGGTTTCGTTTTAATCTAAATGAGTTCCTCTTTATTTTTATGTTAGATAAATACTGCTTTGATTGTAATATATAATCTGATCGGTTACGTATTTTAAACATATATTCCCTCTTAAATAGCTTTAGTGTAGTTACTTTTCTTTAGTAGCTTGTAGCTAAATACATTTTCAAAAAGGCAGCTTTGCCGTAATTTAACTGTAATTACAATAATTTTACTTTTAATTATAGCTTGCAGCTTAAGAAGCTTGTGCAGCTTGTGTGTGTGTATAATATATATACAGTATCTCACAGAAGTGAGTACACCCCTAACATTTTTGTAAATATTTTATTATATCTTTTCATGTGACAACACTGAAGAAATGACACTTTGCTACAATGTAAAGTAGTGAGTGTACAGCTTGTATAACAGTGTAAATTTGCTGTCCCCTCAAAATAACTCAACACACAGCCATTAATGTCTAAACCGCTGGCCACAAAAGTGAGTACACCCCTAAGTAAAAATGTCCAAATTGGGCCCAATTAGCCATTTTCTCTCCCCGGTGTCATGTGACTCAGGTGTGCATGAGGAGCAGGTGTGTTAAATTTGGTGTTATCGCTCTCACTCTCTCATACTGGTCACTGGAAGTTCAACATGGCACCTCATGGCAAAGAACTCTCTGAGGATCTGAAAAAAAGAATTGTTGCTCTACATAAAGATGGTGTAGGCTATAAGAAGATTGCCAAGACCCTGAAACTGAGCTGCAGCACAGTGGCCAAGACCATACAGCGGTTTAACAGGGCCGCAGGGCAGTATTCCAACATGATAACGACCCCAAACACACCTCCAAGACGACCACTGCCTTGCTAAAGAATGTCTCCAGACCTAAACCCTATTGAGCATCTGCGGGGCATCCTCAAACGGAAGGTGGAGGAGCGCAAGGTCTCTAACATCCACCAGCTCTGTGATGTCGTCATGGAGGAGTGGAAGTGGCAACCTGTGACACTCTGGTGAACTCAATGCCCAAGAGGGTTAAGGCAGTGCTGGAAAATAATGGTGACCACACAAAATATTGACACTTTGGGCCCAATTTGGACATTTTCACTTAGGGGTGTACTCACTTTTGTAGCCAGCGGTTTAGACATTAATGGCTGTGTGTTGAGTTATTTTGAGGGGACAGCAAATTTACACTGTTATACAAGCTGTACACTCACTACTTTACATTGTAGCAAAGTGTCATTTCTTCAGTGTTGTCACATGAAAAGATATAATAAAATATTTACAAAAATGTGCGAGGTGTACTCACTTCTGTGAGATACTGTAGATATATATATATATATATATATACAGAAAGCAATCTCTCTAACTCTGATCACCACAAGAGTCCATGGTGGAGTTTACAGAGACACAGTACAGAGGGCGAGAGCAAGGAGGGACAAAATGGATACATTTGAGGGGGAGACTAGGGCGGGATATGGCAGGCTGTGATGAATGACCTGAACACTCACAAACACTCCAAACAAAGAGAGTGTGTGCGCAAGCTATGGACAGCTCCTGTCAAAAGAGGCCATTTTATTTATTTATGGTTGCTGTGCTTAAGAGATGGTCAAGGTCAGGCTATGTGTCTGCTCTCCTGGTTTTGTTTTGTGAGCTGGATCAATTTACGAAATATGTCTGTTAACAATTCTACTGACACGCGCCTCTCTAACCCGGCAGTGTTTCACCATGGTAACCCATCTTCCACTGCTGTTGCTTTGACACTGGATAGAGAGGTATTTTCGACAAGTTCAGACATTTACACATCAGTTAAGAACTCGTTGTTTATTGGCTGCACCCAAAAGGTTCCTTCACGTTTCCTTGTACGGGTCTTGGTAAAGTATGTCCTTCCCCCATGTGGATTGTAGATGTAATCCCACGGAAGATTGAACTCCATCGATCTGAATAGAGCAGGCTGGAGAGGCAGTTATATGGCTTTGGGAGACTCATTGTAAACATCATGTCAAGAGTGTCCCATGAACAGCAACGTTTTTCTTTAGCAAATCCTCAGTCTCCTCTCTGAACTTCACTGCAGGCTGTGATTCTTATGTTTAAGGCCGCCTGCATTTAGTATAAGTCTACTCAGTCAGTATCTGAGATTGAGAACCATATTTACTAACAGGTTTGACTCAGATTGCCTAGTTCATACTACAGGAGTGGATCGAATAATGTCTGTATAACGAATAACCAAAGTCAAACACACTAATGACCATGACTGAAGTAAATATAAAATATGTAGACTTCTATAACTATAACTTAGTAATACATATAGGTTTACTAACCCAACTCTCAAAGTGTGGATGTGAAACCTAAATGTTTTATACAGTTAGTTTGTTTACAAAATGAGGTTGCCAATATTGTTCACATGTGTATTATGAATCCTATCCGGTTCATTCTGTTAAAAAGTATGAGCATGGTTAAAATATGACTAGCTGTGAAACAATCAATATTCATTAGTTAAAATGTGTGCGGTTTAAACAAATCTGATTTATTGATTATTAATATATGATAATATGTGATAAATATCTAAATCCATGCACCACATTAAGTTTATTAGTTTATGTTTAAACTATGCAATACACATGGATGGAAATTTTATATGTAATTCAAATACATAAATCTTAAATCTAAATATTTGTTTGAGTAATGACTCCTCTTTTGTGACCACAAGTGTTGTGGAAAATACCAGAATTAGGCCTTGCCTTTTATCATTTTTTTCTTTTTCTTTAAAGTAGAGTAGAAAGAAAACAGGAAATGATGGGGAGAGGAAATGTCACAAACCAGATTTGAACTTGTGTCACCCTCGCACGTGCTAACCACTACACCACATGTCTGATCAGCCTGTGATCATTTTGGTTTTCTTAAAAGTGGTTCTCAAAAACAGATTTTTTTTTTTTTTTTTTTTTTTGGTGACTTAAATCAGATGAGTAACTGAAATCCCATACAATGGTGTAACCAGGATGGAACTGACACCATTCTTGATTCTAAGTCATGATTAAGTTTGATCTGCAGGGGGCTTAAGTGGTGATATATACATCACATGACTTCATAACCTTTCTTTCCCCCATAGTGACTTTCATCGTTCATGCAGCCACTGTTAAATTAAAACCAGGGACTTGAATCCCCTTTTCTCTTAGTCTATCTGAAAATCACATACACACAAATCTGTACCCAAAGAACAAACTCACATCTGAGATTGATCAAGCTGGTGTCTTAGATGGGTCACTCTCAGCGTTTCCCTCACATGAACTTTTCTGTGAAGTTTGTTTGAGATCAGTTGCGAAAATGAGCAGTGAGAGACAAGATGCGGTAGCACTTTATTTTACAGTCCAGTTCCCCATGGACATACTATGTACTTATTATAGTAATTACAATAGCGTGGTAATAACTATGTACTAACCCTAATCCTACCCCTAAACCTAAACTTAACCCATGTAGTTACCTTATATTACTTTCTTAGGTAAGTACTGTGCAAGTACATATAAGTGCACGTACTGTAAAATAAAGTGCAACCCAAGATGCTACACAGTAAATATGATGGTGTTGCTTCAACTATGGGCACATTTAGTCTAGTGGACTTTCAGAAAATAAATCTTCACATGTTAGTTTTCTCCAGTCTCAAAATAGTGTTTAATAGCATTCTGTGTTGGAAATAATATTAGTATGACATTTATGTCTTGCTAAGGCTAATTTTATAGTTAGCATTTTATGTATTTGAAATAAACAAAATATTTCAAAAATTAATTCAAAATTACAAAAAGTAATATTTTACACTTTTAGCATAATTCGACAAAATTGCTGTTTGACAGACAATGAAAATATTACAATATAAAAAGTGATATTTACCCTTTTTTCTTTAGTTTTCTTCACACATATTTCATCTCTAAATTGTTTGTTGTGCTAGAAATGATGGAGAGACAGTAATAAATATACAGGTGCTGGTCATATAATTAGAATATCATCAAAAAGTTGATTTATTTCACTAATTCCATTCAAAAAGTGAAACTTGTATATTATATTCATTCATTACACATAGACTGATATATTTCAAATGCTTATTTCTTTTAATTTTGATGATTATAACTGACAACTAAGGAAAATCCCAAATTCAGTATCTCAGAAAATTAGAATATTACTTAAGACCAATACAAAGAAAGGATTTTTAGAAATCCTGGCCAACTGAAAAGTATGAACATGAAAAGTATGAGCATGTACAGCACTCAATACTTAGTTGGGGCTCCTTTTGCCTGAATTACTGCAGCAATGCGGCATGGCATGGAGTCGATCAGTCTGTGGCACTGCTCAGGTGTTATAAGAGCCCAGGTTGCTCTGATAGTGGCCTTCAGCTCTTCTGCATTGTTGGGTCTGGCATATCGCATCTTCCTCTTCACAATACCCCATAGATTTTCTATGGGGTTAAGGTCAGGCGAGTTTGCTGGCCAATTAAGAACAGGGATACCATGGTCCTTAAACCAGGTACTGGTAGCTTTGGCACTGTGTGCAGGTGCCAAGTCCTGTTGGAAAATGAAATCTGCATCTCCATAAAGTTGGTCAGCAGCAGGAAGCATGAAGTGCTCTAAAACTTCCTGGTATACGGCTGCGTTGACCTTGGACCTCAGAAAACACAGTGGACCAACACCAGCAGATGACATGGCACCCCAAACCATCACTGACTGTGGAAACTTTACACTGGACCTCAAGCAATTGTGTGCCTCTCCTCTCTTCCTCCAGACTCTGGGACCCTGATTTCCAAAGGAAATGCAAAATTTACTTTCATCAGAGAACATAACTTTGGACCACTCAGCAGCAGTCCAGTCCTTTTTGTCTTTAGCCCAGGTGAGACGCTTCTGACGCTGTCTGTTGTTCAAGAGTGGCTTGACAGAAGGAATGCGACAGCTGAAACCCATGTCTTGCATACGTCTGTGTGTAGTGGTTCTTGAAGCACTGACTCCAGCTGCAGTCCACTCTTTGTGAATCTCCCCCACATTTTTGAATGGGTTTTGTTTCACAGTCCTCTCCAGGGTGCGGTTATCCCTATTGCTTGTACACTTTTTTTCTACCACATCTTTTCCTTCTCTTCGCCTCTCTATTAATGTGCTTGGACACAGAGCTCTGTGAACAGCCAGCCTCTTTTGCAATGACCTTTTGTGTCTTGCCCTCCTTGTGCAAGGTGTCAATGGTCGTCTTTTGGACAACTGTCAAGTCAGCAGTCTTCCCCATGATTGTGTAGCCTACAGAACTAGACTGAGAGACCATTTAAAGGCCTTTGCAGGTGTTTTGAGTTAATTAGCTGATTAGAGTGTGGCACCAGGTGTCTTCAATATTGAACCTTTTCACAATATTCTAATTTTCTGAGATACTGAATTTGGGATTTTCCTTAGTTGTCAGTTATAATCATCAAAATTAAAAGAAATAAACGTTTTAAATATATCAGTCTGTGTGTAATGAATGAATATAATATACAAGTTTTACTTTTTGAATGGAATTAGTGAAATAAATCAACTTTTTGATGATATTCTAATTATATGACCAGCACCTGTATGTATATATATATATATATATATATATATATATATATATAAAAATTATATTTCAGCTTTGTCCGTGCAGTTCACCACCAGTATATTTGATATAATACAAGATTTGATTTGTGTTCATACTCTTTCTTGACTCTGTTCACACGTTGGTTCATTTAAACACCATTGAAGTGTCTCTCGCTGCTCTGCTTTGCCTCCTGCTAGGGTTCACAGGCTTGTACATCTTTAATTATGGATCAGATTCTTTTGCCCCTGTTTTAGAGTGACTCCAGACCGGCTTCGCTCAAGTCATCCACTTGAAAGTTTGAAAACCTCCAGTGACAGGAATATTAATGTGGCGGCAGTGTCGTATCTGTTTCAGCTCATGCATATTCAATGTCCCCCCAGCTCTCTAAGATTTATGTCAGACTGTGCAGGCGTGTGCTTCTCCACCATTTTAGATAATAGCATGCTAAATTGATGTTATCAGGAGGAGTCTCTCTCTCTTTCTTTCTATCTCTCTCTGTTTCAGTGTTCCTACCTTTATCTTTCATTCCTCTGTCCTTCCTTTTCTCTTTCTCTCACTTCCTCCATCTCCTCCACCCCCAATCTCCTTGTTGGACAGAAATTATTAAGGAAGCTTAGGTCAGTTCCTGGTGGACTTCCTTGAAAACACCTTACAAGCTCACTAGTGACACCCCAACAGAGGGGGAAAAATGTATATTTTGGGAGCAGATTGGGGGCAATCCTTTGGATTATCTTTTAATTAAGGACGCTTGAGTTGTGCCCATTCTGTTGAAGCAAACGCCCAGCTGCTAATGAAGTTTAAACAGACATACTTTGTTTAATTATGGCTAATCGCAGGGGCCCAGAGTCCAGCCCTCTTTGATCTACCACTGGCAGGGTAATCTTTCTGGCAGATAGCATCTTGCATTCGTCCCTGGCTCCTTTTTAGATGTTGCAATGGGAGGTCCGAGATTAAGCATGGGTTAATTGAGCCAGGGTAACTGTGTAGCGCAATGTCTCTGTGTGTGTGAATGTTTGTGTGTTAAACAACTAAAGAGAAATGGCTTTAAATATAAACTAATGTTAGATTGTAAATACAAGTTATAAGTTAACCAAACTCGAACTGCCATCGTATCATATGTATACTCACTATGCTTCTGAGGTGAATTTGTACTTTCAAAATGGTGTAAAAATGTATTTAGAAGACAAAGACTTTTAAGGTAAGAAAGTAAAAGTGTATGTGAATATTAATTATTATTAATTAAATTTACGTAGACATAAACTACCGTTCAAAAGTTTGGGGTCGGTTTTTATGTTTTTGAAAGAAGACTCTTATGCTCACCAAGGCTGCAATTACGTGATTAAAAATACAATAAAAACAGTAATATTGTGAAATATTATTACAGTTTAAAATAACTGTTTTCTATTTTAATATATTTTTAAAATGTCATGTATTCCTGTAATGGCAAAGATGAATTTTTTAGCAGCCATTACTTCAGACTTCAGTGTCATGAAATAATTTCTCTGTTTAATTATTTTCAATATACAATATAAATATAAATAAAATAAAAATGGAGTTGAGAATTAGTAAATGTTTTCCAACTCTCCCCAGTGTTTTAGGTATTCATTTCAATGACTCCAAATAATTTTTTATTACATATTTGAGCATTCCAAGCATTCTGACACAGCAACATGGACCTGACCAATACAAGGACAGGTGTTCATTTTTTTAAGTACAGCTAAAATTTATTACATACATTGTTAAAGTGCAAAATTGTGATATTGCATTAGTTCCATGAATCTGTGCATAAAAGTCCTGTTCACATTTCCAGGCATTGTTAATATACTTTCACAGTTAAAACATGATATGGTTTGAAAATTGTTGCTGAAGTGATCCATGGGGTTGGAAAGTCCATATATCATCTCAGCTCAGTCCAGAGGAAATGGTGTCCAACAGGGGAGAACAAACACGTTAAAAGGAAAACAAAACAAGAGAAAAGTTTCAGCTCTTTAGCTGCAATCTAACCCTCTCTCCGGTGTCTTTCATCTGTAGTAAGTATGCAGTGTAGAGAGGTTTCCCACTGATACAGTACGAGCGATACCCCCAAATCACTAACTAAGCATGGGAAAAGGCCGGAGGAAATGCTCCTCTTGTCTCTTTCGTTCTGTCTCCCTCTCTCTGTCTCCCTTTTCCTTTTTCTCTCCCAGACACACATTGTTTTTCTTTCATTTTAAGGTCTTAATTAAATTCTTATAGTTTCTTGTGCTTCTTGCATTTTTAGTTACATGCTCTGTTTATTCTATCCTCCCGCTTTTCACTTCTTTTTCTTTTTATTATTTCAAATGGTTAGCTTGTGTTGTGTGAACGGAACAACTAGTTGTCTGTCGCGTGCATCACAGTGAGTTACTCCGCATTGAACGTGTGTGTTTGTGTGTGTGTGGTTCAGGTATACCCTACATTATGGGGACAAAATCACAACACCGCATTATGGCATTGATGCTATGGGAACGCTGCGCGTGAGCCAGTGTCTGAAGCACGTCTACACAGGCCGATTCCTGATTTTCTGAACATGATGACGTAGCCATGTAGCACAGTACATCTCCAAAATCATAAATAGATGCCAGGCCAGCGCTTTATCAGCTTCTTTGTCTGCAGAAGCCGCATATTTGAGCGTGTGTTTGCTGATCTGAATGTTTGACTTGTCTATCTTCAGTCAGGAGTTAGATTTCAATATGTCAGGCTCAAAGTTTAGGAGATGCGTGATGCCATGCCCGCGTTATATTATGGGTGACATCTCACATAAGATGTGTGTGTTTTGGATAAGTGAGGAGCATGCGAGGTTAATCCTTGAGGAGGCTGACTGCATTCATTGCGAGAGATTCAGAATCCACAATTTCCGATCCCGCTTGGCTCTCCCAAGGTGTCAAGGTCTTGGAGGAATCCGCACCTCAACATACTCCACGGTGGTCAATATACTTGAGTACGGTGCGAAGCCAAGGGAGGAAGAGATGCTTGCAGGCTATCTCTCCCCCTCAAGTGCATCATCGTGGAGGAAATCTGCCTTACCCTCCAAGCCTTGTAGGGCAATATCTTCCCTTGTGGGCAAGACACATGTGGCAGCAAGTTAGGCTGGTGCGTCCCTGCACACCATGGTGTTCTTGCAGGCCTAAGAAGTTGACCTACATAAAGATTTGGATTATGGTAAGGGATTAGCCCCTGAGGCAGTAAAAGAACTTCGTAGGGCCACAGATCTTGCCCTCCGTGTGACCAAGCAGATGGCCCATGCCATTTGCCGTTCAATGGCTGCTATGGTCGTAACGGAGAGGCACCTGTTGCTCAACCTCATGGGCATAAAGGAAAGATACTAGGCTTTCCTTCTGGATGCCCCAATTTTGCCTTCTGGCCTGTTCATCGACGCAGTCAACACCGTCATCGAAAGGTAGCAGGAGGCCAAGAAACAGTCTGCGGAGTTCAGAGAACTGATCCCTTGCAGGATCCAGGAGCCGCCACGGTCTACCACTGTTTAACCAAGAACTACAGTCTCTCTTGGTGAAAGGGGCCATAGAAAAATGTACCCTTCCCAGAGAGAGATTCAGGGTTCTACAGCCGATAATTTATCGTGCCCAAAAAGGATTGGGGGTTGATTCCGATTTTAGATCTAAGGGGCCTGAACCGGACTCTTCGGACATACCGGTTGAAGACGGCTCCTTTGTGACTTCAGGGCATTTGTGTACTAAATTACATAGACGATTGGCTGATATTAGCTCAGTCTGAGGAGTTGGGGGCACAACATCGTGATGTTGTGCTCACCCACATGAAGAAGTTGAGGCTGAGTGTACTTTCTCTAGTCCAGAGAAACCTATTTTCTAGGGGTGGTGTGGGATTCGGTCACAGTGCAGGCATGTCTGTCTCCTGCATGTGTAGAATTAATCCTAAGCACTATGAAAGATATTAGGCTAGGTTAGGAGCTTTCAGTCTTACAGGTTCAGAGACTGTTAGGTCTTATGGCGGCAGCAGGCAGTATCACTCCAGTAGGCCTACTGCACATGAGACCATTCCAGTTATGGCTCAAAAGAGGATAGTTGCACTTGGAGTGTTGCATCTTCCAAAGCTTTTACCAGGGGTGCATCCTTACAAGATCTTTGTGCTGCAGCAGGATGGTCCTCTCTGCACACATTCATCAGGTTTTATAATCTGGACATGGATTCAGCCCCAGGGTCTAAGTCCTTCAGGGTTGATCCAGACTCAGCCTGTGCTCAACAGCTATCTGTACAGATACACAGCCTTGTGGGGTAGGCACTATTGACGATGTGGCGGCGTTGTTCCCCTAGCGTCAACGTCATGACGCGGTGTTGAGTTCCACTCGAAAGGGAACGTCTCAGGTTACGCATGTAACCCGGTTCCCCGAGATGCAGCGTCATGTTGCCACGACCCGGTCATGCCAGTGCGTCTTCTTCAGACAATTAGAATGACGACGTACTGGTCTTGCATCTATTTATGGATTTGATGATGTACTGTGCTACGTCACTACGTCATCACGTTCAGCCAATCAGGAATTGCCGTGTGTAGACATGTGATTCAGACACTGGCTCACGCGAAACGTTCCCATTGTGTCTCGTTCCCCTCTCGGGGAACCGGGTTACATACATAACCTAAGACGTTTTATGTGATGGGTAGGTTTAGAGGTAGGGTTAGGGGATAAAATATAAAGTTTGTATAGTATAAAAAATCATTATGTCTATGGAATGTCCTCATTTCATGAGTCCTCATATTTAAAATAGCTTTAAAAACATACTAAACAATGTTTTATTAAAAATGCAGAATGTTTTCTATGATGGTTAGGTTTAGGAGTGTAGGGGGATAGAATGTACAGTTTGTACAGTATAAAAACCATTACGCCTATGGAATGCCCTCACTTTGATAGCAAAACAAACCTGCGTGCGCGCACGTGTGCGTGTTGTTTTCTTAACGTGTGGTTTGCATTTGAAGGTTGTTGAGCTGGTCACTTTCTTCCACTGGAGCTGCTGCCATCAGTTGCATGGTCTGGTTGTGACCAAAAGGCTGCATTTACACTAGCTTATAAATAATAATAAAAACAGTTTTCCACAACACTATTCATTAATTAAAATTTCATGGATGAACTCGCACCTTAATTACACTAATATATTAAATAGCACTGTGCAAATCCTTATAAGAATTTTCAGTCTTATGGATATTTGTGGATATTTGATATTTACAGTACTTAGAGATTCATTGCTATCACAAGAATAGAAAGGGACTTGACTTCTGGTATCTGTTCATATGGAATCTGTGCCCAAATGTCAATCCAAAACATTTAGTTTATATATTCATTTAAAGTGCTGTTGAGTAATGTTTACACAGGTACTGAAGCCTATTTCCTGCCATGTGTACAGTAAGTGCAAGTTGGTCAGCCCCGTCTTGCAATTTGTCTCATAATTAGATTTACAGCTTCAATTACTCAAAAGTAAAATCTCAAAATTATTCACAAGCCACTTAAGACAAAGTCAATGAAATTATGCATCACTTTTTGTGAATAATTGAATATTTCCTTGGCCGATTATGACAGAATGGCTAATTTATTAATAGACAGACACAAAGTCGAGTCAAAACGTCTATCCTCAGGGTGGATCTGCTTTCAGAAGAACAAGCCCTTGTTAAATAAGTTAAATGAGGAGGTCTCCACGGCAGTACTTGCAAGTTTACCAGCAAACACCAAAGAAGGAGGATTACACAAACTCCGTTCACTAGAGCTCACTGGCATCGCAATCTCGGAGGCCTTTGCCGCGCCTCCTCGTGAGATGAAATATTTAACTCCCCGTGTTTATTAGCGGCATGATAGACAAAGGGCTTTTTCCCTTTGACTTGTGCATACTGACATTGCACACATAACAAACAAACAAACAGAAAAATCTCTTGATCCATAATGGATGACATCCCTCAGTTTTGCAAAAGAGCATTATTAAAGAAATGGGGCCAATGGGGCGAGCTCTTATTTGTCAACATCAACATTTCGTCAATAAACACAAGAATAGGAAGTCACATTTATGCTACTCTCTTGGATATTGGCTTGAAAAAAATGTATCAGTCATCAAAATGACAATTAGCATAACAAAATGTACTGTATATATGAGCAAAATCAAATTGTGCAGCATTAGACATCCTTCTGGAGCACATTTAAACTTTTAGGTTGTAGAAAAGAATCTATAACCAGCTAAGACATTTGTTCAAAGCCATGTACCATATTGCCACATTTTAGAAACATTAATTATGAGAGCATGTTTAAATCCTAATCTGCCAGTTGCAAAACAAAATATTTTTGTCTTCAAAATCTAATCCCGGTGTTGTCTCTAAATGCATTCTCTCAGAATACTGTGGCCTAATTGGCAATAGAGGAAGTTAGCAGAGAAACTCCAGACATAACATTCATCTTCATGAGAAACACCCTTCCAAGATCTTTTGGCAGTGCACTTTGACTTTCCCATGTCTGGAGATGTCTCCTAAAAGACAGAGCCCCTCCTCCCAGTCTGCTCCAAAAGTTTCTTCAAGGGATCACTGTTTGGCAGAAATGACCCTACTTTCATAATGTCTTTTCCAAGGGTTGTTAGAGAGTAAAACTTTCTCAAGTGTTTAAGTTGAAGATGAACACAAGGACCTTAAAGATGACAGGACATCATTCAGACAGTCCAGAAGAAGCAATGTCCATTTTAAATAGCAATGGTTGGGTTAAAACACCAGGCAAAGTCAAAAACACTTGTTAAGTTGACAGATATTTTTTGGTATTATAAATAGGACTTCAGCAATTGTTTCTGTAATATTATATATTACATTTCCACAAGCATCTAAAAACTAAAAGTTGTCCTGTAAGGACAAAAGAACCGCTTTCCTGATACTGTTTATGTCATTCATTATAGATAAAATAAAAATAATAACAGGCCCAAAATTGGTGAAACATCAGGCAAGATACGTCTTGCCCAAAGCTGTTATTCTCTTTCCAATCAAAGTTAAGATTTCTCACCTGATGTCTTTAACATCTGGGTTTTTATGTCTCCTTTGGGACACCAAGGCCTCGCTGGAGTTGTGACCCGATAACATCTGCAAATAAACGATGGCTTTGCCCACATGCTCCAGAGCCGACAGGCCTCTGTGCCGCCCCTCTGTCCTCTCAACGCTTTCAACACCTCCTCAACACCCCCTTAATAAACATTCTTTCAAAGTTCTGCTGAGAAAATCCACACACTCGCTTGCTGTGTTTTATTAAATACTGTAGCATGCCTCCTGCACTTGCTCTTATAATCTTTTGAAGCATTTGGACATGTAATGTTCTTCTTGCAAAAGGGGTGAAAATGCATTATTTCCAATCGCAGCTCTGGACAAGGCGAAGGGAAGACATCTGCCTCAGCTAGAGGCATCAAAGAAATCCAAAGGGGAGTTTTAATACTACATGTGTGGTGGAGGTGTGGTGAACTCTCCACTTTCATTTTGCCTTCCTCTATAAAAGCTTGAAAAACACTTTTAATAGAGCCAGATTTATGAGATGCCGTAGGATACAGCTGCTCTGCTCAAAGAAGTGGACAACTGGTGATTCTGTCTTTATTTTGAAATAAAGGATACTCAGTTGTCTGTTTTAAAAGTAGTTCACTAGCTTAAGACAATGAAAGACAATATTTGTGTCAAATAGTTGACTCACCTCAGAGATATGGTTAGATCTATGTCATGTACAGTTTTGTTTAACTTCTGACATTATGCAAGCTGACCACACAGTAAAAAAAAGTCCAGAAGCATCAATGTCAAATTGAGGGGCATTTTGAATGCAACTTATATTTGTTCAAATTCCATCATTTTAATTACTTGTCATTTTTAAAATTAGCAGAATTATATAACACAGAGGCTGAAAAATATCTGTCTGTATTGTCTAAATTCATCAAGTTATCATAATAAGCTTAGGGGGTCTTCATTTTACAATTCTGAGTTTCAAAATAAGGGACAAAAAAATCTATTTTAAAGCTACAATATGTAAGATTTTTGCAGTAAAATATCCAAAAACCACTAGGCTAGTGTTATATATTTTGTTCAGTTGAGTACTTACAATATCCCAAATGTTTCCAACTATTTGTAAATCATGAGAAAATCGCAATTTTAACCAAGGATATGGGACGCGTGCGGGAGTCGCCTGTCAATGGCGTCATATCCACGTTACCCTCGGTTTCCGGTTTTATTTTGAAGAAACCATGGAAACACTAAAGACGCTTTAATTTAGCGTTTAATTTAAGGGAAAAACTGTTTGGTTACATTTATAGACAGAAAGCAAATTATTGTTATATAGCTCAACACGTTTAGTCTTATTGTTTAAATCAAGTTTTCTTGATTTTCCGAGAGTACCATGCTTTTACCATGCCTCAGAGAAAAACACTATTTTTCAAGTAGCTAAGTAATACAGCATTTTCTCCATCATACAATATGTTTTAACCCTTAAATGCATGAATGTTTCACCAATCATTCTTACATATTCGGGTCTTTAGCGACCCGGATCTATATCTAACACTGATGGATCTCTACCTGTCGCGATAATATAAAACTCCCCTAATAGAATAACCATTACAGAAGAGTAAAATAAAGCGTATTTTGTTACCTTTTGGAGCTTGGAAGGGTTCAGTTTGAGCAGATGTTTTATGCCATCATCACTGTCCTCGACAGAGCTCATTTCCCAGTACATTCAGCAAATGATAGTTTTGAGAATATGTTTGAGATCGTGAATATGAGCCCATGCGCGATCTCAAACATATTCTCAAAACTATCATTTTCAACATCTTCAAAATCAATATTTTGATCACCGATAGCTTCACCAGATCCTCCATCAGTGACAGTGACAGTCATATTTGATTGCATTCAGTACTTGCTCTGCAGTAAATCTCTGAGCCAATTTCATGTTTTGCCTATTCTTTCATTTTCCGTCTAAATGAAACGTTACTTCATCATTGTGTATCAGACATTGCCACCTTGTGGAATAAAGGTGAATTGCGCTTATTCCGTCATTAAAGATTTAATTATTGTTGTGGAGAAAAAAAATATACGTACACTAATACACACCTCGGGTCGTTAGCCACCCTATACAATTTTTACAAACAATGAATAGGAAAATAGGCATTCTTTTATAATTTTATGACTTTATAACTTTGAAAATGAGGAGGGTAGTGAATGACGTCCCGGGTCGATAAAGAACCGAGGTATGCATTTCAGGGTTAAAAATAGCTGCATGCCATTTATCAACACAAGCCACCCAGCATTTATTAATATGGTATTCTAAAATCGATCTAGCTTACTGCAGCGTGCAACAAGTATCTCACAGCAGCCGCCAAGCGAACGCAAGTAACGTCAAAACATCATTTTCAACACTGTCAAATGTATATAATATGATAAACAGCGCTGTGTTACCTCATAAGGTTGACCGTAAAAAGCGGCGCTGGCGACTGCAGCATAATAGAAGTTCCGCTGCTCGCGAGGCGTGTCGCGTTCATCTCTCATTAGGGACTTTAAGCAGCAGCTGCTGATTCAACTGCAACGGCATTCTGGCGTTCTGTTGCGCATGCTTGAATTTAACTGCTAGTTTTTGACGTTCTACTGTAACCGACTACTACGGGAGAATAGCCGATTTGCCGTAGTCGATAATACGTGACAGATTAGATAAGTAAATGTTATGTTTTATGGTTATGTGGTATTTTAATTGTATCTGTATGTCATTTAATGCCAAAAGCAACCATTCTCTTGCTTTTATTTAAATGTAATTTCTTTTTTATTATGTCAAATGATTAAATGATCCGTTATGCCGTCAGCTTTGTTGTTGCTTAGCGATTTTTGCGTTCTTTAGCTAAGGCAGTTGACAGTTTACTTCCGGTCACTGTTGCCGTTCCATCAGCAGCTGTTGCTTAAAGTCCCTATTAGCAATCTCTGCAGCGGCCTCGTTCAGCTCCAACATCACTCGGCCCTGCGCTGCTTCATGCTACATTAACGTTAATAATCTCATCCATGAACATGATTTCTGCTCGAGTCCCGTCCCGATTCTTTTCCCCTGGCTGTGGGGTGAAGACGACATTTCCCAAGATTCCGCGCTCAAACTCGGCGTCATCAAGCTACGCCTTTGTTTTGAATAGGCGACCTCTAGCGGCGAAAAATGTACATAATGTAGCTTTAATTAATTAAATAAATAAATAAATAAATAAATAAAAAAAATAAAATAAAATGGTTTAGTTAAAACATGAATGATATTATCTATGTACTATTTTTTAAATTTGCAAACATTTGTTTTGTTTTGTAATTTAGGTCACCCTCAATTACCACATTTTGCTTTAATGTGTGAATGTGTGAAGATTTGGATGTTGAGATTATAAGAGGCTTCCCATCTCTGGAAAGATACAAGTATGCATCCGCTGACTATATCATTTGCCTTAGTCACTCTGTCTAGATGTCTCTCTCACTCTTCCTGTCTCTCTCAGTCTCTCCTCTCGGGGAACTCCAGTGTCTGCTTTTTTCACTGCATTCCTGTTGATATATGCTGCTTGTCATGAAAATTCTCACGGAACCAAATATGAGAAAATAAGAGAGGGTGGGTTAAAAAAAAAATATCACATCACATCCAGCTAAGAGATTTTCTTGTACATTCTAGAGTAAGGGAAAATAAACAAATAGCTGAAGATGAGGGGGAAGAAAAGAAAAGTGTTTCCATCACCACTCCAGCTGTTTTCCCAGGGAGGAGCTGGACTTAATGCAGCCTTATGCAAGTGACTTAGAATTGACAAATCCTGTGCTTACAGAGGTTTTATTAATGATCCTCATTATCTAGGCCACTTTATGAGTAGCCATTAAACAATGAGATTAGCATATGGAACAGAAACCTGTTTGCTTTACATCTGAGAGACAATTGGAAGGTTCTCGCTATCCTTGACAATATAGGCCCGTAATGGTCTCTGATTAATCAGAAAACCAGACACGTAGAGGTACTGAGCAAGCAAAGGCCTCTGACTTTGAACTGATTAGCTGCTTGATATTATTTCGACAAAGCACAAGATTTTGTCTTCATGGATGTGGACAGTTTATTAAAGTATGTCTTAAAGGAATAGTTCACCAAAAATTAGCTCACCTTGGTAACATTTTAGAATAGGGAACATGTATTCACTATTAACTACGACTTTTCCCTCAATAAACTCCTAATTTGCTGCTTATTAATAGTTAGTAAGTTAGTTGTTAAGTTTAGATATTGGGTAGGATTAAGAATGTAGAATATAGTCATGCAGAATAAGGCATTAATATGTGCTTAATAATTACTAATAAACAGCCAATATTCTAGTAATATGCATGCTAATAAGCAACTAGTTAAAAGAGCCTAAAATAAAGTGTTACCCTCACCTTCATATCATTCCAAACCTGCATGACGTTCTTTCGTCTGTGAAACATAAAAGAAGATATTTTGAAATCTACTTTTGTACATAAAATGAAGGTCAAATGGGTCAAAACAACAGTGGACTGTATTAACTTACTATTTTTTCCAAATATCTTCTTTTCAATTTGCAGAAGAAAGTTCATTTTGGGTGAATTGTCCCTGTAGGCCTTCAGGATGTACGCAAGTGTGTATTGTATGATTTGGATGTGCTATCCATTCAGTCTTCAATAGCAGGTGTTTGCAGTTCGGCCTTGACTTTTTCTGAAGAACTCGGGGAATAATTTGTTGGAGTGTTTGAGAAACAGAAAAAGCCTGGCATGAACTGTGCTTGAACCCAAAGCCTGTGAAGACTACGTCAAGAGGTGCTTCGATTTTTCCCTCCCTCACTCTCTCTCTTCAACCATGATCAAAAGTTCAGAACCCTGTATGTTTTGTATTCACGAAGGAGAGAACCTTTGAAACCCTTTGGATTAGAGAGTGTTGTCAGCCCACGTTAACGGAGAGAGGAGGAAGGACAGCTCACAGTTCACAGAGGTGTGTGAGTGAGTGAGTGAGTATGCAGCAGTATACATTTATCCACCTTGTAGTCCGGACTGGGAAAATGTCATAATGAAGGTGTTAGAAAGTCGACGCTGAAGAGGTTAAGACCAAATTAGTCTGGGTCGTAAGTCTTCCACTTCCTCGGTAGCAACACCTAATCTTATTTTAAGGGCTGCTGGATAGAATAGCCATACTTTACGGGTGGTGCTATTTTCTATGGGATCATCCAGCTGAATTAGAGTGTGATTGAGCTAAACATGTGTCCCAGCGGTCTCCAGCTTGGACGGCTGCCCACCTCTGCTTCATTTGTCCCACACTAAATGTTTTTTGACAACCCTCAAGTGGTTACTGACAGCTTTCCAGCCATTAAGACATGGGGAATGAACACACAAGCTATAACTGATAATTATCATTCTGTATAATCTAGAATTAGCATTGTAATTGTGTCATCACTCTTGTGCTAATCTGGACAACAGCATACACAACATGTTGATAGGCAAATGTATGTGTGTAGATATAAATATATGCAAAATGTGTGTGTGTGTGTAAATGGACAAATAACGCAAAGAAATGTTAACATTTGTAATGTGTTATATTGTGTTATATAGTTTATAGTGGCTTTTAGGGCCACTATAAACATATGTACAAACTTGCTTAAATTTTTGGACACTTAATGTTTATTATTTTATTATTTTTTTAATGTGTGTGGTGTTTTAAGCTCACCAACGCTCTGCTGATTCCATAGCTGAAGAGTTCCAAACTTCTACCAGCATTAATATCAGCACAAAAACTGTGCGGCGGGAGCTTCATGGAATGGGTTTTTTTATGGCCGAGCAGCTGCATATAAGCCTCGCATCACCAAGTACATGCCATTGGACTCTGGAGCAGTAGAAACATGTTCTGTGGATTGGCGAATCATGCTTCTCTGTTTAGCAGACGGGCGAGTCTGAGTTTGGTGAATACCAGGAGAAATTACCTATCTGACTGCATTGTGCCAACTGTAAAGTTTGGTGGAGGAGGGATAATGGTATGGGGCTGTTTACTGTCCCAGTAAATGGAAATCCTAATGCTTCAGCATACCAAGACATTTTGGACAATGCTATGATTTGAACTTTGTGGGAACAGTTTGGGGAAGGCCCTTTTCTATTCCAGCATGACTGTTCCAGTGAACAAATCAAGGTCCATAAGACATGGTTGGATGAGTTTGGTGTGGAAGAACTTGACTGGCCCATACAGGGCCCTGACCTCAACCCTATCGAACACCTCTGGGATGAACTGGAATGGAGATTGCGAGCCAGGCCTTCTCGTCCAACATCATTGCCTGACCTCACAAATGCTCTACTTGATGAATTGGCAAAAATTCTTACAGAAACACAAAATCTTGTGGAAAGCCTTCCCAGAAGAGTGGAAACTGTTATAGCTGCAAAGGGGGGACACACTCCATAATGTCTATGTATTTAGAGTGCAATGTATTTAGATGGCTTGAAGAACACAGATAAAATATATCTCAGTGCAATCGCATGTTTATTGTCTTCGTGTTTCATCAGTCAAAACTTCTCTGGGTGCTTTCACACTGGCAGTTTAGTTTGAAACGGGACACGGTTTGCATGAAAAATTGGTAATGTGAAAGCTGTCATGCGGACCCGGGGTACCAAACCCGAGACTACCTGTAGGAGGTGGTCTGAGTTCGGTTGAACAGTTCGCGCAAATGTGAAAGCAACTTGGACCTGGGTGCACACTTGTTCAGAAAGTAACATAACCTGCACATGCATTAGCCGATGATGATGTCTTAGTTCACCAAAACACATGTAAGGGATGACAATGGTGATGATTTACCTTGGATATGAGCGAGAGAGTGCGTACAGTGTAATCGTGCATAGTTAATGCAATCAGAGTGGCAAATGAATGGCTCACAACCTGCCGTCTCCTGAAAGGAGTTTGTTTGCAAGCAGCAGCAAGCTTCCTTCACACAATGCACATACAGTAAACCCAAGTGTTGTTCACTCTGCTGCGTATAAAAGCACCAAATTAATAAAAAAAAAACTATTAAAGGTATATTGACCCATGTCCTGTTTGCCATCATGCGCACTGCACGTTTGTGATGACGTAAGATGAATGCAAATGCACCAGGTTTCAATAGAATCAATTTGAGTGAAAAACCAGACCAATGCTGTGGGGGGCACCGGGAAAAATCATGCTCAGACTCGGACCTCAGCAACCTTGCCCATTGTGAAAGCACCCTCTATCTACCTGTTATTCAGCTGCAGCGATATCTGGATGCCTTTGTCCATATAAGGGATTTCCTGGAACGTCATAAAATTTATGACTTTATGACTCTCACTTGTGGACTTTCTGCATGAGGGCGCCCTCCGGCTTCCAGTATGAATGCAACAGACATTACATGAGAGTATTTAGAACTCCATAATGCTCACATTGCCCCATTTTGGGTAAAAATGGAATAAATATTACTCCTCTCTATAGAAATTTGAAGTAAACATATGAGAATTCATCAATATCTCTCCAAACACGCATGCTTTTGAACTAAAAGCCCCGTTGTTTAGTCAAGAGTTTTCATGACGACTATAAAATTTGTTTTGTTTTGTTGTTTTTTTTCTCAATGGATGTGGCTGAGGCTCATATTTCATATTAAAGGTATCAACTACATTTTTCATTTTCATAACTCTTAATGCAATATAAGATATTACTGTCATTTTTAGAGTAAAATTACAGATTTTTAGAGTAAAACAGAGGTCAAAAATTGAAGCTTTAGTCTTAGACCTTTTTAATGATGTATAGTTTGTCACGTTAATTACATTTTTTTATATTTAATCTAACAGTAACTTTGCACTAATGTAAACAAAGAACACTTCAGTTCATGATGCCGGCATCCTTCCACGGGTTAACAGGTTAAAGTCCCTGTTGGCGTAATGGTCAGATGTTCCAATACTTTTGTCCATATAGTACATAAGAAACAACAAGTTTATTAGGTTTATAAAGCAATGGATATACTGTAAGACTTTTTTAATGGAAATTGTGGTTACTCCATTAGAACACTGATGTGAACTTAGGAGGGAAAAAGTTATAATTTGTTTGCAGATGCCACATGTTTTGATGTTTTAAATCTGACACAACATTCATTTTTTTTAGAATGAGTGTTCAAAAGTGTCCGGATGTGTTTGGAGGCCACTATATATGCATATCAGCCATTTTCCTGTCTTCAGTGCATAACTGTCTCATGTCATAGAAGTTAAACATTCCTCTATTGTAGCAAGAGTTATAAATATACATACAAAACTCTGTTCCTCCAAAAGCAAGAGATTTTCTCATTCTGTTGCCCCCCTTCATCTCCATCACTTCACCCACTCCTTCTCCAGTGAGCTGGAATCACTTCAGTGTCCCACCCAAGCACTCTCTGGCCCACCCAAGCACTCTCTGGCCCTGGAGAGGACGGCTCAGAGTCGCCCATCTCCCCAGCACTCCACTCCTCTCAAGCGCCTCTCTACTCAATGAGCCCAGCTCCCAGCTGGGAGGCCCATTGATGCCCCGCTTTGGGTCGATTGTTCCCTTTTGGAGAGGGGAGGAGAGGGGTGGAGTGAGTGGGGCCGCCCTAACCCCACCCCTGGGCATTGAGCTTGGCCTAGCAGGTGTAAACATCCAGCACTTCTCTCCCCATGAGTGGGCAGTTAAGAACCCCAGGTAGTCATGGAGAGTGCCTCAGAGGAATTAAGAAATTAGAGAGAAGAGAGAAAAAAGTAGATGAATGGAGGGATTTGGGATGGCGGAAGGTCGAAGGAGGAGGAAGAGGAGAGAATGAGGATATGGAGAGCGGGCCCAGGTGTTCAGGCTTATTATATGACCCAATACATCGCGACCGAGATAACCTTTCGCATTCAGCGGACCCCACGTAACCCACCGAGGCCTTTTTCATGGTCAGGGAGTCATCGTAATAAAAGCAGGGAGCTTACCTTTCATTGCTGGCACATGCCTGTGCACTAGGCCTGGTTTTGTGACATTGCACAGCTACACCTTAACCTCCCCAGCCCTAAGATGGGAAACTTGACTGTTGTGAAAATTGTAATTGCTGCAAATCAAATAACAAAACATTTTTTTTTTTCTTTCCTTAAAAAAAATAAATAAATAAAAACATTGAATGTACACTACCATTCAAAAGTTTGAGGTTGTTACGATTTTTAAATGTTTTTGAGAGAAGTCTCTTATGCTCACCAAGGCTTAAAGGCATTGATTTGAACAAAAACAATAAAAACAGTAATATTGTGAAAAGTTATTACAATTTAAAATATTTGTTGTCTATTTTAATATATATTTGAAATGTACTTTATTCCTGTGATGGTAAAGCTGAATTTTCAGTATCATTACTGTCTTCAGTGTCACATGATCCTTCAGAAATCACTCCAATATGATGATTTGCTGCTCAAGATACACTTATTGTTATCAGTGTTGAAAACGGTTGTGCTGATTAATGTTTTCATGGAAACTCTTTTTAGGATTCTTTGATAAATAGAAAGTACAATAGAATAGCAATTATATGAGATATTTTCTAACATGTTTATAATGTTATAAATTGTATGTACTATTTTATGTAATTTTTGATCAATTTAATGCTTCCTTGCTGAAAAGAAGTAAAACTGACCGCAAACTTTAGTAGACTTGACATTTTAGACTTGAAAACATGACATATGATATTGTTTGTATATATGAAACTGTTTATTCTCCATGCACACATTAACATGACACTCCACACACTTCCCTTTAAAAAATTCTTATTCCAAATTTCCAGCATGCCAGACACATTTTCTTGCCATATGATAACAGTATGTTGTCAGGTCAACTTGTGAACTCATACAACATATTGATTGATCACTTTTGGATTTTAATCAGCTTCAAAATGAAATAAGAAATGACAGAATGTGAGAATGATGCCTCTGACACTATATGAGAAGAAATTATCCCATATTTTTACCTGAAATAGTGTTTGTCGTTATAGAATGTTATGAAACGTGAAAAAGATGAGTTTACAGCTGTTTCTTTAAACATTGTCAGGGATTCTGGACAGCCAAATATTTGGCTTATATTTGGTGAATATAGACACTACTGTTAGATATAAATAATGACTAATTAGCATATTAACATGCATAATGACTTTTTTCATTAATATTTCACCCGATAAATCTGTTAGTTTAAGAATTTACATGCAGTAAATGTGCTTTGCTTGGTTTATAGCAACACTAGTAAAAAGTGATCGACAGTTTTCATCGACGGTACTGCTGTGGAGAGTGAATGTTTATGGGTAAACAAAAATATGTGTGAAGAGCCTAGGAAAAAAAAAAAAAAAGACAGCCGTTTAGCATGTACTGGATTAACGACGTGAAAAAAAAACGTGAACATCTATCTGAAATGCATTTATCTTCTCTAGCACGCTACAGAAATGAAGCCCCATTAAATGCTTTCATTTGCAGGCAACTTAACACCTGTGTTTTATTCATATATTTATTTTTGCCTTTCAACGAGGACAGGATGAAGCCTCAAAGTGTGAGTGCCGTTATTTAGTTTGTCTCTCTCCCTCTCTCTCTCTCTCTCTCTCTCTCTCTCACTCCTCACGAAGTGTTATTTACTAGCGAGATATCATCCTCTCTTTAATCCTCTTAGCATTGGATTTCAGTTGTACTTACAGCGTCCTGCACCTGCTAAACTGCTGCCTGCTAAAGCTGCATAAACACACATAAAGGTGCATCATAGGCTATACTGACTCTCTACAATTGAGCATGCAGAGAGAGAGGAGAGAGAGGCTTGGCTTTCTAAGATACTTATTTAGCAGGGACTTGGACTGTTCAATTCTGAGGTCTTGTTGGGAGTATAGCTCAGGATTGGACAGGCGAGTTTCTGCATAAATCTGTTACAAAAATACAAAACTATTGCAACTTTGTAGTCTGGAGGTAGCCAACATCAAAAGCTCCTTTAACTGTACGATGCAGTGCTTAGGCATTAGGTATCAACTCCTTTGTGGATTTAAAATTTCCCTGAGCAAGTATCTGTTTGGTGGATGCAAAAATATTTTGGCTTTTTGCATTTGCATAAATGTTTTTGAGATTGTAGCTAAAATGTTCCAATCACTTACATGTTTTAAAACTTATAAGTTGAAGTAAGTGTCAGTCATTTTTATTGTTACAAACGATTTCTATTTCAAATAAATTCTGTTCTTTTGAACTTCTTATTCATCAAAGAATCCTGAAGAAAAGTATTAGTGTCCGCAAAAATATGAAGCAGTATTGATGATAATAATAAGAACTATTATAAATAATTGAGCACCAGTAATAACTGATAATAATCGAGCACCAAATCAGAATATTAGAATGATTTGTGAAGGATGTAGCGACACAAAAGCCTGGAGTAATGGCTGCTGAAAATTCAGCTTTAGCATCACAAGAATAAATTACATTTTAAATATATATTCAAATAGAAAAAAAAAAAAAAAAAAAAATGTTCTTTTAAATTGTAATAATATTCACATTATTATTGTTTTTACTGTATTTTTTTTTTTTTTTTTTTTGATCAAATAAATGCAGCCTTGCTGAGCATAAGACTCTTCTTTCAAAAACATTAAAAAAATCGTAATTATTCCAAACTTTTGACCGGAATTTGTTAATGTGACCTTGAACTTGTTGAACATGAGTTCAAACAAAACAATTATTTTGAAGTCCAAACATCTTTCCTGTTAGAGACCTCAGACAGTGTTTGGCTAACATTGAGCTCAGACATCAGTCTCGCTGGGTGACAGTGGCACTGTGAGGTTCTTAATGTTCACTCTGTCCCTCGAAAGCTCTGTCAGACCCCTAGAAGCCCTCCCTTCCCTCTGTGACTACTCCAGTGTGTGTGTGTGTGTGTGTGTGTTGTGCACATGTATGTGTGTGAGGTATGGGGTATCTCCGGCTGGAGGCGAACAATATGGAATTTGAAATATTAGCCGCCGTTGTGATTGAACATGGCTCCCTTATCACCAGGTTGCCAGGTAGGTGCACCATAACGATGACTTATCGCCCGGGTGAGTAACAGCGAGTATATAACAAGATTCCCCGACGTGACAAACGCCACCCCCAGGACACACTGTACCCGACCTCTTACAGACAGGGCAACAGATGTGCCCAGGTACCTATAGTTTAAGCATATACACACACATGCCCATACAGCTAAATATGGCCTTTGCTAAATTGAGGTGAGAGGGTATAGTCAACTTAATAGGCATTTACTACCCTGTCATCATTTGTTTTATGTTAGGTACTATATATGTACAGTCTAATGGAATGACCTGCCATGCTCTATCAGAGCAGCTGAGTCTTTAGCCATTTTCAAAAAACTGCGCCAGTTCTGTTTTTTCCGTAAGTTGAATAGGGAAGGTGTAGGACATACAGCGTAAGCTTTTTGAAGAATACGGAAGGCGGTATGGCGGAAGCACTTGCGAGGCGATCATTTGTGTTTATAAAGCGTGTACATTTTTATTTTTTTTTAGAAAATGACAGATCGTTTCGCTAGATAAGACCCTTATTCCTCATCTGGTATCTTTTAAAGCCCTTTGAAGCTGCACCGAAACTGTAATTTTGACCTTCAACCATTTGGGGCCAATTGAAATCCACTATAAGGAGAATAATCCTGGAATGTTTTCATCAAAAACCTTAATTTCTTTTCGACTGAAGAAAGAAGGACATGGACATCTTGGATGACATGGGGGTGAGTAAATTATCAGGAAATTTTTATTTGAAAGTGAACTAATCCTTTAATATAAATATAGTAGGCTACTGTATTAAACTAACATTTAGAGCTAATTATCACAGTGTCTAGAACGTTTGATCTCAGATGATCTAGCCTCCCTCCCACCTAAGGAAAACTTTTTGGGAATGCTTTTAATACTTAAAAAAAATGTCTCTTTTTGTTATAGTGATATTTTATTTTGAGTAACCAGAAGCTTTTTCATTTTTAGAAACAAGTAAATGCTTTGCTTCCGGGTTTATTTTTTAAAATTGTGCACTTTCATGAAGAAAGGAATTGCTGTTCTGAAACTGCATGATAATGGAGCTAAATTATTCATAATGATTGATAGTGCTACTGTGAAGGGAATTACAATGCCCTATGATTGTTCCATAATACTACAATGTTTTGTGTGTGTGAATGTTTGCTTTTTCTTATCTTGCTTGTGCCATTTGATAAAAAATAAAATAAAATAAAATAAAATAAAATAAAATAAAATAAAATAAAATAAAAGCATACAGTATATGTTCGTAAGAACTCAAGTTTCCTGCAGCACTGGGGTGAAATGTCCCTCATGAGGGAAAACTCATGGATCTAGTGTCGGACAAGGTCAGAGGTACAGTCACAGGGTGCAAGTCTGACTTGTCGCTGTCCTAAGTGGTCGACATTTGCTATTTGACTTCCCATGTATATGAGTGTATGTGTGTGGGGGGTGGGGGCATGTGGAGTCAGGGGAGTCACTCTGAAGTATTTGGAGGCTTATCATGTTGCATGTCAGAAGAACTGACCAACCTTGCTTCAAGCCAAGGACTGCTGACCTCTAACCTAAGTGTTAAACCAAAAACAGATGCCTCTGAACTGACTCATATCCGGCCCTTAAATAAGCTGGTGAGGAATTTTTCACCACCTTCAGACTGTTATTTTTATAACTTCATATGCGTAGCTTTAGTAAAACTGTATTTAGTTGTAATTTTATTTTTAAGTGCCTTCTGTTATTGTAGCTTCTATTTTGAAGTTCTTTCACCTTGTAGTCTTATACTGTCTTATATTTCCTTGTTCCTTCTCTGATTGTATCCAAGTGTTCCATGTTAGTTAATTAGATCCCCATGCATCTACAGCCCTCATGTTCTCTTGTATTGTTTGATGTAGCATGTTTTCAATTCTGCTTATATTTCTGAGTAATTCTATTGTCTTGTCATGTCCATATGACAATTCTACCTAAATAATGACTAAGTTTAGGATCTGAACCTCAATTCGCAAGAGCTTTCTTAAAGTAGTGCACTCTAGTAAAATTCAAAGATTTTGATTTAAAGGAGTTCAGGTTGTTAAACTCCTGTTTTGGTGTTCTGATATCAGTAAAGGTTTGGTTGTCGTCCTGAGTTGAAACAGAATGGTTTGTCAACAGCACAGCTCTTTTGGCAAGGTCACTATGATTCTGTTTACTTTTCAGAAGAATATTTACCCTCTGGGCTTTTTGAAAGCATCCTGTGAAAGTTCAGCCAAGAAAAGCAGAAGGAAAGAAAATATACACTCTCACATCTCAGATCACGGACGGCCTTATAAAGTTGGGCTCCCAGAGCTCATTATAAGAGGAGGAATTAGATCTGCATAGTTTTAAGCAATCAGACCGTGGTCCGTGATCGTAAATATAATTCACAAGACCATTTAACCACTCTGTTTAGTTCTTAATTTTTTATCACCTGCAAAATGCTTAATTGTCTGGTCTTTATTACAAATCAAATTACTTTTGCTTCCTGTTCATTTTCATGTATTTACTGCCAGATCATGACCTGTCCATTATGGTAGACACACAGACATATTGCGCTAATTGCTTTATAATGTTAAGAAGTGAAAATGGCAGTTTAATATAATGATTATAACCATCACTAGCCCAACATTGTTGAATACTGAATGCTAGTTGTAATGAAAGTCTTTTGTGTTCTTTTTTAGTTCTTAGTGATATTCAGAGACAGTTTAGGCAATAATAACATTTGGGACAGATTCCTGATGCAAACTTGCGTGGGGCGGATTAAACCATCAATAAGCACTATCAGTAGTGTTAGGCTCCAGACTAATGATTTATACTCCCTAACATGGGACTGATCTCTATCAGATTGATGAATGCACCAACCAATCATGTTCCTGCAAACCCACAGCATGTACATACACCAATAAGTGATGATAAACGGCTCCCGTCAGAGTTATTTATGCATTGAAGGGGGCCTAGCATTGGCCTGCTGTGGGGTGGAGTTTCCATAGTCATTCTCCCAGTCGGTAGGTGGTCTGAGGGATGCGTCCCAGCTAGGGAGAAGCCTGTGGCCCGTGGTTCATCCCACACAATCTTACAACAGAACCCCCCCACACACAGTTTATGTTCTTTAGATGCCTGTGGTGGACTTGGAGGGATGCACATGGGGCCATAAATGGGCTTGTCGTGAAGGAACATGGATCTTTCTACATCCTGTCTCTGTTTAACACGTTTAATGTGTGGGTGTTATTTTGTGTCTGCTGTGTTCGAGTCATGGCAGAATTAATTACAATTTCCATCTATCTGTATGTCTATATCTTCATTTTTGTTTGTTAGGCAAATACTGTATGTGAATTTTAATGTATTTTCATCTCATGTCGGGGTCTACTGTCTATGAATGATAATTTTATTGGACTGTGGTGGTTTAAATTAATTGAGGGAATTATTTCATTCAGCTGACATTTTTGATCAGATTTTGAACAAATTAGTAACATAAAGGGTTATTTCACCCAAAAATGAAAATTCTGTCATTTATTACTGACCCTCATATCGTTCCACACCCGTAAGACCTTCGTTCATCTTCGGAACACAAATTAAGATATTTTTGAAAAAATCCGATGGCTCAGTAAGGCCTGCATCGCCAGCATTAACACTCCCTTTTTCAATGCCAAGTTCATGTGAGTACAGTGGTTCAACCTTAATATTATAAAGCGACGAGAATACTTTTTGTGCACCAAAAATAACAAAATAGCGACTTTATTCCACAATATCTAGTGATGGGCGATTTCAAAACACTGCTTCATGAAGCTTCAAAGCTTAACGAATCATTTGTTTCGAATCAGTGGTTCGGAGCGTGAATCAAACTGCCAAAGTCACGTGAACTATTGAAGTTTCGGTCACACTTTATATTAAGTGGCCTTAACTACTATGTACTTACATTTAAATTAATCATTTGATACAATGCACTTATTGTGTACATACATGTTTTTACATTGTACTTATATTTTAAAAACACCTGCATGTAATTACATCTGTAATTAATTTCTGTAATAACATTTATAATTACACTGTTGACCCATCCCTCACACCTTACCCCTACCCTTAAACCTACCCATACCACCAAAGCTTTCCCTAACCTTACCTGTATCCAACCTCAATAGCAGCAAAAGTGTTTTGCAATTCAATATGAACCCAATAAGTACATTGTACTTATTTTTTGATGTAAATACTTACGACGTAACGAAGCCTCGTTTACTGAAATCTTGTGATTTTGGCTCTCTGAACCACTGATTCGAAACAAATGACTCGTAAGCTTCGAAGCTTCATGAAGCAGTGTTTTGAAATCGCCCATCACTAGATATTGTGGAATAAAGTCGCTATTTTGTTATTTTTGGCGCACAAAAAGTATTCTCGTCGCTTCATAACATTAAGGTTGACCCACTGTAGTCACATGACCTGTTTTAAATATGTTTTTAGTACCTTTAAGGGCATTGAAAAAGGGAGTGTTATTGCTGGCGATGCAGGCCTGACTGAGCCATCGGATTTTATCAAAAATATCTTAATTTGTGTTCTTTTTGGGTGAACTAACCCTTTAAAATCCTGTGTTGGTTTTAATCTTTATTTCTTTTATTATTTACCTGGTTTTCACCATGAAAACAGCCATGGAAGCTTAGGCATTAAACAAACACATTTATTTTTTTATTTGTTTGTTTGTTTGTTTGTTTTTTGCTGTGTCCCACTTTATATTAAGTTACTTTAACTACTAACATTGAACATTTGATACAATGCACTTATTGTGTACATACATGTTTTTACATTGTACTTACATGTAAAAAACAACAACAACAACAACAACAAAACACCTGCATGTAATTAATTAATATCTGTAATTAGTAAAGACACCTATAATAGAAAGTGTAACCATTTGCTGCATAACAAAGCACTAAGTATGTGTGTAATTAATACACATAGTTTGTATACTGTATTGTTAATATAATTTGTATATTGTATAATTTTGAGTTAAAGAAGTAAATAAATTTTATTCAGTGATCTATATACATACTTCCGTGTTTTGGGGGCAACATTAAAAACTGTAGTGTACTATGTGAGATTATTATAATTATTATTATTACTTTTTTTTTAATTTTTTTTTTTTTTTTTAAATCTTGCCATTTTAATGTTTGGCCACCTTCAGTTGTCTTATGAACAAAGATTCTCATAGTTTACAGTCTTCCTGAGCTGATGAGGTTTAGTTTTTATTGTGCAGGTGAGCTGTGTGTGCTGCTGACCTCAGAGCAGTGGGTTTATGAGCTTTCTCCTCTCATCCTCTTGTTTGTTTTCCTCTGTGTCTCCTCTTCTTCTCTACTGTATGTTAGGTCTGAAAATGTACACGTTTTATGGATGAAGAGAGAATACAAGGAGTAGTGTGTTGGTGAAGGACAGTTCATGTGTATGTGTATATGTGTGTTGGGTCACTTACATTGGACAATGCAGCAATGCAGAGAGGACTTGCCTGTAAATGTCATGTTTCTTCAGCCAGCGAGGACAGATGAGGTGCAGACTGCGGTGCGGCTTAAAACCACACACACTTAAATGCACAGGTGTCCTAATATGCTTCTAGTCAGAGCAAGGGTCTGGGAAGTGCATCTCCATGTGCACATGGACTCTTTAATTGCAGAAGTTTCCAACCCAAACTGTTAAACAGACATTGGACCACTGCGCTCGAGCCATCTAAACTAAAGTGACAGTTATTGGCCCCTCTCGCCCAGGAAAAAACATGGAGCTATTTCCTGTTGTGTCCCATTTCGCAGTAGGAGTGTATTCCCATGCATTTGATATGGCCATATTAACCATGCACTCGTGAGCTCAGTCCATAACTCATGACTCAGGTTGAAATTTACAGCTCTTCACTACATTATAGCATTCTCTGCATGTGTTTTTCCCTATTGACCATATTCCCATAATTTCTTTTTTTATAAAGCGTGCCATATGAAATGTTTGTGTACTGTCTGTCAGTCATTTTGGCTTGAATAGTGCTCTTGATTACAAAGTGCACTTCTGTTTACTGCTGCTTTAAACTCTTAAAGTCTTGGTTTCCTCTCAGTGTTATTCCTCATCTACTTAAACATCTTAGGTAATTTCTCCTTGTCATGGCCACAATTTTATTTTATTTTATTTTATTTTATTTTATTTTATTTTATTTTATTTTATTTTATTGAGATGCACTGATAATAAGTCTGGCTTATTCTAATTATTTTATGCTATGGCTAATATTAAAATTCAATGCTTTTAAAATTAATAAATACATAAATACATACATACATACATTCATACATACATTCATACATACATACATAAATGCTACAAATGAATGTAGGCAGCATCACAACATTATAATGCACAGTATAACAAAAATATGATTAGATTAAATGATTTTGTGTAACTTGTGTAACTTCTTTAAAGATTAATAAATGAGCATTACATGACAGCACAATAATCTAAATTTAAAAAGAGAAGAAATGAGCAATAAAATTACCAGTTACAATATGTGAATACCAATAAACGTATAATATATATATATATATATATATATATATATATATTTACATTTTTTTTTTTTTTTTTTTTTTTAATTAAAATTTTTATTATTTTACTGGATGGTGAGTAGAAGGACAGGGAATTGTTGGGGAGAGAAAAAGGGGGAACAGGATTGGAGCACAACACAGGTTGGAACTGATCCTGAATGTCCCACCTGAGCACTGCAGCTCAACATATCTTGGACACAAGCTAACCACTAAGCCACACCTCTAGCTGGAGAGTTGGAGCTTTATGGTGGTGAATAAAATGTTTGTGTATTTGTGTACACAAAATAATCATTTGCAATTTTACATTGAACTGATCACGTTGGTTTGATTTCAGTGTCTGGTTGTGTTCCCTTCAGTTATTGGAATGATAAGTGCACAGCATGCAGAGTCAGGCCTGTCAGATGCTGCTGGAATAGTCATCAGTGTTGAATGTTAAAACCTCTGCACAATCTCTTCTTTCACTGTGTAGAAAAGACATTCCCTCTAACGTTACTTTGTACATGCTTTAATGTGAAATGACACACCTATCTTAATTTGTGTGTGTGTGTGTGTAATTTGTATTCTTATTATAAGTCTTTAATAGCATGGGGTTTAGGAAACATAATATTATCACTAGTGTTTCCTTGAAATCTATTTTGCTATTTATTAATTTATATATTTTTACAGAAGCTCTTACACTGCAAAAAACTCAGTACTCTGTTTAATGATCGTCTGCTGTTAAAGAAGCTTATTTTTTCTTAATTTACCAGTATTTGCATTCAGTTAGCAAATGATTCCTGTCTTGATTTTATTTCTTAATACACAATTCTTATGTTTAGAATTGTGTTAATGTGCACCCTACACATTAAATCAACATGCCTTGCATCTCCAATCCTGTCCAGAAGGAAGTGAAATTTCTCTCTTTAACAGTCACAATTCAGAACATTTAATACACTCTTCTGCTTAAAATGTTGACATCAGCTGGGGTCATTAAGCTATTGATTTCCTCAATAACAAGCATGAACTTACCATTTATTTTACTGGAAATTACTGTATTGAGACACTTAGTGCCTGTTTTCGGGGCTCTATGAGACTAGATTCATTACTAGGTTTAAAGGGGACATATGATGAAAATCTGACTTTTTCCATGTTCTGCTATAATCGGGTCCCCGGTGCATTTACCAACACAGAAAACGTGAAAAAGGACAACCCAGTAACTTTGTTTTGGCAAGCCTTTCTCTGCAAGCATGTGAAAAAACGAGCCACTCAGATTTTGCTGAGCGATATTTTGGAAAAAATATTAGACCATTCACAGCATTTGATAGCAATCATAAACATTAGCCTGGTGTCTATGGCTCTGTTTGGCAAACAGGTACGTTATGTATAGTGGGCGTCTGTACGGATTTTGCACAAAAGATTAACATGACGACACATGCTAGTTGATGAGTTGAATCAACTCCACAGCAACTACATAAATTTATCCACTAACCATTCAGAAACATCCAGTTGCATTGTAAAAGTTGTAACATCTTCCTGAGTCTCTCCATTGGTGTCCGACTCTGGTTTGAACGATGTAAGGCTGAACACCATTACTGACAATCGTCATTTTGGCTGAGTGAGATTCGCAACCTGAAGCGCGAGCTGTTAAAGCTCCGCCCTCTTTTGGAAAGTGAGCCAGGAGCAGCAGCTCATTTGCATTTAATGGGACACACACAAAAATGGGATGTTTTTGCTCACACCATAGGGGAAAATTTGACAAGCTACAATAAATGATCTGTGTTTTTTTTTTTTTTTAACTGAAACTTCACAGACACATTCTGGGGACACCAGAATTACATCTTGTAAAAAAGGGGCATAGGTCCCCTTTACAGATTTGTATGATGCTAAAATACTATCTCCTGAATCAACTTAATATATAGAGACAATTGCAATAAAGTAATACCAAGGTTGATTCCTACAAAAAGTGTAATCACTGTGACTTTGAGCATTCAGACCAGCCTAACACAGCATTAGCTAACATTAGCTTATTAGCTCAAACAATGGTGTGATTTTGGAAATGTTTATACTGTTTTTTGACCAAAGAGTGAGAATTATATACTTTGCCATTAATTTGTGTCAGATAAAACTGACAGAATGTAGTTTTATAAGATTTACTGACAGCAGTAGGTCTAGTGTGGTTGTCCACAGGGTGGAGGTCTTACTTTGTCATCTGTGTTCTGCTTTGATTTACTTTTCTTTGCTTATCTCTCTCTTCCTCTTCTATTTTTTTCTTCTTTTTTTTTTTCTTTTCTTCTCTCTAGCCAATCTGGACAATTTCAGCATGCAGAATGCTATTACCATATGCACTGTTTTGCAATAAAAAGGGGCTTGAAATTCAACAGATGACCAGGAGGTGATTAAGAGAATGCTGATAATCAACCACAGGAGGCCTAAATATTAAAGAGTAAATATAAATATTATATATGAGCTTTTCTATTTTGTTGTATTCAATTTCAGCAGGGTTAGCAAAGTTTGTAACCCTGTTACCTAAATTTAGAACATGTCTAAATACAGTTTAATACCCTGATTTATATGAATCTAACATTATTTTATAAATGTTTATTTAAAGTAAAATAAAAAAATAAAATAAAATAAAAGATTCAACAGGGTTGCAAATTTTGCCCAAATTAAGCTGTCTTTCAGCATTGTTTAGCTAGTTTGTGATCAAATTAGATTGTTCAGTTTGTAGTTATTGGTACTTTTTTGAAAAATTATAATTCTGTTAAATTATTGCATTTTTTCTCTGCTTTATTAAAGCAGAGAAACACAGTGGATCCTCATATGAATGATTTATGATTGTTCATATAATAAAATTACTAAATTTATTTCTGTTTATCTTTTTTTGCGGAAAAGTTGCATTTATACCATATTAGCATGTATTTTTTAGGTAACATTAACAGTAAGTAAAGCTGCCACTAAAGATATCAAGTTCCTCACTGCTTTGTAGTCAAGTTATTCAAGCCAGAGAAATCTCTAACTATAGTAAATAAGATCCCATCCCAATACTGTACCCTGGCAACTTTTTTTTTTTTTTTTTTTTTGAGTGGGACTGTGTGTAATTATATAACTTTTAATAAATGGTACAAAATAGATTTATGCTGCAAAACGTATTTGGTTTTAAATGTGCAGTTTGCAACCAGATGGTCCACTTTAGAACATATTTATGTACAGTATATGTACTGTATGTGTGTGTTTTTATATGTGCTATTAAACATACATACACCCAAGTTGTTTTGGCTAAAAGTTGTGATGAAGTGAATAAACACCCTCACTATCACCACTACTGCACACCGTTCCTGCATCAACTCACCTCATCAGCAAACACAAACTCTCACAGCGCTGAAATGTCACGTTTCACCTCTCTGTCTGTATTTTCTTGTTGACTCTGTGTAATATTTTGTCAGAGGATTTGCTTGCCACTATCTGGATTGTTTAATCCCCTGCACTGTTTCTGGCACCAGAACATGTAAACGGCAGTCTCGGTTTACTTGTCACTCTTTGAGTACTTGGCTAATTTTGTTTAGTTTCACACCGAGTCACTTAGCTCTATTTGTTTTGATAATTACAACCATAGTTCCTGGAGGCTATACTTGCCCCGAAAGACAATTCAAAGAAACAGAGAGACCTGGGCCTCAAGACCTCCTGACACCTCTAAACCTCCCAGAGAGGCTTGTCAAGGTCACATCTTATTATCACGTTCTTGATAGTTCAGCACCTAGTCTTTGACATGCAGCATAAATTATAGTCCATGCTGTAGCTTATTCTGGCCAAAAACCACCCACTTAGACCAGAAGAGACCATAATGACTGACAATAAAAGCAACCAGCCACAGTCCAAGTTGTTTATTTATTTATTTATTTTTTTGGGCAATAGATGCTATTTACACTAAGTACAAATAGCTGTAAATGCTATTTACACTAAGTGAAAATAGCAATATATTCTATTTTCACTAAGTGACAACAGCAGCATTTTCTTAGTGATGCTATTTACACTGGGTGAAAATAGCGATAGATTCTATTTACACCATGTAAAAGTATCAGTTCTTTGCAATAAGAGTAAATAGTAAGAGTAAACAGTTTATTTCCACTTTTAGAACATTATTTTACTTTTTATTGAAAATAAATGCGAGCTCGGCAAAAGGCGGATTTGGCCCAACCAGACATTGGTGGGTGGAGCTAGTGTAAATAGCGTTTGCCAACAAGGGACGTTATTTGCACTTAGTGTAAATAGACACTCCATTTTTGATGTGCTTTCAAAGATTTGATCCCACTAACCTGACAAACTTTGGCTAAAAGTTCTTCCCAAAGCCCTCATTGTATATCAGCCTTGTGCCAGAGGTGTAAAAAGTAATGCAAAATTAAAGGAATAGTTCACTCAGAAATGTACTTACCCTGAAGCAGTTCCAAAACATGCACTGTATGACTTTCTGGTAACACTTTGGTATGGGGAACACATTTTCACTATTAACTATGACTTTTGCCACAATAAACTCGTAATTTACTGTTTATTAATAGTTAGTAAGGTAGTTGTTGTAGCCTTTAGTTTAGGTATGTGGTAGGATTTAGGGATGCAGAATATGGTCATGCAGAATAAAGCATTAATATGTGCTTTATATGTACTAATAAGCAGCCAATATGCAAGTTAATAAGCAACTAGTTAAAAGTGAGAATTGTTCCCCATACTGAAGTGTTACCGACTTTCTTTCTTCTGTGGAACACAAAATAAGATCATTTGAAAAGTAAATGTTTTTCTTTGATTTTTGAAATTGGTGAAAGGAGATGTTAAAGTAACTTTACGCATTATTTAAAGCAACATGTATAATAACAATACTCAATAATCTGGTTATAGGACTCGCTCTCACTCTCTGACACACTCTCGCACTCACCAGTATACTGCAGCTCGTTAACAATTTGTTTGGACTCCTTAAAGGGTTAGTTCACCCAAAAATGAAAATAATGTCATTTATTACTCACCCTCATGTCGTTCTACACCCGTACGACCTTCGTTCATCTTCGGAACACAAATTAAGATATTTTGATTAAATCCGATGGCTCAGTGAGACCTGCATTCACAGCAATGGTACTTCCTCTCTCAAGATCCATAAAGGTACTAAAAACATATGTAAAACAGTTCATGTGAGTTCAGTGGTTCTACCTTAATATTATAAAGCAACGAGAATACTTTTTGTGTGCCAAAAAAACAAAATAACGACTTTTAGTCCTTATAGTGATGGGCTGATTTCAAAACACTGCTTCGGAGCTTTACGAATCGAATCAGTGATTCGGATCTCCTATCAAATGGCTAAACTGCTGAAATCACGTGACTTTGGCACTCCGAATCACTGATTCGATTCGTAAAGCTCCAAAGCAGTGTTTTGAAATCAGCCCATCACTATATTGTTAAAAAGTCGTTATTTTGTTTTTTTGGCGCACAAAAAGTATTATCGTCGCTTTATAATATTAAGGTAAGATGAACGAAGGTTGTACGGGTGTAGAACGACATGAAGATGAGTAATAAATGACATTATTTTCATTTTTGGGTGAACTAACCCTTTAAGATCCATGCTGATACTCAGGGGCCGTTTACATGACACAACACTAAAAACTGAAAACGTTTTATCCGTTTTGGCCATTCGTTTACATGACAATGGCGTTTTTGGGGGCCTGAAAACACTAACTTTTGAAAATGGGTTTCAAAGTGCAAGTTTTTGAAAACGATACTGTTATCGTCTCTGTGTAAACAACAAAAACGCAAATTTGTGAAAACGGTGACTTCACGCACCTGCGTATTACATGTTCTGTCTTTAGGCACCTAATATTTCTTTACAAAGTGACATCGCCATCTACTGGTCTAGCATGAATAATACAGCTTTCTAAGCCGTTTTTGTGGATCCATGTGACCTGGGATTGTTTTGACAATGTTGTTGTCTGTACGCAGAAAAAGCAAAGGAAAAACTTTTCAGTTTTTAGTACATTGTTGTAGTGTAAATGTACCTGGTTTTTATGTTGAGCTGGTTTTGCTGTTATGCAAAAGGTTTCTGGACTGACCTCCCGAGGTTACTCACTAAAAGTGGACTTTACCTGTATTTCACCATGTTTGTTGAGTTGAAGGCCTTTTGTAATCCTGTGTTTACCCCTGGAAGATAAGTGACTGTGTTTCTCTGAGATATCTTGATCCTATTGAATCTGTGTACCTGTATCTCCTGTTCATTGTCACCCTGCCCATTTACCCTCTTTTGCTTATGATTTATTGTTTTTCTTGTGGAAAAAGAAGTTAAGTTATTGTTAGGTAAAGGAAATAACTATACCTGTCTGTTATACATGCCTGTAATTCCCACACCTTCTATGAGTGTTCTTAGCTCAGTTACTCTGTTTAGTTTGGAAAGACTGCATGTTCAGCATACATCGTTACCTGTGTACTCTACCTGTGATACTTATCTCATCTTCACATATAACCTGCAATAAACTCCCTGTGATTGGGTTCATCCTCATCTGCTGTCTCAGTGTGTGCTGTTACAGTCACATGATCCTCCAGAAATCATTCTAATAGGCTGATTTGGTGCTCAAGAAACATTTCTTATCAATTTTTGAAACAGTTGTGCTGCTTAATATTTTTTGTGGAAACTTTTTTTTTTTTTTTTTTTTTTTTTCAGGATTCTTTGTAACATTTGTTCTTGTACCATTATACATGCTTTTACTATTGAGCAATTTAATGCACCCCTGCGGAATAAAAGTATTAATTTCTTTAAAAAAAAAAAAAAAAAAACTAGCACCAAATTGAGCAGAATAACACAATGTTAACGATATGATCAGATGATCGTATACTTTTACTTTTGACAAAGAAGAAAGACATTGTTTTGAGACATTTTTATTTTTTCCAGATGAGACATCATCTTTAGTCAACTCTCCCACCCACCATTTCTGTCTTTTCTGCCTCTCTCTTTTCTTTCTCTCATTTCCCCCCTCTCTTCCTGAGGGGAACAAAGCATGATCTTAGCCCTGGCTTGATCCCTGCGCTCTGAGCAGATAGTTCAGCCAGGATTAATATTCTCTGCCACTTTGATGTCAAAACCACATATCACAAAAATGAAAAGGATGGGGGGTGAGCAAGCTAAAAAAAAAGACAGTAGAGAACGAAAGGAAAGGACAACGAAAGAGGGATATTGCGAGATAGAAGAAGTGCTAGGAATGTGATAGATTCCCTCTTGGCAAGTAGGGACCAGATGTATAATCTGGTCGCTGCTTGCCAAGGAAGCAGATGCCCCCCCAAACCCTTCATCCCCCCTTGGCAAGGCATGTGACATGCCATACCAGGGGCCGTGTTTGTACAAGTGTATCACCTCGGCTACCATAAGTGGGGGGTCAATGTGGGGGTGGTGGCCTACGCAGGTTTGCTCTATTGGCTCCCTTCGCCTGTGTCGCTGGCCCCAAACATTAGAACAATCAGTCCCCCACCCACAAACCCTCCAGTATGACTGGTTCAGTAGAAAGGGGGCGGAGGAAAAAACAAACAAATGGAGTGAGATATTACTGGATGAGGGTGCTTAGGCTGGTTTTAGAGGAAGGTGCCAAAGGTGAGAGCATCTTGTGGGCGAGAGAGAGCGCCCATAATCTTCTCTAGATGAGGGCATGGAGAGCTTTGCCCCTCTGCAGTAATTACATTAGAGTCAAATGAATCCTACGTATCTGACAGAAACACATTTTTGCCCTCGAGGAGAATCCCTGGCTAATTGAGATCTGCCAGGAGAGGAGTCGAGCAGGCACGAGAAGGGCCTACCTATGCCATGAAGAGCTTTAAAGGGTTATGTGGGAGAGTGTGTGTTTTGTTTAAGGATCAGTGTTGGGGAATGTTCATTTTAAAAAGAAACATGTTACAATATTGCATTTTGTGATAGAAAAAGTAACTAATTATGTTGCATTGGTACATTTTTATGTAAAGTAACGCATCGAGTTAATTTTCCATTACTTTTTTCTTACCGTTAATGGACTCTCATCCAGAGTAGAAGAGTTCTGCATAGCAGTTCTTCCCTGACTTTTTGTGCAGAGATATATATAAGAAAAGTCATGAAAAGGTGCATATCCCAATGCAGCATAAGTGTATTTACTGTACACAGAAATCTCAATCAGAATTGTCAGAAAAATGGACATTCTCTATGTCTATATGTATTTTTCCCGTTCAAGTGGAGTCAAAAATATCGTAATTGCGAGTCGTATTTACGAGTATTGTAGTGAAGTGGGAAACTCGGAAGGAATGATACTCGAGTTGCCGAGTATCGTGTGACGATGAAAGGGGTGTGTCGCTTTGAAACATTGCGTAAACACTGATAGATGCTGAACAAAAATGCCGGATCGGGATGGTTAGCCTAACCTCCCACTTCCCTTAGCCTCTAACAGTGATGCGGATAACAGCCTCTATACGTTTCACGTCCGTCTCCTGCCAGCTTTTCAGTGGTCATTAAAAGCCAGCTGTTATCAGTCTGCACAGGATGGATTCTCTGACGATGCAGGTTGAGAATCCCACTTCAGGTAACAGGTCCTTATCTGCCTCCTGATTGCCTCCGCACTGGCAATCCGGCTGACGTTGGCGTCTCAATCAGTCTTTAAATAATCTGCCTGGCTCTCGGGGAGGAGGACTCTCTCTGCGGTGCACAGAGACGGGAGGAATAGGCGACTTTTAATACCTGCTTCAGCTCTCAGATGGGAAGCAACAAAAACAAAATCTGAGAGGACGTGGTGTGTTAATGCAAGGGTGCTTCAACACTAGAGCTTATGTTGTGGACTCACGTCCGTTTGAGTTTAATTCATCTGGTTGGTGTGACATCTGGGTGCCTGCAAGGGGGCTAGAATATTAACTTAGGTTAAGAGTGTAAAAACAGTTCTTGATCACTGGAAGAGATTTAAAAGTCAGAATAATAGAGAATATAAGGTTACACTTTATTTCGATGGTCCACTTTAGACATTCTACTAACTTTGTAACTACATGTCAACTAACTGTCATTAGAGCATTAGAAGACTGTAGTGGACTGTTAGTAGACTGTTAGGTTAGGTGTTAGGGTTCGGGTTAGTAGAATTAGTTGACATGAAGTTGCAAAGTTACTGGTTACACTTTATTTTACAGTATGTGTACTTACAGTGTACTTACCCAAGAAAGTACTGGTAATAAGGTAACTACATAGGATAAGATTAGGTTTAGGGGTAGGTTCAGAGTTAGTACCTAGTTATAATCTAGTTATTGTAATTGCTATAATAAGTACATAGTATGTACATGCGGAGCAGGACTTATAGTCAGTAGACTGTATGTTGGAGGACCATCAAAATAAAGTCTTAGCAGATATTAAGCACACAGTCTACTAATAATCTAATGACTGCTAGTTGACAAATAGTATTTTTAGTAGAATGTCTAAAGTGGACCATCGAAATAAAGGGTTACCGAATAAAAAAATAAATAAATTAAAAAAAAAAAAAGACTTAAAAAAAAAAAGAATGTCTTTGCAAAATTAGGGTTTTTGCTGTCCAGTGGCTCACACGATATTTGTTATCAGCACAAATGACTTTGTCATTATGCTTAAAGGATTAGTTCACTTCAGAATTAAAATTTCCTGATAATTTACTCACTGCCATTTCATCCAAGATGTTTATGTCTTTCTTTCTTCAGTCGAAAAGAAATTAAGGTTTTTGAGGAAAACATTCCAGGATTTTTCTCCATATAGTGGACTTCAAAAGGGACCAATGTGTTGAAGGTCCAAATTGCAGTTTTGATGCAGCTTCAAAGCGCTCTACACGATCCCAGCTGAGGAATAAGGGTCTTATCTAGCGAAACGATCGGTCATTTTCTAAAAAATAAATAAATAAAAAATTATATACTTTTTAAAAACAAATGCTCGTCTTGCACTAGCTCTGCAATGCGCCACGCATGACCTAATCACGTTGGAAAGGTCACGCGTGACGTGGGCGAAAGTACCGAGCAAGTGTTTACAAAGTGAATGTGCAAAGACTAAGTCAAATGGCCTTTACAGAAAAAAAAAAAAAAAAAAAAAAAAAGGTAAAAAAACGATGTCTGATGATTTTGAAGTTGGAGGAGAAAATGGAATGGAGTTTTTCGCCCTATCGCGATACTTCCGCCTACTTCACACGTGACCTTTCCAACGTGATTACGTAATGCGTGGCGCATCACAGAGTAAGACGAGCATTTGTGGTTAAAGAATATAAAAATTTTTTTTTTTTTTAGAAAACGATCGATCGTTTCGCTAGATAAGACCCTTATTCCTTGGCTGGGATTGTGTAGAGCCCTTTGAAGCTGCACTGAAACTGCAATTTGGACCTTCATCTCATTGGTCCCTGTTGAAGTCCACTATATGGAGAAAAATCCTGGAATGTTTTCCTCAAAAATCTTAATTTCTTTTCGACTGAAGAAAGAAAGACAAACTTTTTCTTTCTGATTTCAATATGAATAATTTACAAATGAGCAGCTCCAGGTGGAAACTGCATTTAAAGATACCTTGTTTCTGGCAAATTCTAAGGTATGATTGCATATATCCTTCACAGAAAATAAAATACCATAATACACAATTAGCTTAGCAACATGCTAATAGAGAGCTGTATTTAAACCACACATAATTCCTGGTGTTGAGTTTTCCGAATCAGTGACTTATTCGGTTCCTTGACAGTTATAATGTGGCCTACTGTATGTAGGGAGTGGGCAGTGAGGCAGCTCACTAGAGTGTTTCTCTGTGCGCAATGCATCAGTTTCAGTGAAAGAAAAGGAGCCCTGTGTTCATGTTAGTGTGTGAAAGTCTCATTCTGCCATATTGATATTCCATCATTCCTAGAGTGCTCTCTTGGGCTCCTCTTTTTCCATCTTTCTTTCCATCTCTCTCTCGCTCTCTCTCTCTCTCTCTCTCTCTCTCCCTCAGTTTCTGGTGATTATGGATACTGTTCTTGGGTAGAGGTGAGTCTAGGCTAGAGCTGTCACCCAGAGCAGGATTTGTCTGTATAAAAATAGAACAAGGCTTCATATCTCAGAAAAGGTCAAGAGCAGGTGGTGTGAACTCATTGTCAGCTCTGCGCTTCTACCTGGAATGGATCATGTTAAACATGTCAAGCTCCTGCTAAAATGATTCTGAAAGGAACAAAAACTGATTTTTCCCCCAGTGCCTGGAAGAACTAAAGCTTCCATCATTAGGTTTTGGCTTTTGTAAGCTCTATAATGCCAATTGGGGGTATCAAATCTCGAACTTATATTTGTTTCTCCCTTCCTCTGTGGCCTGGCTGTGTATTGACACATCCTGAGCAGGGGGAGAGTGATGGTTGACTCCCACCGCTTTTTCATGATCCCTCATCAGTTTTCTTGACTCCACCAACAGAACATCACGTACGTCGACGGTGCTTCCTCAATGTCACCAGAGCAGCTGCTCGGTCTTCAACTGCCATCATGACCCAATATCACCCTTCCCCTCAACAAGATGCTCAACAAGAAAATTTTTGGAGGATTATTTTTGGTTTCTATTCAGTGAAGAGTCTATTGAACATGAGTACCCTAACAGATTAAGCTAACATGGAGTAGCTCCCTCTCTTTTACCTTTGACACTTCTGATTTGACTTCATGTCAAGCTCTCCCTGAACTCCAAACAAGCCCACTTGAGGCACAACTGGGTCCATTTTAACAGTTTGATACAGATTTCATTTTTCTACTTGACTGGGTTATTAATCATTAAACACTGCTGATTGTTTAAGTTCCGTGAACTTGCCTGCTGATTTCCATTATAAGTGCTCTCATTCATGGCGCTTGTTGGAAGAAATGCACGGAATGCCCCGGCTGATGAATCTCTGTTGTGGCACTGTTAGTGTGTTTTTCCAAGCTTTCAGATGACACATTATGACATTATTGACTGTGATAAATGCACTTCCTCGCTGTTTTTTCTTTTTTCTTCTTTTTTTTTTTCTCTTTCCCAAATCCAAATCCTCTGTTTGTCTCTAATTCATCATAGTACACTATATGGATCAGTGACATTTAAGATCGTTCCACAATAATAGAAAAATCTTTTAAAAAATATATATTTTTATTTATTTATTTATTTTTTTATTTAATTCATTTTATTATTATTATAATTTTTTTTTTTTTTTTTTTTTTTTTTTTTTTTTTGAAAATTGTGTTTTCATGTTGGTTTCATATGGTTTTGAAAAAAAATGTTTATACTATTTACAAGAAGAGTTTAAATTTAATGAGTTTAATGTTTGAATTGAAATGTCATATGGTGCAATCAAATAAAAAAAATACTAATAAAGTACAAGTAAAAATAAACCTTTTACACATTAATTATTTTCAAAACATTTTTTATTTTCAAAATATTTTTACAAATATTAATATTATTAATTCATAAATATCATTATGAATTTAATTATTTGGGGAGTTGCACCAAATGACATTGTACAAATAATAATAAAAAGTTAAATAAATTATATATATATATATAAATGCATTTTTAATTGATAAATTTAAACATGCTCATCATTGGATATATTCAAGTAATTATATGGATAAAAAACATTTTTTAAATAAATTAATACATCCAGACAAAAATAAATGTCGTGTCATGTCATGTCATGGACCCATAATTTATTGAATATACAACTGAAATTCTTTTGTCAGTAATAGCCACAAATGAGCTCTCTGAATAAGTCAAATCGAATATCCCACAAACCCACAAATATGACTATTTCTGCCCTTCTCTTTGCCTGCTCCAATCATCTCAGTCTTGAGGGATTTTGAGGTACATGGATTGTTATTTCTATGTTCTCCCTTGGCTCCTACTTTTGAGTCAATCATTGTTTTCCGTAAATTTCCACCACAACTCCAGATTTAGTTGTAGTTAGTGTTGTTCTTCCATGACCCTCCACTCTAACCACTGGATGGCATTAATATGGCTCTCTATAAGTCAAGATATTGAGAGAAACTTCACATTAGCACGGAAATGGACATGATAGTAAAGCACTTAGCGTGTGAGATGGGACATCAATGGCCAAAGTGGGATGTCAATAGCCACTTTACGTTAACGCCCCTGATGTATGCTGGCTGTGTCAATAACAATGAGGAACTGTCAATACCTCTATCAGTATTGCAGCCTTTGCACTGACTGACATTTTCCAAAAAGAGCTCTGAACTTCGGATTTGTTATTCTCTGCATTATGATGTACCATAAGAATAATGTGAACAAGTAATAAAACAAACAGACAGTTACATGTACTTTTAAAGTTATTGACTATTATGATATCAGGAGATGGAAAATAAAGTTGCCGTTCTTTGCGGGATGATATCTGAAAAATAAGATAAGTAAAGTTTCCATGCACCTAAATAAAGGCTTCACACTAGGAGGCTGCCCACAAATATGCTGGGGTTTGCCGGCTCCCATGAAGGATACCCCCGGGGTGGCTGAGAGAACAAGATGAACCGAGAGAGACTATTTGTGTTTGTGTGTGAAACTTGATGCATCGAGGGGAAAGAGAGGGCTCTCAGGCTGTTATTCTCCTTGGTGTCATTGATAATGCTACAAACGGATGTTGTTTTGGTCTTGTGTATGTCCTCTGCATACACAAAGTCACATAGTCTCACGCACAGAGGTGACAGTAATGAATGATACAATGACACTATAAGAATATGCCAATGGATCTGGAAATTATTCCTCATTTACTCAATCATACGTGGTGTCACAGGAAACTATTGTTGAGGATTGTAAAGTTGATTTTTTTTTTTTTTTTTTTAGTGCCAAATGTTTTGGGAATCATGCATTCATACTAAAATGTGCATCTGTGAAGTTATTCTCGCATACATCCTGTTTGTACGTTTCTTACTTTGTTGTCATTTGTGTGTCTAATCTTGTGAGTGCTGGGCTGCATGGTGGCTGCCTCTCTTGTTCTCCCAGCTGTCCTAACATGGTGCTGTGTTGACTATAAACACAGCTGCAGGTCAGAGTACCAGACTGGTCAGACACTGGGTCAGTGTGGAGAGAGAGAGAAAGAGAAGGAGAGATGGTAGCCTCAGTTTAGAGAACACAACTCACATGCTACAGCTATCTTCAGCTTGAGCTGAAAAAGTAGAATGTCACAGTTTGTGTTTGTCAGTACTTTAGTTAAATGTTTGAAAAATACATAGGCTCCCAAAAGTATATGGGCGCTTTTGGACACTTAAGTGACACTTAAAAATATAAAATGTCATTGCATTATAACAATACATCAAACAAAGTGGTTTCTGCAATAAAATGATTTTGGTTATTTCTCAAAACTACTGTAACACTTTTTGCAATTAATCCATTTGGTCTCAAAGTGATTTTTAGTGGATGTATGAAGTCAATTCTCATGAAGTTCAGACAGGTGGCCTAGGAGAGTAACCAAAGATGTTGGTCATCACATTAAAGGGTTAGTTCACCCAAAAATGAAATTTCTGTCATTGATTACTCACCCTCATGTCGTTCCAAACCTGTAAAAATTTGTGTTCCAAAGATGAACAAAGTTAAGATATTTTTGATGAAATCCGAGAGGTTTCTGAACCACACATAGAACCACACATGCACACAACCACACATAGAACCACACATGCAATGTCATTGCAATAGTCCATGTGACAACAGTGGTTCAACCTGCAATGAAGCGACATGAATACTTTTTGTGCACAAAAACAAAAAAATAACAACATTATTCAATCATTTTTGCTCTGACTTAGAACACGGAAGCACTGCACTGTGTTTACTACGTCAACAGCGTAGGAAACTGACAGGGAAGAGAAGAAATTTTTGAATAAAGTCATTATTTTTGCTTTGTTTTTGCACATATAAAGTATTCTTGTTGCTTCATAACATTAAGGTTGAACCACTACATTTCTGGGCCTTGAAGTTTGCAATGACGCTGCTGCTAATGGGTGGTTCAGAAACCTCTCGGATTTCATCAAAAATATCTTAATTTGTGTTCTGAAGATGAACGAAGGTCTTACAAGTTTGGAATGACATGAGGGTGATTAATTATTTACAGAAATTTCATTTTTGGGTGAACTAACCCTTTAACTATGAACACGATCCACTAATATTTGATGTTTGAATAATATATGTATTGTTTTATCATTTGAAACAAACTTTGTTATGAAATGTTTTGCTTGAACAGTGTGTTTGTGCACGCTTTCCTAAAAATAAAAGCCACTTAGTTAGATAATTTGTTACATAAAGAAATTCATGCATATTTAATTGTCCACATTATTATTAGGTCCACTATACGTCATAAGGAGATACAATCTGGGGTTTTAATTAAATATAGATCAGGCGTGCATTAAAAGGTCACTGTCCGGAACAGATGGCAGATGGACAATGTGCTGAACTGTTCATTTTGTCCAGTATACCTCTGTTAGGAGAATGCTGTATTGTCGTTATTGTTCTGTATATTTATAGTGTTCCTCTACATCAGATGTCAAACTTAGAGCTTGGTGCTGCTGGTCCAGGATCCCAGAGGAGTAATCAGAATCAGCTGAGTCCATAGAGGTCAGGCCAAGCCCAGGGGTCAGCCGTGGATGCTGCAGGGTCACCAGGCAGCTCCAGGGTGCATCTATGGTGTGAAAGGCTAGGTGTGACCCTGACACCCTGGATCGCTGAAAGAGTGTGCTTATCAAACCCTCTGGACTTATGGATATTGATACTGGGCCTTGTGTCCTCATAACCTTTCATTGACTCATTGAGTTCATTTATGTATACAGCAGCTAAAACAGGAAGAAATTATATATTCGATAGCCGCAGAGACCAGGAAAGGCGAGAGAGGTCATATTTGTTACTAAACAAGCCCCCATTCCTAGCAACGAGACCTTTTGACGTCAGATTCCGAACAGACATGAAAAAGGTCACCGGGGTCATCCCAGGGGAATGTCAAGAGTTGGTGTGTGTTTGTGTGTGTATGTTAGTGTTTGTGTATGTACGCCAGGAAAGAGGCACGCAGTTCCAAAGAGAGGAACAGATGGAGACAGAGAGAGAGAGAGAGAGAGAGAGAGAGAGAGAGAGAGAGAGAGAGAGCAGGATGGTGAGTGAGAGAGAATGAAAAAAAAGGCAAAAGGAAATAATCAAATTAGCTTTTTTGAACTGAACTAGCAATACAACGCCACACAATATCCTGCCGCGCGCCAGTTTCCCGTGAGAACGGGAGTCGGGTACACACTGCTCACTCAGACAGTTCAAACATATTTACCCCTCATTTGAAGGTACAAATTAAATTAGCCCCTCCACAAAGAGGGGATGTTTGCCCCTTCTGTTCTGATGTCATGGTAGTGGGCTACATGGAGCGGGAGGCCACTGCAGAGTAACCCACATGCATTTATCTTCGAAACCATTCATCTTCCCGTTCATACACACAGAGACTCTTGCCTCCAAACGTAAAGGATGAAAGCACCGCCCTGCCTCTTTCTTTGCCTGGATGCATCCGCTCCATACCCCAAATGAGAGCAGGAGACACACAGTCAAGTGTCTGACACTTTCTGTACAGGATACCATAGCTGTTCTTACCCTTTCTCTCTCTCTCTCTCTCTCTCTCTCTCTCTCTCTCAAAAAATTAGTAATTTTATTTTTTAAAGCTTATTTTTTTAATGAAAAAGTATTTCAGTACATGGACTGGAGCTTTAAAGCCTCAAAAAGGATGCAAAAAGCACTATTAAAATGTCATGAAAGAAGTCTGAGTTATCTGAAGCTATAGAGTGCTGCTAACAAGTGGCTAAATGGGACTACAGAGGTTGTCTCAAACAGGAAAACTCACTACTACTCACTAGTTGGCATTTAGAGCTTCATATTGTTTCTAATCACACTCTTGCAAACTATTTTAACACAAACTTTCAGGGAAAATGTTTTTAAATAAAGACTAAAAGAGTTGTCAGAAGCTTAATGGTGGTTACACTTAAGTCATGTGACTATGGTGTAGTTCATTCATAGCCTACGCTTTAGTTTTGCCAATTGTATTTAGGCTTCAAAATGCACACAAGTTGTATTAATTTGTTAATATTATCATGATGAACAAAATGTGTAAGAACCATAAACTTTTGTTGGTCACAGAGCTTATTTTCTGCACTAATTTAAAAGCAAATAGAAAATCCTGTTTGGTTTTTCTTGAGGGAATCAGGTTGATGCTAACTTCTGGGTTGGCCTTCAAAAATAAGGCATCACTGCAGGACTCTATACAACTGATGTGTGAGAAACAAACTGAAATATATGTTCATTTTAAGTATTCACTGATGATCTTTCTCTCATTGTAAGTCAGTGAGAACCATCCAAAAATGTAGAACCATCAGTCTGATTGTGAATGAATCATTTAGACCAGTTTTAGGATCTGGATCAACCAATTCATTCAAAAGATCTGAGTCAAAAGAACAATTAATTCAGACATTCAGAAGAATGAATACTTGCAATATATTGCATGAGTCATATTTGGACCACTTTTATGATACTATTATGGTGTTTTTGCATCCTTTTTGAAGCTTGAAAGCTTTAGTTCCATCTCATTGTCATTGTGTGGAAAAGAGCAACCAGTACAATTCTTCAAAGTTCTGCTTTTATGTTCCATTGGATAAAGTCATGAACAGTTCTAAGTATGCTGTGTTTTAATCATAAACATTATGGATTTTGGTCACTCTTAAGCATTTGTAAGGTCTATAATGCCCTTTAATATGTGAGTGTTTTCAGCCTGGAGATGATTCAACATTTCCCCTCCTTGTTCTTCTCTTTTCCTCCCTTCCTTTTTTCTTTTGACAATAAGAAGCCTCTGTGGATCATAAATGCTTCCAGACATCGCACAAGGACGCCATGCTGAAAGATCTTCCCTCTGTCTTTCTAAAATGCTCCATCTGCTTCCAATGACAACTGCTTTACTCCCATAGTCTTTATAATCATGTCACTCAGGCCCAGAATGGATCCAACGCTGCTGTATCTGCGCCAGCAGCCCTGTTCACTGATTATGTGATTATTTGATTGCTTTTGATTGTGCCGATTAGGCAAGGTGATGGCTCAAGGATTGCAGGACTCGATTTGTTACACATCAAGGTTATTAACGATATCATGCTGTCTAAATTAAACTACAAAAAGGATTGTTTTTTTTTTCTTTTTGTCCAGACAGAATGTAAGAAAACCCATAAAGAAAACAAATTGTCTAAAAACTTGGTGTTTTCTAGTTTTACAATGCGTGACTTGTCCAGACCTTACATCCTTTGTACAATCCTTTTTCTCAGATGTATTTTTACCCTTCTGTAATTCCTCCCACAGAAACTTTTTGTTTCAGTGTTCTTGAACAGGTGAAATGTTCCCTAAAGACATATTGGTGTGGTTTTGGAAATGATCCTAAATAGACAACTTTATTATTATTATTTATTATTATTTATTGAGAAACTTCAAACATATTGTTATACGTACAAGTACAGCTAAGTACAGCTCATACAGCTTGAGCATGGCTCGGCTTGCTTGGCTCGGTTTGCTTTTCCACTGCAGTATAGTACTGCTTCAAAGTGGGTGGGATTATAGACTGATCATTATAGTTGCGCCGCCACCTCATCTACTGACCACGATACAGCCATTTCTTTTTTTCAAGTTGCATGGGATGGTCGTTTAAAGCAAGTCGTTTAAAAAAGTTGTGCAAACAAATGATACTGCAGTGGCTGTTGCTGACTATTTAAATCTAGTGGGTTTGGTGTCCAATGACGTTGGTAGTGACGAGTGTTTACACGTCACATTTTAGTATTGGTACGGCTCACTTGGAACCTCAACTTAGGTGGTACTATTTAAGCGAGCCATACCGAGCCGTACCATGCAGTGGAAAAGCACCATGAATGGGCCCTATTTTAACATTCTAAGCACATGGTCTAAAGTGCATGGCGCAACTGCACTTAGGGCGTGTCCGAATCCACTTTTGCTAGTTTAACGATGGGAAAAATGGCCGGCGCGCCCGGCGCATGGTCTAAAAGGGTTGTAATGGGTGTGTTTTGGGCTTAACGTGCAATAAACCAATCAGAGTCTCATCTCCCATTCCCTTTTAAAAAACAGTTACGCTCGCACCATTGCAGATTCGCTATTTACATGGCGGAATTTCCAAGTGGAAAAACTGAACGCTTCTCTAGCAAGGAAACAGATCTGCTTGTGCGCGAGGTTAAAGCGCGCGAGCAGACCATCTACGGGACAAGCCGGATTCCCCCAAAGCATTTTTATTTTTATGCACACAATAATAATCTTTTACATTGTAATCCTTTTATTTTTAATATTTGGCATGTTTGTGTGCTGCTTGCTGCGCGTCCCTGTGTGTGTAATAAGCAGAGCAACGTTCTCCAACCAATACGCCTATATAGGTCGTTTGTTACTTCCTTGAAATACGACCCATAGGAGCGTTTACTAAAGTTGCGCCCCTATTGACAACAGGACACTTTCATTTTAATGCATTGTTCCCTTTTATCTGCATCATATTTCAGGTTTTGCGTAGCTCAATTGGCAGAGCATTGCAATATATAACAATATGCAATCATGGGATCATGCGATCGTGGGTTCGATCCCAGGGAACGCATGTGCTCATAAAGTGTATATGCACTATAGATCACTAGGGGTAGGTTTAGGGGTGGGGTGTATGTAGTTGTTAATAAAAAAAAATGAGTTTTGCTAAATGGAAATAGGACAAATGGTGTAAAAAGTCCACACATTGCATTTAAATGAACACCCATTTTGATTGGTAATGACAGTCATACGTCATTTCATGACGACAGACGTAACACTGTCATTATTTTTATGCCAGCTAGAGGGCGCATGACTTTAAAACGTAAATATAGGTCGTAATAAGGTGCTTGAAACATGACCTATAGGGTCGTTTTTTTTTTGGAGGACAGTGTGAGCAGAGTGTACGCGCGTTGCGCACCCACCTATAGGCGCATATTACTAACGCACTCTTTAAATAACAACAAAAAAATATTGCGCCATTGACTTTAGACCAGGTTTTTGTTGGTCAATGGCACAGTCTATTTTAGTTTCCTCAAAATAGCAATGCGCCAACAATGCCCCTGAACACACCTCATTTTTCAGAACAGCACATCCATGGGTGCACAAATGGGCTCAAATGCATTTGCTATTTAAACAACGTGGCGCAGAACGTGAAAATGATAACGCCACATTGCGCCGGGTGTATGATAGGACCCAATGTGTTTAAGTAACGCTTGACTGTAAGCATTCTTTTTTTTTTTTTCTTTTTTTTTTCAGCACAACCACTTCTCCTTTCTATGAAAATTTGGCTCTTTATGAATTTGTCTGCCATGCACAATTAACGTTGCACTATTATCGTCCATTGAAAGCAGGCGGGTAAAGTGTAGGCAGTAAACTATATGTGTGTACATTTTCTATCGATCATGGGAGCAGTAATTCATTAAATGATGATCAAATTATGGAGAAGAGCATTATAACTGGCATATATCCAGTGTGTTGCAATTGAGTACACTTTTTTGCAGATTCGAGTACCTGGATTAGTGGAGTCATGTATTTCCTAGTAAAGTATGTCACATTGTTGTAGTCTGCTGCATCCTCCGCAACGAGCACTCAGAACTACCTCAAAAAAATAGCATAAAATTAGATTTTTGTGAGCGTGTTTGTGCCGTTACCTGATTTGCATAATTCCTTCAGTGAATCGGGCACTAAAACTATGCAGATAGCACATGCAAATAAACGGTGCGGAATTGCCCCATTCCACTAACCATCCATGAGAGAGAGAGGCTTACTGTCCTTCTGCCCCAAGAAAGGTGGGAACAAGCAAACAAACAATTCGCTGGAGGAATGCGTTTCTCTGTCGTCTTTTAGAAGCGGATGAAAAGGGAACAAAACGGGGTGAGAACTAACAGGCAGACCAGCATGTCAGTTGTCACAGTTCTCTCTATTTGTCTCACACTGCCTCTCACTCCCTCTCTCTCTCCCTCTCTCTCTCTCTCTCTGATGGCCTCTGCCCTGACACTTCATTCTGCCGTTGAGCGGTCACAAAAGACTAGTAACTGCACTGCCTGTTGGATGTGTAAACAATGGCATTGTTTACTGTTTTGTTTATTATGCTGGGAGAGATTAGCTGTTATTGGTTTCCTCCAAGACTGGTGGAGGAAAAGCTGCTTTTAGCCACCACCCTCCCACACACACACTCAGTCCACCATTGAGGCTGTCACACCCCTGTCAGTTCCAATAAAAGTGCCCTACCTGAAGTATGCAGATGAGCCGCTTTGTGGCGTTTGGGCACTGGACAGGCGGCCATTCTCCGGGCCCCTTTCTATTATAGCAGAAGCTTGGGGGCCAGGCACTCCTGGGGTCAGGGCCTTTCACCCTCTAGGTCTTGACTTCTGCCACCGTCGCCTGACAAATCACCCCCACACACACAAAGGGCTGCTTGATCCACAGCGTGAGAGAACTGGCCCAACTGCAGCCGGGCTGAGCGAGCTAACGGCCCTCTTTTTTCTTTCCCTCCTCTTTGCCAGCCAGACTGTTACGATCAGACAAAAGGGGAAAGACGGGATGTTGAAAGAGGAAAAGAGAGAGCAGAAGAAAGAGAGAAGGGGGAAAGCCGAAAGAGAGACGTTTGGGTCTTTTCATTTGGGGTGACTGTGATAAATGGTTGCCCTTTTGCTGGGCTGTGCACTCCCACTGTTCGGTTGGAGCCCTGGGTGACAAGAGGGTCTTTGAGAGAGAAAGAAAGACAGACAGATAGACAGACGAAGAACGACAGACACCTTGCTATATATATTCTCTTAGCAGCTCTACGAGCTTTGAGAACAGGAGCCGAGGGCGGTATGTCGTAGATGGTGAATTCGATTTTTTATTCCTTATCCACTCACTACTGCACAGTCCTGGACATTGAATCAGCCAACCGTATTCATTTAAACAACTGTACAATAAAAAAAGTCACTTTTTCTTTATAATTTCTTTACATTACCTAAATTGTATCATAATTACATACTTTACATGCATGGCACATCCCATCCCCTTTATTCTATTATCTCGCACTGTCCTTGCGATGTAAAGTGTGAAAAAATAAAAATATATAACAGGAGCATGTGCATTAGTGCTAAATTTATCAAACAGACATGTTTAGTGTCTCTCTTCATTGCTGTTTGTTTGTGATGCTAGGCCAATTACTGCTTGCAGACTGTATCAGAAGGATCACCCAGAGCCCAACAAAGGCAAATTATCCAATTGAGAGCGTTACAATCTACTTAATTGGCTTCTAAAGGCTGATTAACAAGTTTGAATTAAAAGAGAAAAGGATGAGGAAAAAGGAGAAGGTTGAAAGGCTCTACTGAACGATATGAAATTCATGGTTGATTTAATTGTTTGTGATGAGCCCCTTTAAGAGGCAAGGGGGTGAGGGGGCTAGGATTACACGCAGCTAAAAGTCACTGCTCTGCCACAATAGTGGAGAAATTGGTTGGCTATCGCTATTCAGCGCACCTCGCCTCCTACCTTTAGCTGGGATGGCAGGGCTGTGCTGTAGTGTGAAGCTATGGGGGTGGAAATCAGAGGTTATGCTCCTTTTTTTCTTCATAATCTCACCCTAGAGGTTTGAGGAAACAAGTGTTGAGAAAGCTGAACAACTTTGGTTGGACTTCTGGATGGCTAACCGGATAACTCGCATACACGTGCACACACACACTTACTGTATGTCTCAGACCCATGCAAGCTCTAAAAAAAAAGAAAAAAAAAAAAAAAGATGTGCCACCATGCCATAATCTCCGCCTTTGCCCAGTGGCCCAAATTTAATCCAGCCTTTGATCCGCCCCCTAATCTGTGATTACAGGCCCAGTGCAGAGGGTGGGGTGGTGGGTGCGCTGCCTGGTAGAGAATCCTCTCTCTCTCTCTCTCTCTTTCTCTCGTCCCACAGGGAGTCTGCCAATTGACATGGGCTTTAGCGCCTGCTCTTCCATGGGCGGGCAGAATTAGACCCTAATGCCTGTTTAGGGAAAATACTGAATACAGTGAGCGTTGAGAAGCCCTTGGTGGCCACGATGGAAGTAATCATGCCTCCTTTTATAGCATTTCTCTTTTTTTTTTTTTTTTTTTTTGGGGGGGGGGGGGGGGGGAGGGTGGGGGGGGGCGTTTTAAAAGAGAAACTAGGACTTTGGCGTAGCTGTCATTGCACATAGCACACCCTAAAGTACATTGTTATTGTGCTGGACGAGTAAATCATTGAATAGATATTTAAAGTCAGTTGGCTCACTGTAAAAACTTGTCTGTGGCGACATTTCTGCAAAATGACTTTACGTTCATTCTTGCACGTTTCAAAGTGAAATCTCCAGTGTGTGACGCTAAAAACATGTTCAGTTTTACAGATGAATCTGGCAAAGTTTTATTAGGTTGGTTCTTGTACATATTGCATCAGTGTAGAAATAAAATGTCCCTAAAGCTCGGTTTGAAAATAACGTACCACCAACCCTAAACCTAACTGAAAGTGTTAACAAAAGCAAATGTGAGATAAAAACACATTTGCTGAACAACCAGGGCATTTTAGCTTTCAAGTCTTTGAGCTCTTTTATCATAACTTGTGCTTGACAGGACTCATACCACTCATGCACTCTGCAACACAAGTGCAATGCTGTGGCAGGTGAGCAAGCAATTTTACTACTTAAGAAAAGTCATGTGATGCAAATGTCAAGATCTATTAGTGTATAAATCGTACACTATGGTAAAAACGCTTTGAGATCATAACATAATATTGTGCAAGGAACTGTCTGAACTGAAAATAAGTCCTGTCCTGTAATCATTATGTCAAAAGGAACAAAATGTGTTAGTGTTTTACTAGGGTTCATTTCTTTACATGTTTGGAGTTTTGCAAAAATGTAGGTAGAGGCACATTTTTCCAATGAGCCTGCGTTGAGCCTATATTTCCATATCCATATCACAAAACCGTAACTGGCATACAAGCTGTTGTGTTGTATTGTGACACCATAACTTATTAATACAAATATTCATCTTTTTTGTATTTGTTTCAAGGCAGTAGAATGTGTTGTCTGACATTCTTTGATTTTAATTGAAAACAAAACTCTGAGCTTTGCTGTGAGAGTAGAAAATACTGATTTATTACCCATCCTGCGCTATCCAAATCATGTTGCTGATGAGCCACCCCACATGAATGAGGCACTTCAGCTGTGTTGTCATCAACTAATTTACTAGAGCATACTAAAACATTACTGCTGAGGTTGGCTAAGAATAATAGTTTACTCTACGGCACATTACAAATAATTGGGCCAAACCGGAGAAGGCCAAAGTACTGTTGCCTCAGACACCCAGAGGAGGGCTCTTCTTAGGAGACCGCTTTCTGTAGCATCATTGACTAGCTATGAGAGAATTTCAAAATAAACCACTTGAAGAGTTGAGGGAACATAAAAACCCTTTCCCAGCCTAGTGTTATGAAAGTCGCTTTGCTTCTGGTTTGAAAGTAACCAAGCCACTATGACAGAAATTACATTTTCGGGAAGCCTTTTTTTCTGTAGAAAAATAATGATCACCTCTGCTCATGACATTGTTTTCTGTAATGAATCACTCTTAGACGAGTGAGGCCTTGTTCTGTGCTTCCATTATGTGGTCTGACAGTGTAATAGTGATCTTGGCCCAGCAGGTCAAGAGGTGGCTGAAGCAGCCACAAAGGCAAGCAGTCAATAATATCGGGATCTTCCAAATCAATGGCATGACATTTAAAAATTGACCTTAGACCAGATGTAGACTTGGGCTATGGACAACATATGTGCAGCATGACATTATTTACATGTGTGTTATAAGGAACAGATAATTGCATATTTTGCTGAGAAACAGATCTCGATGCTTTATGTTTGTACAACTGCCAGTGGGCTTACATTGATTTGTGTATCATCAAACCTCACTGACTGAAATGCAGTTCTGTAACGCAAGATACACCATGTCTGCCTATATAAATCTGTTGGATAAGTAGTTACAGGCTCTACTGGCAGCAAAACTTAGTCATAAGTCTGTGAACCTTTTCACACGTCAGTTCAAAATGTTCGGACTGATTCCCCCGCCGTGCGTTTTTAATGCGGTATCATAGAATGTCTCACCTTCCGAATTCCATTGTCCTGCAAAGAGCTTGTCACATGACACTGGAGGCAGCATTCATGCTGGAGGACTGGAGTATTTTATGAGTAGTTTAGATGTTTAGTTTTATTTTTAGTTATAATCTTCCCAAAATCATTTGCAAACATGCAAACATATCATGGACTAAACCTAGATTTATCACTACGGAAATTAATACATTTTAATGCATCAAAATCTTATTTTTAGTTAAACTATTTATTGACTTGTTCAGATGATTTATCTAATATATTTTTATAAACATTTGATTTTTATAACTGTATCATAATTATGTTATCATAGAGAAGTTATTATAGCTATAAGCACAGCCAGTTTCAACCCGTTCTCAGGAAAAGTCAAAACAATTCATACGAAATGATGAAATTGTACAATTTAGGATGTAAAAAAATTTATAACCTAAACCTTGCCATGATTGTAATCTGCAAAAAAAAAAACTAACACTAACACTATATAGAATTTGTGCATTTTCAAACAATCCATGTTCTAATTTTTTATTTTATTATTTATTTATTTATTTTTTTTTATTTTTTTTTTTTTTGCACTGCTTAGTCTGTCACAGAACCTAATTTTACCAAGTGCAACATTCCAATCAACCAATCAGATCTGAGGGACAAGTTTACAGTTTGTTTATGTCAAGTTTAGGCTTACAACCAGGGTTAGGTGCTTCTACATCAGTGTTATTCACCTATCATTTCCCTCTGATTTTAGGGATAACTTAGGTTTAGGGGTAGGAATATAGTTAGGATCAAACTTTCAGACAGGAATGTTGTTCCAGAATCAACAAAATATGTTGACCCAGGAACACATCTAACTAGACCAAATTAGGACGTGCTAGTCTGTCAGAGCATCCACTTGTTAGCCCAGAAAGATCCATATCCATATCACAAAACCATAACTGGCTTACAAGCTGTTGTGTTGTGTTACTTTCGAAAGGTGATTTCTTCTATTTTGGTCACTACTGCAGGCATCGGTGAGTAGATATGAACTATATAACTTTTATTTGAACTTTGTATATTATTACCACTCTCTGCATCCTGTGTAAGAATGACACGCTCACATAGTCATTCATGATCTCACACTCACACAAATTACCTACTGTCACACACACTTCACCACGTTAATTTACTTGCAAAAGAAAAAAAACACGCACAAAGTCGTACTTCTCCTTACAGTCATCCTCCAAATCCTGATGCCAGGCAGCAGTGGAGGAGCAGGGCATATTTCTTTCCTTCTACTCAATGAAATGGAGCCAAACGCTCCTAATTAACATGGCGGTGCTCTGAATGGAGCTATGGCTCTCAGAGTGGCAGCAAAGTGTGAAATGCGCCATAAATCCATCTCACAGAGAAATGTGAGGACAGCACTGAGACTGAATCATCCTCACAGCATTGCACCAACTGACCTGGTGCCACCCTTCACTGTCCTATAGTACTACTTAGTGTAATGGGGTAACATAATAAGTAGGGCTGTCAATCGTTTGAAATTTTTAACTAAATTGATCATGTATATATGATCCAAAGACATCGCATTATTGTGTTGAGTAATGCATTCAATAGACAAAAGTGGCTTTCGAAGTTAATATATTGTTTTTAAAAACATTTAATATAGCTTTATACAAATGCTTTTAAAAATCAATAATTTAAAGGGGTGGTTCATTGCGATTTCTCTTTTTTAACTTTAGTTAGTAAGTAATGTTGCTGCTTGAGCATAAACAGTATCTGCAAAGTTACAGCACTGAAAGTTCAATGCAAACGGAGATACTGTCTTTTAAAGAATTCTCTGTTTAAGGACTACAATAAACGGCTGGTAGGGACTACAACGAGCTTCTTCCCGGGTTGGTGACATCACTAACCCTAAAATGTATATAAACCCTGCCCCCGAGAACACGCAACAAAGGGGGTGAGGCCATGTTACTGCATTACAGTACATAACCCAAATGCAATAGCATGGCATAAAAGCAAGATGACAAAATGACAAGTCATAACCGTAATTAAACTAAACTATATCTGTTCTATCTTAATGCAGCATATATTTTCTGGCTCTGTAAGCATCTTACAACAGTTCCCACACGAGCGATTTATAGATTATCATGACAGAATATGCTAATCAATGACTTTAATATAGTTAACTCCACATCAGCTACATAAATTCATCAACTAACCGTTCAGAAACGTCCAGTTACATTCAAAATGTTGTCACTTCTTCTTGAGTGTCTCCATCATTCTCCGACTCCGTTTTGAACATAAAAGGCTGAACAGTTTCTGGCATTTTCAGTGAGTCTGTTTCTGCATTAGGTAATGTGAGGCGCTGCTAAGTGCTAACACGAGTTCCTGAAACTCCGCCCCCTTTTGAGAGCAGCAGCTCATTTGCATTTAAAGGGACACACAAAAACGGAGCGTTTTTGCTCACCCTCAAAAAGTGACAAATTTAACATGCTATAAAAAATTATCTGTAGAGTATTTTGAGCTAAAACTTCACATACACACTCTGGGGACAACAGAGACTTATTTTACACCTTGTAAAAGTGGCATTATAACACCCCTTTAAAAATAATTCTATACTTCTATACTATACTTATATATTATTTTTAGTTATGTTGATCAAGTGATCAAGTTATGTTGGAATGTAGACAGCATGTCATTCACACTGCATAGGCCTACGTAAGTGACTGCATTTTGGGAAAAAGTTCCTGTTAATGTGTTATTCCTCTTTAGTTATCTAGTTCTGTAAGACTGCACAGTCCACAAGCAGGAGTTCAGCGCTGGGTTGGATGTGTTATGAATGTGTCACTTATTAAGGTCTCTTCAGTAAATGTTTTTCCTGAAATGTCTTGTCCACTGGTTTGAAACATTTTATGTTCACATGTGTGTGTATAAGCTCACAACTCTCCTGCATATACACACACAAATAGCCACAACTTTAACTGACAAGACAGGTGTTGACCCTTGACCCCCCCACTGACCTCACCTTGGTTTTACTGGACACAGACCATTGATTGTTTATTACACACACAGAGAGAGTTTTAACTTTACTTCACTATAGACACTATCTTTGACTCTGCGGAACATGACTCTTAAGCTAATTCTGTCAACTAGCTAGGAGGAGGGCTATCAGAGCCGTGGCCTGTAATGCAGATAGCACCTCCGTGTAAGCTATTACTCTAAACTAGGCCTGTTAAGCCTTTGGGGGGACTCAGCACAATATCGGGTCAGAATAAGAATGGAGTCTAAATGACTTGGCATGGCAGTAATGTAAATGAAGCCAGAGCTTTGCTCCAACAGCAGGAAGGTCACGGTCCAGCTGTCAGCTCACGTTTGGGACTAATCGTTTATATGCCAACCTCCTTCTCCCTCTCTTTCTCTTATGCTCATTTACCTTCTCACTTCATTCTCCCTGTGTCTGTCGCACAGTACTTCCTCCATCCTCATCTGTCTCATTCGATCCTTTTTTGCTCTTCTTCATTGTCATGTCTACCTACAGGCATCGCAGCAGGGTTGGGACAAAAAAAAAAGTGTTGCTTTTTTTTTTAGAGGGTTTTTTTTTTTTTTTTTTTTTTGACACAATTAAGTGGATAGCTCACCCAAAAATGAAAATTCTACCTTATGTTGAATCTGTATCTGTATGTGTTACATAAAAGCAGATATTTTGAAGAATGTTGGTAACCAAACAGTTTTGATAACCATTAAACTCCACTGTATGGACAAAAAAACACTCAAACATTTCTCAAAATATCTTCTTTTATGTTCCATAGAAGACAGAAGGTCACAGGTTTGGAATAAGAAGAGGGTGTTTAAATGATGACAGAATTTTCATTTTGGGGGGAACTAACCCTTTGATTTTTCAATTCAATTCAATTCACATTTATTTGTATAGCGCTTTCCACAATACATATGGTTTCAAAGCAGCTTTACAGAGAATGCATGTCAACATTACAATTTAAAGAATGCAATTTTTGGAAAATATCTCAGTATTTCCATTTACTTATACAGTGGAAGTCAATGATCAATAACATTTTTGGATTGCCAACATTCTTCAAAATACACTATATTGCCAAAAGTTTTGGGACACCTTCCTTTACGTACACATGAACTTTAATGACATCCCATTCTTAATCCGTAGGGTTTAATATGGAGTTGGCCCACCCTTTGCTGCTATAACAGCCTCAACTCTTCTGGGAAGGCTTTCCACAAGGTTTAGGAGTGTGTTTATGGGAATTTTTGACTAGAAGCGCATTTGTGAGGTCAGGCAGTGATGTTGGCGAGAAGGCCTGGCTCGCAGTCTCCGCTCTAATTCATCCCAAAGGTGTTCTATCGGGTTGAGGTCAGGACTCTGTGCAGGCCAGTCAAGTTCCTCCTCACCAAACTCGCTTATCCATGTCTTTATGGACCTTTGTGCACTGGTGCGCAGTCATGTTGGAACAGGAAGGGGCCATGCCCAAACTGTTCCCACAAAGTTGGGAGCATGAAATGGTCCAAAATGTCTTGGTATGCTGAAGCATTAAGAGTTCCTTTCACTGGAACTAAGGGGCCAAGCCCAACCCCTGAAAAACAACCCCACACCATAATCCCCCCTCCACCAAACATTACACTTGGCACAATGCAGTCAGGCAAGTACCGTTCTCCTGGCAACCGGCAAACCCAGACTCATCCATCGGATTGCCAGACAGAGAAGTGTGATTCGTCACTCCAGAGAACACGTCTCCACTGCTCTAGAGTCCAGTGGTGGCGTGCTTTACACCACTGCATCCGACGCTTTGCATTACACTTGGTGATGTAAGGCTTGGATGCAGCTGCATGAAGCTCTCTACGCACTGTTCTTGAGCTAATCTGAAGGCCACACGAAGTTTGGAGGTCTGTAGCTATTGACTCTGCAGAAAGTTGGCAACTTCTGCGCACCTCAGCATGCACTGACCCTGCTCTGTGATTTTACGTGGCCTACCACTTTGTGGCTGAGTTGCTGTTGTTCCCAATTGCTTCCACTTTGTTATGATACCACTAACAGTTGACTGTGGAATATTTAGTAGTGAGGAAATTTCACAAATAGACTTATTGCACAGGTGGCAACCTATCACGGCACCACGCTTGAATTCACTGAGCTCCTGAGAGCGACCCATTCTTTCACAAATGTTTGTAGAAGCAGTCTGCATGCCTAGGTGCTTGATTTTATACACCTGTGGAAGTGATTGAAACACCTGAATTCAATGATTTGGAGGGATGTCCCAATACCTTTGGCAATATAGTGTATCTTCTTCCAGTATGGCTTTAAACCCCATCAACTTTCATTGTATGGACAAAAAAAGCTCAAAATATATTTGTTGTGTTCCGTGGAAGAAAGAAAATCATACAGGTGTTGGAACAACATGGCGGTTAGTCAATGATGACAGAATATTCATTTTTTGAGTGAACTTTTGTATATTATTCTTCTGTGAAGTACAAACAAAGGAAATTGTATTGTGGAAAATTGTATTTGACCGTACAATTGTGGTCAGTGTTCACCCAAACCCTTCGTCCAATGTGGTTTTGAACCCTATTGACTTTCATTGTATGGACAAAAATAGTTAAAATATTTATACAAGTTTTGGAATGACATGAGGATGAGTAAATGATGACAGAATTTTAATTTTTACGCGAATTATCCCTTTAATGCACACGTATAGCTGCGTCACTCACATGTACACATGTCACATGCAATCAACACTTCCGTTAGCTTTGCCCATCACTGATACTCATCACTCCTTCTCGCTGCCCGAGACGTCCATGTCACGCCGCAGGTTGAGTTCAAGTCCTCCGGCTGGGTGAGTGGAAACAGCTGGTGCTCTTCAGGGCACAGAGCTCCAGGGCTCGGGGCTTTGCGGCCCTCTCAGTTTCAGACCCTCATCTGCTTGGAATCCCGAATTTCCTGCAGGCTGATCAAATGACAGCCCTCTTCACTGCATCCTTTGATATATGGACACCCATCTCACTGGCCCCTCAGCGTTGGGATTTACGCTTGACAACACAGTCAGTGTCACCTCCGCCCGATGCACTCACAACACACGTGCACACATAAACACACCCTGGTCTGGGGCCCCTGGAAACATTGGAGTCCTTTCACAGCCCTCCCAGAAGTTATTTATTAAATTTGTTGCATGGTGATATTGTTTCATGGAGACCCACTTAGTTTTGGATTGCACACTGGATTTTTCAATTATGTGGTTCATTTCACCCTGCTGGTGAGGGTTTACCCTCCTCAGGTTGGATCAAGGGCAGAGGATAGCTCTTTAATAACTTTTTAACAAGGGCACATTTCCCTCATTTGTTCATGTTTTTTATTACTTCTCTTATGTGCTTGATTGGAATGTAATGTGGAATTTAAGCGTAAACACTCAGAATTGTAAATATTTGGAATTACATGCACTTTTTCATTGGCCAACCCACATGGCTTGTGTTAGCCAGCAGGTGATTGACGGCTGCTGCTGTTGGTTGCCAAAAGACATGGAAGGATTTTGATTGGATTATTTTACAGGTAATAAGCAGATGCTTACAGGTGTAGGCCGTGAGATGCTATTAGAATTGAGGTTTAGTGAGTTTTGCTTTTGTTAAATATTTAAAGGGATAGTTCACCCAAAAATGGAAATTATCCCATGATTTACTCACCCTCAAGCCATCCTAGGTGTATATGACTATCTTCTTTCAGACAAACACAATCAGAGATATATTTAAAAATATCCTTAGTCCTCCAAGGTTTATAATGGTTGTGAATGGGAGGCAGCGTTTTAAAGACAAAAATAATGCATCCATTCATAAAAAAAGTAATTCATACGACTCCAGGGGGTTAATAAAGGTCTTCTGAAGCGAAGCAATGTGTTTTTGTAAGTAAAATATCCATATTTAAAACTTTATAAATTCAAATAACTAGCTTCCGGTGGATGACCGTACGCAGAATGTGCAAGTCGACTTGCGCCAAATGAGTAATCCTCTGACGCGATGTATGACGCAGGATGTAAATGGCCAATTAGAAGTATGTCCACCATGGAGTCACCCAGTACAATAAAGTCTAAACAGAGTGGCTTGGATTCTGTCCAGATCATCAAACATTAAGTGGCATTTGCAACTGACATGAAAGTAAGAGTATTGTATCAGTTATTGGGTATTTTGCTGAGATTTCTTCATTTGTTGTATAGTTACCAGTTAAGCATTGCAAAATATCCCTGATTATGAAAAAGTTAGTTCAGGCTCTACATTCTGATTGGATGAGCTGTGTTTGAAATCATTGTAAAATGCTGGCAAAAGCACACCAGAGACAGCATATTCTTTATTATAATGCAGCAAGTTGCCATGTTTAGTAACAGTCGGTTTAAATAGTAGGTTTCTTATAGGCACTACTACTCTGTCGCTGCTCATTTGAAGAAAGTTGAGCTCTTCAACCCTGCTGCATTTTTAGTGGTCTCTATCAGTAGTGTCACCGGAATTTTCCAATTCTCATTGAAAATGAATGATGTCTGCTTGCTTTGCCACTGAAAATTGTTCCTATGATAATGAACTATAATACTTGGTGGAAGATATCTTCAAAAATATCTTCTTTTGTGTTCTGCAGAAGAAAAAAAAAAAAAGTCATACAGGTTTGGAACAACATGAGGGTAAGTAAATGACGACATCATTTTCATTTTTGGAAGAACTGTCCCTTTAAGATATGTCCATGTATCTATATACATACACCGAGAAACAAGAATGGAGAGTTATGGAATCATTCTGGTCTTTTTTTTAAACTGAAAGACTAATTTTCTCTTTCATCATGGTTCATGGTCCGAATGCTGAAGGGAATGGGGAAAGAAAATGACCTCCACAAAAGCCCCAAGTCACTGCGTGATTTAAGAGCTTTGTTTTTGTAAGAGTCGCCCGTCATTAATATAATTCATTACTCATGAAAGCGTTCTGCCTTGACAATTCATCAGCTGGCTTTTCTTTTTGATTCTGAAACAGGGGAACATTTGGCCTGTCTGTATTGTTTGAATAAACGGAGGAGAGGGGGGGGGTAAGCCTAACCTTGGCCCGGCTGGGGTCGAGTGTGGGAAATGAATCGTTTCTCTCTTTTCGTTTTTCTCTCGAACACACACTCTCTCTTTTTTATATGACTCCCTAACTGGAGTAGGAAGGGGGGTTTGTCGGACATCTAAAATTTATATCCGAGAACTTATTGTGAATGTGTGGCAAGGCTGAGGGGAGTGGAGAACAAGAGGCTGCCCACCATCTCTTGCTTGCTTGCTTTTTTTTTTTCTTCCTTTCGTTCTCTCCCAACTGTCTCTGTTAATTGTGTAAATCACTGCAATAAAGTGGCCTTTGCATTCAGGCAGGACAACATGACCACAATGTGACCTTTCTGCACGGGACCTCTCTGACCCACACTCCTGGGTTCAAACGGTCAACTGCAGGTCACAATCCATGAGCGTATGTGTGTGAGAGAGACGGACTGATGTGGAAGTTTCAGAACAGTCTGGTTGAATCTTATCTAAATAGCATTATGAACGGATGACCTACAGCCGCACAGTCACAAACACTTACTCTCGTTCTGCTGCTAATGTAACATGCGCGACTTCCTGCAGTGATGTTTTGTTATGACATCAGAATAAGAGAGATGTCTCCTTTCTGCCATCCTTTTCAAGCTTTATTCATTCTTGTCTTCCGTTCCCTTCTTCCCATCTCTCTCACTGTGCACTCCTCCAACAGGTCCACCATCTATCTGTCTAATGGCTTTACAGAGAGTGTAAAACAGTTGTCAGGCCTTCTGCACTCACCCATCACTTTTATTCCCACACTTTCTACCTTTCCTGACATTGTAGTGCATCCCGAGGAGAGAGAAAGAAAAGAATACAGACTATCAGGAGAAAGATGCAGGTTAGACACAGTATTATGTTTTAAATATAATAATTTTACTTGAACTTATATATGCACTATTGTTCGATGTTATTTGTTTTTCAATCATAACTAAGTAATAACTTAAATGTTACAAATGTATTACAATATTGTACACTACCATTCAAAACTTTAGGGTCAGTAAGTTTTTTTAAATACTTTAATTCAGCAAGGATGCATTAAATTGATCAAAAGTGACTGTTTAAAAATACATTTATATTGTTACAAGAGATTTCTATTTCAAATAAATGCTGTTCTTTCAAACATCCTATTCATCAAATAATCATCAAGTAAAATATATATAATAGTTTCCACAAAAATGTTAACTGTTTTCAACATTGATAATAATAAGAAATGTTTCTTGAGCACCAAATCAGCATATTCAACCAGCAATTCGTACGTATTTTACGAGGTGGCTAATTAGTGGTTTGTTTTTTGCTAAATCGTGCTTATTATACGAGTTGCCTCATTCGTATGAATTCGTATAAATGACCTACCCCTAACCCCGCCCCTAAACCTAAGCGTCACTGGGATTTAGACAAATCGTATGAATTCGTACAAGTGAGGTCGTATGAATTCATATGAATTAGCCACCTCGTAAAATACGTACGAATTGGTCATGAGATAGCGTTGGCATATTAGAAGGATTTCTGAAAGATCATGTGACACTGAAGACTGAGACAAATGCAGCTTTGGTGAGCATAAGAGACTTCTTTTAAAAACATTAAAATAATCTTACCAACCCCAACATTTTGAACGATATTATTTAAATGAATATAAACCTAGTTGTTAATTGCTAATTTATGTTAGCTATTGCATAAAGAAACTAATGGTAACATTTAGAATGAACATATATGGAATCCTTCTTTCATTGTTCAGTTAAGCTAGTCCATCACTTGCTAAACAGCTTATCACAGGTAGTTTTCCCCCAAATGAACACAACTGGTTGAGCCAGAAGTTGGCATTTTATTTCAAACAATGTTTTTAAACGAGCTACAGTCTTTACACTCTCTGGGGAAGAGATTACGAAGGACTTCCTAATAGGCTATGTCTTATTTAAGTAAGAGAAGAGAAAATACCCTAACATTGCAAAAATTACACACTTCACCTGTAAGTGAGTCTTATGCTCTCTCCACTTGTCTCACCTCTTCTCTCAGCCCATCACAGGTAGCCTTCCTTCCCTCAGGCCCACATCTGTGGGTCACAGGGCTGCCGACATCATCACACAGCTGTCAGAGCTCCAGGGTGGGAGTTAGAACAACAGCGCTAGCTTTATTTACGCTAGCTTGAAGTGCGGAGGATCTGTCACAGTGTTGCAGCGGTCTCAGAGCTTGGCTCACCTCCACAGATGGCCCCAGTGCTCTGGAATTCCCCTCCTTGCCTCTTCCCCCTCCTCCGTCTCACTCTTTAGCCTTTTACAGTTCGTTTGTTTAGCAAGATGTCAGGCCCCAGAGGGCATGTGTCTTAGATATGGGAACAGTGTTCTGTTAAGAGCTTCAGCCTGCAGTGCCACTCTGGATGACCCCACACTTTCACATTGATAAGAGGTAAGTCTCCGCCAGCGAGCACTGAGGAGGAGAGGAAAGGATGATGTTGTTTTAATATCAGGCAATATGGGTTGATAATTAATAATAAAAAAAAAAATACAATAACAACAACATAAACTGATTAAATTCTCTTTCTGGGTTAATTTCTCTCAGGTTAATTACAGGTAAATTGATAAGCATGGAAAAGTTTTAGGGATGCGGCATTATATATATAATATAATAATAGAATTAAATATTTTAATAATATTATTTTTAAAATAAATTTTAGTAATTTACACAAGCACACACACAGACACACACACACATATACATATATATATATATATATAATGCTACGACATCACAACAATGTACAGTATTAAAAATTGATTTAATACTCTATTTATTTATTTATTTATTTTTTTTTTTTGCTAAAGACGATATTTATATTTAACAGGGTTATTAAATATTAAAATATTAAAGGATTAGTTCACTTTCAAATGAAAATTACCTCAAGCCATCCTAGGTGTATATGACTTTCTTCTTTCAGATGAACACAGTCGGAGAAATATTAATAAATATCCTGACACATCCGAGCTTTATAATGGCAGTGAGCGGGATCAACGAGTATGAGCTGAAGAAAGTGGCTCCATCCACATTCATCCATCATAAACGTACTCCACACGGCTCCGGGGCATTAATAAAGTCCTTCTGAAGCAAAGTGATGCGTTTGTGTAAGAAAAATATCCATATTTAACATTTATGCTACGTCCTAGGCCTTCCCTATTCAACTTACGGAAAAAGCTTAACTGACGTGACGCCAGTTCTGTTTTTTTTTACGTCTGGTGGAAGCTAGATATTTTACTTCATAACTTGTTAAATATAGATATATATTTTTTACACAAACATACCGCTTTGCTTCAGAAGACCTTTATTAACTCCCCGGAGCCAGATGGAGTATGTTTATGATGGACGGATGTGGATGGAAGCACTTTCTTGAGCTTTATACTCGTTGATCCCGCTCACTGCCATTACAATCTAAATGTAAAATTAGGGCAAATATATGAACTGATATTAAAAAATCCCTAATATTGTCCAGTAACCAATATGGTACCAATATATTGTGCATATCTAAAAAGTCTATTTTCATGGGCTTTCTTTGTCAGGGTATTTTCTAGACAAGGATGAGACTTGCAGAGAGTTTAGGAGCAGTTAGTTAAGTTAGTTTATGAGCTGTATGTGGGGCTGAAATGCTTTACTTCAACAGGCAGGCTGTGAAAGATACCTTTCAGTCAGTTCTCCTCACAAATCCTTGATCTTAGGCAGTAAACACTGAGCCTAGCATGCCAGTCTAATTTTAGTAAACCTCTCTTGACCCCAGGGCACCACCTTTTCCTAAAAAGATAACCCAAATCTCCCTCTCTCTCTTCCTCATTCACTCTCACTTTTCTTTTTCGCTCTCCGCCCCTCACTTTTGACCCAAAAACTACAGCGCCCCTGGGGTGACAGCCAAATCTTGGATGCGCGTATCTCAGAGTGAGTGTCTGCGTACATGTGTAGGACAGCTCGTCTGTATCGCTCAAGTATCTGATGACACTCACTTGTCGCTGATGGCATCTGGCTCATCGCCAAAACGGCAGATAAACCGAAGATGCCTGATGGAGAGAATGAGGGGAAAGAAGAGGAAGAGAAGGAGCGGAGGAGTGGCTCTGTCCTGGCAGGTCTCCGGCTCCTATTCCACTGATACAAGTTTAATCAGGCCTAATCTGCTTATCGGCCCCCTGCGGCTCCCATCAGGCTAAAGTACTTAACGGAGAGCATGCACCCCTAACACGCTGCCATTGGAAAGCAAAAGGAATGCGGATGAGGAGGGGCTTGTCTCAATCTGATTTATTAAAATATACTAAAATAAACTTCACTGTCTTTATATCCTTGGTATTTATCAAAGGAGTCAAATTTGTTCTCTTGCAGCTTAGTGTCTACAGTATATTTATTATATTATTCTCAATAATCTAGGATTTATGTTTAGATAGTTAGTAGAGAAAGTATAGAAACTACACTAGAAGCAATTTTCTAGTTTTCTTGGATAGACATGAGAAAAAGCAGCAGTTGAAAGTTTTCTTTTTTTTTTTCATTTTGATAATCCTGTAGTGAAACAGTAACCTCATCATTCAATTTACTGATAAATCATGTAGACTTCACTTTACACCATGTCCTAACCATAATCAATGTCATAAAGCAACAAGCGACATCACATTTTGTCTGTGACTTAGGCTACGTTCAGTCTGTCAGTCCAAATCCGATTTTTGTGCATATTCGATTGAAATTCGATCAGATTTAGCAAGTGCAAATGGCCAAAAATCATTTTGCGTGGTTTATCTCACGTTGCGTAAAACTTAAACGTTGCAGGCAGAAAGTCAGTGCAGAAACAAGGTTGTGTTGTTGCAAATTGTCAGACAAGCAGAAAATGACAATATAACGGAGACGAAACAATATAAATGTTTTAAAATCTGCTGATACGACAGCACGGAATAAAGCCACGCATACCAGCCTCGTTTCTGCCGCTGGATTATCATGTTGTAAATAAAACAACATATGTATTGCAAACCCCTCTTTGTTGCAGTTATTGTTGTTTTTTGGCATATACCAACGCAACGTCATTGCCATAGAAACCAAGGCAGATATTCTGACTAATAATCGGATTTGGACTGACAGTGTGAACGTAGCCTCAGTTCCTTATTCTGTGATGTCGATCTTAGTAACCCCGCCCACAATGAAAAATCATTGTACTGAAGTAACGTCCTCATGAATATTAAACATCAAACATGGACAAGGACAGACTGATGAAGTTTGTATATATTATATGACATATCCCTCAAGTTCCACAAGGAAAATCATATAACACATGCAGCACATTGTGCAACAGAGCGTGTGAGCAGAGAGAAATGTTCTGATTGGCTGTGTTTTGTTGTTGATAGAGTTATGTCATGCCCCATTTTCACATTCTGTGTGGACAGACAAATTACTTGTTTTGTCATGTCTGGTTAGGACACAGTGTTAGCTGCAGAGTTAGCTGTATCTGTTGAACCCATGATCATTAAATTAAAGATTTTCTGAGTTTTAAAGTTATGGTTGAGAGATCAAAGTGCCATATAGAGCTCATCTATCATCATCTATCATCTTAATTATAGATATAGCAGGATATAAGTGCATTAAATTGTCTAATTTTAAAAGTTGGAGTTAAAGGGTTAGTTCACCCAAAAATGAAAATCCTGTCATTAATTACTCACCCTCATGTCGTTCCACACTCGTAAGACCTTCGTTCATCTTCAAAACACAAATTAAAATATTAAATCCGAGAACTCTCTGACTCCTCAATAGGCAGCAATTTAACCACCACTTTCAAGGTCCAGAAAGGTACTGAAGACATTGTTAAAATAGTCCACGTGACTACAGTGGTTCAACCTTAATTTTATGAAGCGACGAGAATACTTTTTGTGCACAAAAACAAAACAAAAATAACAACTTTATTCAACAATATCCTCTTTTCTGTGTCATTGTCTCACGCTGTTTACGTTCAACGCTTCCGTGTTTACGTCTGATACTTTTTTAATCAGGATTCTTTGTATAGAAAGTTCAAAAGAACAGTTTTTATTTGATTATATATATATATATATTGTAGGGGAATTTTACAGTTAAAGACCCAAAAGACCAGATACTGAGTTTGAAGTTTCATCAGCAGAAGCCAGCTTCAAGTCTCACACAGAGTTCGTAAGCCGCTTTGCGTACATTCACATTTTCACAACAATTATACTCTAACAGAGTCTACTAACTACGTCATTACTAAGGTTAAAATGATTCTGATTGGCTAAGAAAAATAGACAAAATTAGTAATCTTCCACACATGGACAGATAGTGACAAGCATATCTCCATTCGTCAGGATGCTGACGAGGGGACCCTGAATTTAGGTACTGGATGTCCTTTTGGGGTCATGACATGGCGTCTTCAGGTCTCCAGCCAAAATGGCAGTTGTCAGGACTTGCACAGAACACTAGCCCACAAACACAGATACACAATTCACAGCTTCTTCAAGGCTGAAGCTGGCCTGAGCTTTGCTCTGAGCAGGAAACTTTCCCAAAACATACTGATAAGTTGTACTTTTCTCCCAGTGAGAGGTACAGACAATATTCATCATTATTCTCTAGTGTTTGAAAAGGAAAATAAATTCTTTAACATACGTTGAAGTCATTCAAATAATTTAACATTTAGAAAGATAAATGTTGATTAATAACTTATAAATCACTCAAAAGATATATAGTGAAGAAGCAGTGGATTCCAAAATCCACCTATCAATATATATATATATATATATATATATATATTATAAATGTATTTACTGTCACTTGTGATCAGTTTAATGCATCCTTGCTGAATAAAAGTATTAATCTGTTTGATCTGAGTTCAATGCATGTTCTCCAAGTGGCTCTAATGTGTTTGGCCTAATGGAGAAGCACCTGGTGCTCGTCAGCGAATCTAATCAATATGCAAGCCATTGATCAACACTCTCTCTCTCTCTCTCTCTCTCTCTCTAATCCTGCTCTTGTCAGTGGAGAGAGAAACATTGAACATGTCTGTGTGGTTATATGTGTGCACATGCACATAAGTAGGTAAAAGAGTAAATATATCGCGTATGGTGAATCTCTGGCAAATTCTCAGGGTTCATGACCTTTATCTGGGTGTCAGTGAAAGAGGTCTGCAAAGGGCAGACAGGAAAACGGCTCCGTCTGAACATTGCCTCCACATCTCTCCTCACTGATAAACCAACATACCAGCGAAAAAGTGAAAGAAACAGGCGCCTGATTAGCTGTTTACTGCTTCTTTCTATCTACCCAGTAAATGTCAATAGTAGCTCTTTTACAGGTGTCACCCAAAATGTTGGATGATCTCTTTGACATTAGCTCTCTACTCATAATCTCTTTGAAGACAACTACAAATACAGCCTGGGTTCAATAGGGTTGAGCCCCTCCTTAGCCAGAGTTCAAAGGTTCAACCTCACCAAGACCTTGTTTATCTCAATTTATCGCTCTATCTCTCCCCGCCCTCTCTATATAATACGTATGTTTGTGTATATATGGATCTCTGAGGGGAAAGTGCATCTTTCCTTTAAAACCCTATCCTTCTCTTTTTCATCTCCACCTCTCTCTCTTTGATTGTCTGGGCACCTGCGGTCCAGCACTCAGGGGATTAGGGGTTACCACATTGTCCTTGCCCCTTCTGTCTAATCCAGCCAGAGGGCTATGTGTTTACCTTTCACACCAGCTCCAATTTATAGCCCTCTTGACCCAAGCCAGAGAAATCAACAAGGTTTGGCCTGTCTGTGCCTGATCCCTCAAGCACCCCATGGCTTGGGTTCAAAATCCAGCTGGCTCTGAGAGTGTAAATGGCATAAATGTCATGTTTTTTGAGTTAAAAAGGGGTCTCATTTAGTAAATGTGGCCAAGCTGCACTTTAATGCTAGTAACTTTAGAGGAGGGTAGGTCAATTATGTAACACTCAAAATGCTATTCATACATAAAATCACTTGAATATACCGCTGCTATTATAAACATGTTACCATTTAAAAGATTGAGGGTTGGTAAGATTTTTTAAAGGGGTGGTTCATTGCGATTTCACTTTTTTAACTTTAGTTAGTATGTAATGTTGCTGCTTGAGCATAAACAGTATCTGCAAAGTTACAGCACTGAAAGTTAAATGCAAACGGAGATATTGTCTTTGAAAGAATTCTTTGTTTAAGGACTACAACAAACGGCTGGTAGGGACTACAACGAACTTCTTCCCGGGTTGGTGACATCACTAACCCTAGAATTTACATAAACCCTGCCCCCGAGAACACGCAACAAAGGGGGTGAGGCCATGTTATTGCATTACAGTACGTAACACAAATGCAATAGCATGTTACAAAAGCAAGATCACAAAATGACAAGTTATAAATGTTCTATCTTCATGCAGTGTATATTCTCTGGCTCTGTAAGCATCTTACAACAGTTCCCACATGAGCGATTTATAGATTATCATGACAGAATATGCTAATCAATGACTTTAAGATAGTTAACTCCACATCAGCTACATAAATTCATCAACGAACCGTTCAGAAACATCCTGTTGAACTTTGTCATGTTGTCACTTCTTCTTGAGTGTCTCCATCATTGTCCGACTCCGTTTTGAACATAAAAGGCTGAACAGCTTCTGACATTTTCAGCGAGTCTGTGTGAGGTAATGTGAGGCGCTGCTAAGTGCTAACTTGAGCTCCTGAAACTCCGCCTCCTTTTGAGAGCAGCAGCTCATTTGCATTTAAAGGGACACACACAAAAACGGAGCGTTTTTGCTCACCCTCAAAAAGTGACAAATTTAACATGTTATAAAAAATTATCTGTAGAGTATTTTGAGCTAAAACTTCACATACACACTCTGGGGACATCTTGTAAAAGTGGCATTATACCACCCCTTTAAATATTTTTGAAAGAAGTCTTTAGTGTTCATCAAGGCTGCATTTATTTGATCAGAAATACAATAAAAATAATGTCATATAGTGACAATATTCCCCCCAAACTTTACGGTTTTTATCAATTACTAATTCATGACATGTATTAATGCACATGCATATTTACATTGATAAATATAGTCTAAAAATTTTGGGGGGAAATTATGTGTACTCACAAATATTTAAGATTTAACGAAAATATGTTTGTGATTTTCTTGATGGTTACATTCCTTGAGTTGTTTTTGGACATATTAAATTGAATCTTTTCTTGAAAATATGTTTTTTGTTTGTTTGTTTTTATAATAGTTGGTTTCAACTATATGAAACCAACATGAATACAAAGATTACATTTGGCATGTGTTTTAAACTAGATTTGAAGATTTCTGTTCATTTTCCTCTTTGTGAACAGTTTTATATGTCATTGTCCCTGGTAATTAAGATGGTCATTTTCAACCATGTTCAATGTGCAGTCTGAAATTCTACAGTGATAATTGATATGTAGTAAGAACTAATAGGCCACAACCTCTCAAAGTTCAAAACAACGAGTCTATATGATATTTGGACAGTAGTGTGAAAGTCATTCTCACAACCCCTTTTCCCCTCAAGGAGAGCGTATGCTAAGTTTCACCCTCAGCCCAAGACAAGTACCTTCTGCTCCTCTTATCAGCGAGCAGCAAAGCCAGCCACAGGGATTCTTTTTAACATAACAACACCAAGACTCATCACAGCTCCAGCCACAGGGGGTCTGCCACACTTCTTACCCTTTATGAGGTGTGCTCTCCTCTGGCAGGCTGGACCACGGTCACCTGTCCCTACTGCCAGAAACTCATGTCAGGTCTCTGTTTCACTTCTGACCTGACACTAATACCTGCTGTCCCTCACTTTGGTAAACTAGCCAGGAAAAAAAATGAGGACCCGGGTAAATCACTTGGTACCTCAAGCAGAGATATCTTGGATGGAATGTGTGTGAGTATGGAGCTGGAAGTGAAAGCAATGATAACTGTAAATTGAATATGTTTGCCAGGCTAGATCTGTGAGGACTCTAGGGAAGTGTTGGTGGAGAGAAAGGCTAGTCTTTTCCATGTTTTATAACACCACAAAATGCATAATGGAGGAGGGTGTAAAGATAAAAGGAATATGTAATGGAAAGCTACTGCTGACTATTTTTTGTTGCCTTTTTCACCTCAAGAAGTTTTTTAGGAGAATAAGAAGGGCCGACCAGTGGGATCTAAACGGTGTTTAAAATGAGGGTCTATTAAATTCCAGTATAAGACCTTGTCATATCTTTAACTTTCATCTTCAAAATGTCTGAATAATATAAAACACTCTTTTGTGATTAATAAATGTGCTTCACTGTTTATTTGTAAAACTTTTGTCCACCACTTATTTAGCAAGGATGCATTAACTATCAAATTCAAAACCATACACATAAAACATAAGATAATTACCCACTAACACTTATATATATATTATATTAATAAATATCCTGACGCATCCGAGCTTTAAAATGGCAGTGAGCAATACCAATGAGTATGAGCTGACGAAAATGCATCCATCCACATCCATCCATCATAAACGTACTCCACACAGCTCCGGGGGTTAATAAAGGCCTTCTGAAGCAAAGTGATGCGTTTGTGTAAAAAAAATTTATACAAATTTAACAAGTTATGAACTAAAATATCTAGCTTCCGCCAGACCACCTTCCGTATTCAACTTACGAACAAAGTGTAAAACTCTCGCAGATTAAAAAGCTTATGCTACATCCTACACCTTCCCTATTCAACTTACGGAAAAAAAACTTAAATTAGGCAATGCCAATTTACACTTTCTTCGTACGTTGATTACGGAAGGTGTGGAGTACGTTTATGATGGATAGGATGTGGATGGAAGCACTTTCTTCAGCTCATACTCATTGGTATTGCTCACTGCCATTATAAAGCTTGGATGTGTCAGGATATTTATTAATTTATCTCCAATTGTGTTCATCAGAAAGAAGAAAGTCATATACACCTAGGATGGCTTGAGGGTGAGTAAAGCTTGGGGTAATTTTCATTTGAAAGTGAACTAATCCTTTAACATAAATTACACATATCCTAAAATAACATATAACACATTACAACACATACATACCAAACAATTTTACCCACCCCCACGGAAATTTATAATGTTATAAAATATTTCTTTTAAATAAATTTTAAATCCTGAAAAAAAAAATGTATCACGGTTTCCACAAAAATATTGTGCAGCACAACTGTTTTCAACATTGATAATAATAAGAAATGTTTCTTAAGCTCCAAATCCGCATATTAGAATGATTTCTGAAGGATCATGTGACACTGAAGACTGGAGTAGGAATCACAGGAATAAACTACATTTAAAATGTATTAAAATAGAAAGCTGTTGTTTTAAATTGTAATAATATTTCACAATATCATTATTTTACTGTAAATACCTAATTTTTTTTCTTTAAAAAAATCTTTAAAAAAAAAATTGAATAAGATTTGAACATTCACATGTATTGACGCTGTAAGGAAATAATGTTATTATTTGCTTGATGGATACACCACATGACATTTTTAGAGTCATAACATTTGCACTTTTGAAAATGGTATAAAGATTTTTTTTTTTTTTTTTTTTTTTCATGACTATATGTGAAAATGAGTTTAAAACTTTTTTTTTTTTTCATTATGGACCCTGTTATCACACCTAACCATGGGAAGTATATTAATGCTTCCAATGTACTCCTGATCATTCTGCATCAACCTGAGATACTTTAAGGTTGCCTAGACAGATGCTCATATTGCAAGCATTCTCCAATAATTTCTCTGGCCTGTTATCCACAGGGTCAATAGATATGTTCCACTGAGGTTAAACAAAGCCCCTCACTCACGTCAAGCTGAGGGAAACCAACAGACTCTGGAGCTATCAGGAGATAATCAGCACTAATAGGTACATAATGGCTAACAGTGAAGCCATATTTGTGTGGATGCATCACTGCAGACCGAGCGCAGACAGCATGACCTCTTCTTTCCACCATGTAGCAGTCACATAGTCTAGGAGTGGGGAAAGATGCCAGGAACCAACCCCCCCCGATTCCTCTCTCTTTCCCCAGCCTGTCTGCCCGAGGCCCTCCCCTGACTGTAGGCTTGGTATTAGCCTCATGGTTTTTCTGCCATTGACTTCGAAGTCCGACGCTCCTGGGACGAGGATGCTCTTTGCTTCAAGACAATGAGAGTTCTATGAAGTGAGTTCCCGGGCCGGGGTCAGGCAGGGGATATGAAAGAAGGAAGAGATGACGGCTGATTATGAGTGTTGTGGAATGGTTTGGCAGAGATTACAGGCATTGTCAGACGCAGTGAACTGCCGGAGCACAAATAAATCACTCCGCACCTCATGTGTTTTCATTTTGCCTGATTCCAGAACAACAAACAACGCAGAAACATAAAAGTCCATGTCAAACCATAATGGGACACAAAAACACAAGCTACATTGTATGCAGATGATGTAAGTCCATCAAGTCGTACCAGGCCAAGAAAACAAGAGCCATAGAGAAGTGCTGATCCCAAGTAGCAAGAATATTCCCCAAGGGGATTTGTATTTCTCTCTTTTCTTTTATTGCACAAATAAAGCATATACTTACTCTTCACTTTGCAGACTATTTCTCATGTCGGTCTTTGATATTGAAAAAACACATCCACCGTGATGCATAAACATTCTCACACACACAGAACCCCTTTCTGAGGACTTAACGTGACTTTAGTGGTGAAATCGCAGTGAGTGGGTCATGGGATCATGTGTTAACATACCCACACATGCAAGCACTCGGAGCTCTGCAGAGCATTCACATCTTCTGACAGCGTTTGGCTGCTTTCAAACTCTTCACGGTCACTCCAAGTAAACAAAGCCATTTTTTGTTGGGGCCAAATGCGTTGAAGCCACCCGCTCTGAGGGGGGTCAGCTAAGGGGAGATCGAGAAAGATATAAAGAGAAAGAGAGAAAGGGCTTGGAGGGGTTTTAGGTCTGGGTAATTGCAGCTCAGTTGAGATTGCTTTTGATCTCTGAGGTGTCCAGTCTTGGGCTGAACATGCCATGTTACAGAACACTCGCAGTTGATCAAGAGGTCAGAATCAGGTGAACAGAGAGAGAGGGAGAGAGAGAGACAAAGTGCTAAATAGGATGCTTCTGAAAGAATAGGACTTGGAAATTTGTGAATTTTTACCACGCCACACGTTTTCAGCCCAGTTTGTAGGAAGAGAGCGGAGTGTGTACTGCGCTGCAGTGCAATAACCCCAGATGGAGTTTAACCGAGTGAGCCTGCTCTGGGCTCACAGCTCTTTGAACTCAGCCTGTGCAGAACTTCAACTGGGTTAATCGTTATTAATTTTTAATGCAACATAAAAAAATGTTCCAGCACAGAGCAAAATCAAAGCCAGAGCAACACCCCTCAGCCCTCATGCCCTCTGAAATACGAAGAGAAAAAAAACAGTGATGACCATATTATGTTGCTGCACAGTTTGTGTGTCTGTGTGTGTTTGTTGACAGTGATTATATGAGGTTGGTTGTCCGTTTTAAACCAACAGATCTGTCCTTTTGGCTGCTTTAAGTGAATCTTTTTCAAGTCATATTGTATAGTTTTTAGGGGGGATTTAAGTCTATGATCCTATTTTTATGAGTGTTAGCAGGCAACTCACAGTAACCTATTGTGTAGTTTGTCATTGTGAACTTTGTAAGGGACGTTTTGAAATAACTTGTTCATCGTGCAGGTCAAAGAGTTTATGGGTAATGCGATGGCCAATCATATCAGCTGGTGAAGTGAATAATTTCATCACAGAGAAGGGCTGAATTGCTTTGCCAGGCTGCCATGTTCTGTGCTCCGGGCGTTAGAGCTCAAACAGCATGGCTAAATACCCGGCCAAACATGTCGTTCTTCAAACAGACTCAGGTAGTAGAGCTGCTGGATCCCAGCCAGGCCTCAGAATTAAGAGTTATTGTGCTCCAGTGGCGGCACTTCACTAGGACGTCGGTAAAGGACTCATAAGCAGGCCCACCTGGGCCCAGAGCTTGACCGCAAGCCACTTGAAATAGGACCCCGAAGTCCTCGGTCCTATTTTAATACCACTCTGAGACAACTTTATTTCAGTCTATAAATCATGATAGCGACAAGTTCAGCAGTTTGATTGGCCTGAAGCGCTTCTTCATCTTGTATTCCATTTTTAGTTTAGTACAGTTTCACGCTTGAGCGTAATCGCCTTGAAACGCATCTGAGCGTGCCTCTCCTGTTTTTCCCTTTCGCAAAGTAAACCGCACTGCAGCTCGGAGCACATTTAATTGAGGTGAATTGTCTTTGATTACTTACGGTTCTGAAAATGAGCACTTGTTTGTAGCTACAAGTCTAAGCTGATAAAATATTAAACCAGGAGGCTGAAGGAGCCACTTGAAAAAGGCTGGAAACAATTTGCGATGCTACCAAATTAAAGTTATTCAGCACCAAGGGTAATTTAATTACCATTCTTTAAATGTTTGAATGACTTTGACCTCTGTGGGGCTCCAGGGTCATGCAGGTGTATTTACTTACGCTAATTTAGAATCAGTAACATGAAACAAGCCCTCAAATCAAACAGGCCTCTTTTGTCCCGTATCTTGTTTCCATGTCCTGAAATTGACTCTCAGTGTTTAGATGGAGAATTCAATTATTATTTCTTTTCATATCATTAGCTGCCATGTTCTAATGAATAAATCTGTTCGAGTTTCTTATTAGCCCCAAGAGTAAACACTTTGGAGATGAGTTTGACAGATAGAAAAAATAAAGAGAGAGGGAGGGGGGAGAAAACGGAGAAAGAAAGAGAAAAGAGACATGTGGTGAGCGCTGACGGCCGTGCAGGGCTCCCAGGCCAGAGTGTGAATGGAAACAGGTGTGTCGCTGATTGTGTGGTGGGTCTGTGTGATGCCTATGTGGCATGTCTACTGGCTGGGTGTTTTGGGTCAATGGAGCACATCTGGTACTAGTCACAACAGAGTGCACACGTTCCCGGGCCCTGATCCGCCCCGTGAGGCTCACATCTGGGTTAGCTCTCGGGCTGCATGGGAGATGGATGGATGGGGCTAGTGGGGATTTTGGGAGATGCTCCAGGTGCATCTGGGGGAGGGGTTGAAGGGGGGGGGGGGTCTTTTTTGACAGACGTGTCTAGTCTGCCCCCGAGGGTTGCCCCGTGCCGGGTGAGCGACTTCTTCTCCCATCATGCCAGGGCTGGGATGCAGCTGGTGGGAGCACTGACGGCTCTCGTTCTTCTTTCGTTTCTATGTGCCATTTCTCTTGGGGGAGAAACATCTTATAGCAAAAATAGTAATGTCATTGTACCTAATATGTGATATTTTCAGTTTCAGCCAAACTGGCATATCAGTTTTGTTTTATTAAAAAATGTTCTTTGAAAACATGCTTTTGTAAACATCAAGAAATCTGGCCTTCTAATGATGTGTTCACATGTACCGTTGTTCTGTGTATTTCAATGGCAAAATCCAGTCATTTCAATAGAAATGTATGCAATCTGGAATTTCGCATGAGGGACGAAAGATTCACCCATGAAGACTTTGCAACAGGTTCAAGTTGATTACGCAAATTTTCCAAGTTGACCAACAGAAAGCTGCTTGGTCCATTGTCTATTGTCAATGGTGTCATGATATGTGAAGCACAGCTCACACAGAAGTTCAACACAGTGTTAGCTGTTAGTCAACGCATCAAATTCACCAAATTCCACTAACTTGAACCCATTGCGAAATCTGCTTGGAGAAAACTTTAGCTCTGACACGAAATTCCCAGTCACATGAATTCCTATTTAAACAACTGGATTTCACCCGCAAAATTTTGCTGAATAACAGTAAATGTGATCGACATTTGCTGATGTAACACATCCCTTAAGATTCTCTATTTCTGTAGAATGATGTATCTTCTCAGTTAAAATTCAAATGGATATTAATGGGAAACAATGAAGTCAGCACACATGCCCACCTGCAAGGTGATTGTATGACCACTGTGTTTATCGGGCCACTCAAACTTGCTGACCTTTAACCCTGTTCTAACTAATCTAACTTTTAAGCCCTTTGTTTGCATGTTCTGTAATCCTCATGGTTAATTACGTGATGTGACTGACCACACACTCACTGGAAACAATCCTGCATGTACATCAACTGGTTGTGCTCTGCACTTTGAGCCATCAGTTTTTTTATATGTCAGGTTTTGCCTACATTCTAAGGACCAGCCAATGATTCCCATGATGAACAGCTCCATAAATAAAGTATATAATGTCTTAGAGAAAATAATGGTTTTCAAGACGTTTAAAGTGTTCCTCGCCATTTTAAGGCTCAAAAATTGTCCAAATCATTTTTTTTTTTTTTTTTTAAATAAATATTTTAAATGTCAACAAGTTTCTTCTAAGGGTTAGATTTACAGGTAGGGAACAATACATATAACTTTCTTAGTATGCGTTTATCAGAGGTCCTCATTTAAAATCTTCCAAAATGTCAGTAGTATAGCACTCCCTTGACTGCCCGATTTTCAATGATAACGAGCATTGAGGACTTGTTTGGTAAGATCCAGAACTAGAAAAACTCAAAAATCACAAATACAAATGAATCTTTTTAGAGTGGTTGAGATGTATGTACAACATTGTTTAGACTTTTTTTTATTTTATTAAATTATTGTATTTATTGTATTGTTTGTATTTATTGAATGTTGAGTCTGTATTTTCCATGAAATAGCCTGTGAAGCTGATATGACAATAAACATAAATACTACAACAACACTGATATACATTTTCCAAGGTATGTGTGTTGTTTATTTGTTTTATATGGTCTGTTCATTGTTGCAGTTTTAGTATATGCCATTTATTCTAAATGGACAGTAGATGGAATTACAAGCAAAAAACATATAGCTGATTATACTTTAAAATTAATGCTCGAAATTTTTCAATTTCCCCCCTTTGTTTTATATTCCACACTCTATTAATCTCAGTAGTGCAATAGGAGATGTTCCCTCAGCATTGAGACATCACTCATATAGCACCTACTTCTACATCTCTGCACTGACAAACTCGGAATGCTGTTGAATGAGGGCTGTTTTTCAATAGCCAAAATGCCCTGCATGCAAGTGCAGAAACTGAGAATCAGCCAATCAGAAATATGTCTGTGGGGAGTGCGGTTATGGCTGAGGGTCTTTGAAAACTGTTTCCTACTCTCTCTGGAATGACATTAGTTTAGCTCATAAGTGAAGTTGCTGAGGCACCTTATTTATGCATGTTCTGCTTTCAGCAGCCGACACAAATCCAAAGCATGAGTGAGCAACCCTCTCCGCTTACAAAGGAAGCCAAACAAATTACCACACGTGTTATGGTGACAATTACAAAGCGCTACAGAAAGTTCAGTCATTTCCTTCTCTACCTCCCTCCCTCATTCTGTTTTGCTTTCTCCCTCTCTCATTACCTCATCTTGTACTTTGATTGTGTAAGGAATGTAAATGAGAGCTTTGACTCTGCCAAATGTAACATTGCGAGCACTGTTGCACAAAACAGTGCCATCTATCCAATTAAGATGATGAACACAATCACAAGTAGTGAAGGGAATAGATTTTGAAAATGAGCACAAACACGCCCAAATGCAGTATGTGAAAACCCCAACAAGAGATTTGCAACTCTTTCAAGAATCTGCCACTCATAGAAAGCATGAGGCTTTTTGGCCCTTTGGAGTTACTCCATGGAATTTGAGTTACATGAGTTGCTCCATGTTAAAAATGAAAGCACTGACAATTTAGGTGGGTGAGGCACTTGGAAAAGATACTCCCCCCCTTTTATCTCCTTTTTAAGAACCACATGAGTGGTTTTCTGAGCACTTAGGGGTCATTCATGGGCTTTGCTTTTGCTTGCTTTGTTATTGAAAGAGAAATATTTCTACTTGAGTTTGTACCGTACCTGAAGAAGAACTTGCTTCTTCACTGTTGATGAAATGTGTTCTATGCAGGTTCCTCTGTAAAACCAGTGAAGTTCACAAAAAAGTTCATTTCACTCAAATATGAATGAAAGTTCACTTAATATAAAAAAAGCTATATAAACTGATTTTATTAAACAGGACTCACACTGAATTGGCTACAGCAGATTTCTTGTTCTCAGAATGTTTTGCTTCAGAGTATATAAAAGAGTAAATGTTGAAATAAGAGTTATAAAATGTGTTTGTGCACAAGATTAATATAGGTAGAAATCTTTACTTTGATGGTCCACTTTAGACATTCTACTAACTATAAGTAACTTTGCAACTACATGTCAGATTATATATATTTTACATACTGCCTTGTTTGAAATGCAATAATATTGTGTATATTCCAGAGCAGTAGATTTTTTGATAATTACTTCAACACATGTATGTGTACTGATGCTAAATGTCTGTTAACTAAAACAAGAGTTAATTTTATCTTTTTAATCCTAAATCAGATAAGGTTTAGCTACACAATGTACCTGAGTATAGTTTAGAGTTATTTAAGAAATAATTAAGATTTTTCTTTTTTTTTTTTTTTTTTAATGAACTCAACTGAAATAAGTTCACAGTACTCAAAATAATGTTTTTTTTTTTTGTTTGTTTGTTTTTTTTTTTTTTTGTTTTGTTTTGTTTTCCCCAAATGAAATAAGTTAACTTGTTGGGTTTTACAGTGTTTTGAATCTGACTGCTCTTCATCACCCACACTGTAAAAAAACAGTTTTTAAGTACAAGTAACTTGGCTGTATAAGTCAATTCAACTTAAATGATATTAAATAGACTTTAAAAAATGAGTTTAATATTGTATAACTTGATATATAATGATGAGTTAATGTAAAAACATATGTTGTCATGACTTACTAATCATATCATTAGGGTAGCAAAATGTCCATCGGATGCATATTTTAGAATCTTGACGCAAGCAGTAGCTCCTTCATAAAATAATCACCTATTGTGTATTCTTTTTGGCATGCTATATAGGGAAAAAATATTATGTGTGGCTTTCACTTGCCCTCCTTAAAAAAAAAAAAATAAATAAAAATGTTTACTTGCCCCATTCAGTTCCATAATATTAGCATGGAATATCAGCATGTTTGTTTTTAATTGCTGATTGGTCTGATCCATGTCACAGGTAGTATATCCAACATAACATTGGCTTAGACAAAATTCAGTATTTTAAAATGGATAGTCAGAATCTTGACCCTGAATCATTGAAGTGGTATTAAACTGATGATCAACTCATTCCATTGTTTGTGGATCCAGAATTTTGATCTGACATCTGTTTCACATGGCATTGTGGCTTTTCAGATGTAGAGTCCCTGCAGACATGAGCTCTCGACCTAAATGTGTTTTCAAATATAGCTCTTTGGTCTGGTTGGGGGGTTTTAAATACAAGCAAAATTTGAAAACTGATTTAACACAAATACAATTCTTTGTATTAGATTACTTATGTTAATTACTAAGGGCAGAACAAAAAAAAATCATGACCTTTTTTGTGTGGAGAAGCCAAAAGCACTATAATTTGGGTGCATTATTAAACTATTTTCTTATACTTTGCATGTGGGGAATGTAGAATATTAATGTTTTGCATGTTCACATGTTTGAGTGTCACAGCTCTCTCTGACTTCAGTAGCTAGGTCAGCGCACAGTGTTGCAGTAAGACCATCATGGTGTGGGTCAAACTTCAGCAGACTAATCCCACTGCTCTAAGCGTTCAAAGCTCAGCACCCAGGAATGAATATTTGGCAAAAAGAAGATCATTGGACTAATCTAGACGGCACTATTTTCATTTGCCACCAGGGTTCAGTGAGCAAGACCTGGATGTGAACTTTTGAACCCTCTGCACAATAGCAGTAATACCACTTCACTTTAATGCCGTTCAGTGTTACCTTTAAGCCTCCAGTAAGCAGGATTTAAAAAATAATGTCCTTACATAGACTGTTTATCCAAGATACCCTATATCCCTCCACCCTACGCTAACACACACAGTCATACCCATTCAGTTACACACACAAATTACAGCACTCACATACATTGACCCATACACACTTGCAGCCCAGCTAATAGGGTAGTTTGAAATAGTGCCAGGATAAGCATACACCCGCTTTACCCTTGGTTGACTTTAATGGGGTTAAAAATATTTTCCCTTCACCAGTGTACACATTAATCATGTGTCCAGCGGATTTGGACAATTGGGGGAGACGGGGCCTGAGCAAAAAGTCCAATTAATTGGGCCTACCCCAGCGTTTCCTTGGGTCACCTTGGGTTAGCTGTCCTATGTTTTCCAGGTCAGGTGTTCAGGGGTATGTGTGTGTTTGGGTATGCACCTTGTGGCCGTGTGTGAGTGTGTTTGTATTACAACTTTATGGTGGTCAGCAATGAAAGTGTGTTTCAGCATGTTCTAGGACACTGGGAAACCCACCGTGTGAACAGTCAAGCTTGTACAACAGCTGTTTGCCGCTGGCCTACCTACAGTAATTGGCACCGGACTGTATATGATCTACAATTTTAGATCTGTAATAGTTTTTATACACAGTCTATTTTGCTTGCAAGATCTGCATTTATTTGATCTAAAATACAGCATCAGAAAACAGTGAAAACAGTGATGCTGGAAAAAAAAAAAAAAATCGCTGTTTGGATGTTAATAGGCAAATACTTAAGAGTCTATGGATGGATTATTTTTCTAGCATGTTATATGTTTGGCAACGGTTCTTTTAACCCTAAAAGATGGAGTGTGTAGCTTTTCATTTCTTAAACAACCATGTATTAAGATCATGGCCATATTCCAGGATGACAATGTCAAGATTCATCAGGCTCAAATTGTGAAAGAATTGTTGGGAGGGAGCATGAAGAATCATTTTCACACATTAATTGGCACTGACCTTAACCTCAGTGTAAGTTTTTGGGATGTGCTGGAGTAGACTTTACAGAGTGCTCACCTCTTGCATTGTCAATACAAGATCTTGACCAAAAAATGATGCACCTCTCGATGGAAATAAATGTTGTGATGTTATTTCCGTCAGTTTTTACAATTTAAAGTAACTGTTTTCTATTTGAATATATTTTAAAATGTAATTTATTTCTGTGATGGCAAAGCTGAATTTTCAGCTTCATTGCTCCAGTCTTTAGTGTCACATGATCGTTCAGAAATCATTCTAATATGCTGATTTACTGCTCAAGAAACATGTATTATTATTATTTATGTTGAAAACAGTTGTGAATAGAAGTTCAATTTGATGAATAGAAAGTTCAAAAGAACAGCATTTATCTGAAACAGAAAGCTTTTGTAACATACACTACCATTCAAAAGTTTGGGGTCAGTAAGAATTTTTTTTTTTTTTTTTTTTCACTATATTTTTTCACCATATCACTATATTGGACAAATTTACTTTTGTGGAAGAACACTTCATTTCCCAGAATGCATTACCTGGGAATGCAGTTTTTGCTTTTTGTACCTGTTTTAATTGAAATATTTTAACCATCTTTGTATTTTGGTAGTGCTTTACATTTACAGTATGATCCACTTTAGATTGGATCTGGATGGATTAAAATGTTCAACACTGCTTTTAATATGGTTGTTGAACAATGCGAGTCCATTTTTCTTCCAAACTCAAAACAGACTTGTATTTAAGGTTAATGTTGTTTTCAACACAGATTTCTTCATCTTGACAGATAACGGGGGCTAAAGTAATATGGGTAACACTTTAGTTTAAGATCCAATTCTTACTATTAACTATTTGCTTATTAGCATGCATATTACTAGGATATTGGCTGTTTATTCATACTTATAAAGCACATATTAATGCCTTATTCTGCATGACCATATTTTACATCCCTTAATCCTACCCAATACCTAAACTTAACAACTACATTACTAACTATTAATAAGCAGTAATTAGGAGTTTACTGAGGCAAAAGTCGTAATTAATAGTTAGTTAATAGTGAGAATTGGACCTTAATCTAAAGTGTGACCATAATATGAAATAAAACTGTATGAAGATCCAAACCACTTGAATAGCTGTCATTTCTTAGTATTAATAAGTCACCTTAGTATCTGGCTGTAGTGTATTTTTAATTTAGATTATTCATGTTTTATTTATTTTAACTTTTATTTAAAACAAACACAGCAAAACTACCTTGTAAGTAGTTCCTCTGCTGACAAATATTGTTAAACTAGGGTCAAGATGTATTCCTTTGCTTAAAAAAGATGTTAGGGACAATGGAAACCATATCAGTTGGCACCAGGGAGCAAAGTACAGTCAAAGAGCTGCTCTGTTGTTTTTCCCCCAAGCTCTGGAGAAAATTCCTGCTTTCATGTGTGTTTAGCTCCAGGCAACTTTGTTTAGATATGGGCACTGCTGATGCCATTGCAACTAGAAGCAGCCAGGGGTCAACTGCTCTGTTTTCAAACTTGTGTTATAGCTTTCACTCTTTCCTTCTTGCTTTTGAGCTTTACCACCTGCGCCCATAACGGGAAACATACTGTAGGTCTTAACTCCCTAACGCAAGCCTCCCGTTATTCTTTTACATAGTATGATGCATTGTCAAGCTGACAGGTATCACTGAAATTGACAAGATTATGTTGGTTTGTCCAAATAATTTTTTTGTTTTTGGTGGTCTCAGTTTTCTGTTCTTTTTTATCTACTCATTGTTTCCTACTCCTGATCTGTTTGTGTGGACACAAGAGCAAAATGTCTCCTTGAGTTTTGTTCGATGCTGCATCCTGACAGTTGATCGAAGAACTCTGGGACTGACATCTGTCAGTAAGATGGATGGATAACTCCTCGCCTGTAGGCAGGTTTTCATGACTCCTCATTTCTTATCAAGTTTCAGGTGATGGAGTGAACTATGTGCATTGTGAAGTTTGGTTTGTGTCGAAGGTTGATAAAGAAAAATGCCCTGAGGCTGGAAATAAGATCAGGTTTACCGCAGCTGTCTCTCGTACCAACTGCGGTCAGAGGTCACCGAGCAACATATAAAGATTCTTTTGTAATTGCCAGAGAAACCAAAACAAGGTTAAGAAAGCAAGCTATTTGTTTCCACTTATTGGCTATAGCATGGCAATGAGTGAGGTATTCAAAGACCCGCTGACCTTGTCAAATGAAAATTGAACAGAGCTGGTTTGGAACAAAAATGTCTTTTTGAAATTCTCGTGGAGGAAGGTAACACAAAAATCCAGAATTTAGACATTTACCAAAAATTGCTTTTTTAAATTTCCACTACATGCACTACCATTCAAAGTGTACAAATATTTACTCAAATAAGTACAGCCTTGGTGAGCATAAGAGACTTCTTTCAAAATCATTAAAAACATTTAACCAACCCCAAACTTTTGAACTGTAGAGCAACAAAATATTTGATTTCTTAATTTGCCAAATATAGCCTCATATGAGTTGCCATGCATCAAAAATCTCAATGTTTGATGGTGAGGAATTCAGAACTTTGTAAATCCCATCTCATATCCAACTACAAGTCTCCACTAGTAATGCTAAACCCTGTTACTGAGTGGTTTATGTTAACTCTAGCCCAGAATAGCGAATCATCGTGTTGCCGGCAGCCATAACAATTAAAAAATAAATATGCATTCAAAAGAGATAAAAATGGAGAGCAGCAAATTGGCCATGAGATGATGTGGGAATGAAATTCAGTTTTTTGGGATATGTGTTTGCCTTGCCATACTGTATAAGCTTCCCAACTTGCTGATATCTCTGTATAGATGTGTTTATTAACGGGAGCGAATTATAGGTAGTATAAATTTTAACTAGTAGCTTATTAGCATGCATATTACTAGAATATTGGCTATTTATTAGTACTTATTAAGCACATATTAATGCCTTATTCTGCACAACCTTATTCTACATTTTTAATCCTACCCAACAACTACCTTACTAACTATTAATAAGCAGTAAATTAGGAGTTTTTTGAGAAAAGTCGTAGTTAATAGTTTATATATGTTCCCTATACTAAAGTGTTACCAAGTTCTTTTAAAAGTTTTTTCTAGTGACTCATTTTCATTGTTTTGAAAAATCTCACCTATTACCTAATGTCACCTATCTGTCACCTATTAGATCTACCAATGTTTTATAGCTAGATACCTACCACAGAACCTGAAGTGCAACATGTTCCTGGAGCAACATCTTTTTTGATCCTAGAACAACATTCAAATCAACCAATCAGATTTGAGGGACAAGTGTATGTCAAGTTTAGGTTTACAACCAGGGTTAGGTGCTTCTACATCAGTGTTATTCACCTATAATTTCCCTCTGATTTTAAGGATTAGTTATGGTTAGGGGTTAGGTTTACGGGTAGAGACATGGTTAGGACTAAATTTTCAGACAGGAATGTTGTTCCTGGATCAACAAAATGACCCAGGAACGCGTCTAACTCTGCAAAATCAGGACGTGTCTAGATACCAGCTCTTAGTGCATTAGTAATGCTCTTTGATCTACCAATGCTATTAGTACTATTAATAGTAGTAAATAAAATCCTGTATATATCCCAATGAATGTCAAGGAATATTTTCAGCCTTGGATTTTCAATTTTGTGATGCCTTATGATGGCAGTTTATAAAGATATAAAATCAGTCTTAATTTCCCTCATCTGCCATCATTTTTCAAATCATAATTGCCAATAGATGACACTGTGACTGGATCAAGATCAACCTTTTTTTTTTCAATTTCAAAATGATTTATGCAACTTTTTCATCATATTCTTACTCTTTGTGAGAGTCTGCCCATGGTAAGGAGTATGGTTAGAAGTTTTGAATGTTTTGACATATTAATAGCTTCTGTCTTACTATGGAAGCTGTGAACCATGAAGCGCAGATGACTAAACCCGCCAGGAGGCTTTGTATGGAAGACTCCTTTCCCTTGTGCTGTGCTGGTGGACTTCCTGGGTAGTTTTGATGCTGTATAGCCTGGGGAAAAGCGACGGGTGTCTGTGATTCTTGATGAACAACTACATTTATGATTTATGACTTTTTTCAGTGAATGATTCAAATGGCAGATTTATTGTGTGGAGCCGTAGAACCTATACGAATACAACAGTCAAAGATGATGTTCATTACCAACTTCGGTCCTAATGGAGACTTGTGGGGGGTTGTTGTTTTTTTAGAGTGAGAAAACAACACATCAGCAAGAGTTTATAGCTCACTTTTCAGTGAGCATAATGTTGCATATCAATAAATAATCTTGTTGGTCAGCCTTTTCTCATCGTCCTGCATGGTGGCATCGTATCACCAGGGTTACATTAACCCCCCTCACTTCTGCTCCGCCAAACAAGCCCTGAGCCTAATATAGGAACTGATTAAGACATCAAAAGCACATCAAACCCAGGCTGCCTGATCAGGACTCTTCACTTCCTGTGTTGGAAACGCCTGCTCCATCCCCACAGTGAGGGCTTTATGACTCCCAGCAGCAGCTCTGTAACCGCGCAGTGCTAGAATCTCCACCCCGATCGAAAGGCTCCCTGGGGCCCTTCGAGTGTGCACACAAGGAGCTAGTGATGAGTCAGTGTTGTGCCATGGAAAGTGCTGTACAGACGCTCGCAGTAGTGTAGCTCTGGGCCTTTTCTTTTACCCCATTGTCTTATCAGCCCAGTACCCAGCGCTTTCTCGCACCGCTCTGCGCCTCCCCACAGGGCTTGGTGGAAGAGAACGCAAGCACATATGCCAAACTTTGCCTCTCTGAAAAGTTTTCTGAGCTTTGCATCAGTGTAATGTAAGGATAATAGAGATGCAGAGATACAGACGGGCATATTCATTATTCATGTAAAGATGGAGAACTAAGTGGTACAGTCAGATACAGTATTTAAACCTGTGCACTATACAGATCAGTGTTCGAAAGCGGATTATGAAGAGATTTTGGATGCATTTTTGAACATTACCAATGTTTTTCTTTTTTTTTTTCTTTAATAATTTTTATAATTTAATTGGATTGAAATTGCATTGGAATGATTTATCACTCATATCTATCTGATTACATTGATTGCAATGTAATATTTAGGTTATCATTTCTGCATACCATAAAGCAAGAGATTATTTTTAATCTCTCAGCCTATAGCTCTCTGTTTCATAAAGTCACTTTTTATATTTGATCAAAAAAATGAGCAGCCATTTGAATTCATCAAAGACTAATTCTGGCATAATTTCACAAATAAATACAAAAGAACAAACAGCTTTTGAACATTTCAACATTTTCCCCGCTGCTGTTTTCATTTGCTATGGAAATCTAAGTACACAGACTTTGTTTTATTTAATTGTTTCATCAAGCTTAAGGCTTTTACAGAAATCCTTCAGGATATGAAGGCTTTGTTTTGTTTTGTTTTTTCTTTGTAGATGTAAAGCAGATAAAATATATGGAGCCTTGAGCATGCATGTTGCCAGTGTTTACTGAAACATGGTTGTGGACAGTGACATTAAGACTAGTTTAGTGCACAAGGTAATACCTGTTCACAGAATCAACCGGATATTGTATTATAATGAGAGCAGAAGAGAGAGAAAAAGTGTGAAACCTTGAGGAGCAGAGAGAGCAAGAGAGAGAGATATTCAAGGAATAACTGAGCATGCACCCTGTCAAGGGGGCACAGCCCCAGTCAAGCCCTGCGGGCACAATCATTTGAGCAGGCGAACCTCTCTCTCTCTTTCTCTCTCTTTCTCTCTCTACCTGCGGGGCAGCAGCAGTGCTGTCAGCTTGAGGCTTCTAATTGAGTTCTCATTGCCTCATCATTATCCCTCCCTCCATCCCCCCATCCTCTTTTTCTTATTTCAGATAGTAAGCACTTTCTCCATATTAAGATGTGAAATTCATTTTGACAGGAGGGCTGAAAATAGAGTGGAACTTGTAGTGTATTCTGCTTGGTTTTCTCTTCCCCTCTTCTTCTTTCTTCACTTTTTCTCTTCTGTCTGTTCCAGTCTTTCTAGAATCTGCTTGTCTTGTTTTGCTGAGGGCAGAAAACCCCTGTAAGGTTTGGGCCGGCCCAGTCTCAGTAATATTGTCATTAAATGAGTGTGTGTGTCAGAGAGAGAAAGAGAGCGGGAGAGAACGAGGGTGGCCACAGACTGCCTGCTCAGCCAAACAAATTCAACCACTCGTGAAATCTTTGTGAATCAACTCCTAATGTAACTTAATGCCGTAACAGGGGGTTAGAGCAAACAGGGAAAATGCAGATATGTATTCATGCCTGACAGAAGGGAGAAATACAAGAGAGAGTTATTTTCTTTATGTCTGGACAGGTTGAAGATGCTTGTTACGGATATAATTATGATGTCCTGGCGTGTATGCATGGCTGAATTCAGCCCCAGTGTGCTATGTTTGGATAGCAGCCATACTAGGGATATGCTAACTCGAACAAACAGCTCTGACCTGAATGCACAATCTTTTAGCTTATAATTAGTGGTGATTGGGTGAACATCACATTGCATTTCTAAACCCCCAACACTGAGTATTACATTAATAAAACTGGGGGGAGTCAGCAGACTTTCTATTTTCACCTGACAGATTAATATATATATAAGTATTTAGAAATGTAGTTGATCTTAAAGGGTTAGTTCACCCAAAAATGAAATTTCTGTCATTTTATCGCTTCATAATATTAAGGTTGAGCCACTGTAGTCACGCTGACTATTTTAACAATGTCTTTACTACTTTTCTGGACCTTGAATGATGGTAATTACGTTGCTTGCATGGAGGATTTCATCAAAAATATCTTAATTTTTGTTCTGAAGATGAACAAAGGTTTTACTGGTTTGGAACAACATGAAGGTGAGTATGACTGAAATTTCATTTTTGGGTGAACTAACCCTCTAAGAGTATAGTCTAACCTTTGAATCATCAGTAAAAAAAAAAAAAAAAACGCAGTCTGCATTGAAGACACTGCTCCTCTGTTCCACTTGTGTGTGTCATTGAAACCCACCCCAGAGCGACCGCGGTCAGTTTTAAATGCATTCATGTGACTCCTTAATAAGCTAGGGCTCCTGACAAATGCCATACAACATGATATAAATCAATTTCCTTTATCAGACCTTTCTAAGCTGATAATCTACCAATGCAAAGGAAACAGGAAGAAATGATTGTGATCTGTAGTCTAGTCTAGACTCTGTTATAGACTGTGATGCTGATGATTCACTAAAATGACACTGAAAAAAAAAAAAAAAAAAAAGACCAAACGACTGGCTGTATACCCATAGTGAGTCAATGTGGGTCAGTCTCATAGTGAACCGCGGTCAGAACTCTGGAATAATACATTTGCTACTAAACAGAGAGAGTTATCAACTCTAATTAGTACAGTATAAGATGAGATCAGCCACAGCCAGTGGCAATTTTAGTATGGCAGATGCTCACACAGGTCAAAGAGGGATAATAGTGTGATGTCAATGAGGGTCCGATGGCTGGAGTAAAAAGGGTACAGGAGCTGATGGCAGCCTCTTTGCTCAGAATATTTCATGTTTGTGTGTGTGTGTTTATAGCAAGTTTGTCTATGTGTGTGAACAAGAGAGTAAAGGAGAAGAAAAAGACAGAAATAAATTACAAGCGAGGGTGGTGTGAGGCAGATAATTGCTGCTGACAGTCCAGCGTGTTCATTTAAAACTGAGCCCAAGACATCAAGATACAGACGTGTAGAAAACAAGATGTAATCATTGAAGTGAGGAAATATAGACACCCTGTTTGTCAGCACAATCACTCATTTTTCATGTTTACAAGAATAGTTCACACAAAAAAAGATTCTGTCATCATTAATTCACCCTCATATCATTCCAAACCTGTATAACTTCTGTGGAACACAAAAGCAGAAATTTTGAAGAATATACTGTCCGCTCTTTTCCATATAATGAAAATGAATGAGGAGTGCTTCACTAAAACATTTGTAAAACATTGTAAAAATGTCTCAATCTCAGATGATTTATAATCATATTACCTAATCTCCACTTTATCATTTATTTCAGATGTAGTGTCTTTTTGTGCACATTCTTTGATGGCATTATAATGATATATTAATCTATCTTTTTTGCATGCTACAGTAGGCTATGTGTGCGTGCTTCCATGCTTCACTTCCTAATTTCAGTTCTTGAGGGCGCCCGGCTCGCATGTAAGATTGAGTTTGCCCATTGGCTTCTGTGCATTACTGTACAGATGGCATTCGCTCGCCCCTGCCCATATTGCCCACAAACCACTTGACATTTTAATCGACATTTCCTTCAGAGCTCCCACATTAAAGGCCGTGACATTTCATTTGCACATGATGTTGATTAAAACATGGTTACATACTTCAAAATAGGACAGAACCAAACCTGAGAAAAATGAAGGGAACCAAAGAACCTCTAAGTGCCTGTGCAAACCTAACAAGATGCTCTTTAATATGAAAAATATAGAATACACCACCAAGAATATTATAATATGTGCTATTGTATAGAATATGTAATATATGCTAATTTTGCTCTTTGCTTGATTTCAGTCGACGCCGACAATTGCGAAGATTTCAGATGACGCCAACTTTGTATCAACATACAAAACTATCATGTATTATCCTTATATTGTTAGATTATCTGGTAACACTTTACAATAAGGTTTCATTAGTTAACATTAGTTAACTACTTTAGTTAACATGAACTAAGAGTTACTTCTACAGCATTTATTTATCTTAGTTCATGTTAAATTCAACATTTACTAATACATTAAAATCAAACGTTGATTTGTTAACATTAGTCAATGCACTGAACTAACATGAACAAACAATGATCAGCTGGATTGTTATAAACTAACATTAACAAAGATTAATAAATACTGTAACAAATGTATTGCTCATTGTTAGTTCATGTTAGTTAATGCATTAACTAATGTTAATAAATGAGACCTTATAGTAAAGTGTTACCGATTATCCTTATATTGTAATCATTACGGACACAAGTTGTTCTGCCCAACATGTTCGTTGTATCTGCATAACTGAATACACGACGTTAGCTAAGCACATTATATATGTTATAATATAGTGTATTACTTCCATATGGACATTACTTTGACACACTCATATCTGACTGTTAACATAAAACATCCTAAATTGTAACACTGAAACAAGCATTTTCTGTAAAGCTGCTTTGAAATAAAATGTATTGTGAAAAGTGTTATACAAATAAACTGAAATAAACAAGAATACGCAAGAGTTGAATATTGAATATTATTATTATTGTTAATAATGTAACCACTAAGTCAAACTGGTAAAATAACAACATTCACAACATTTATAATCACCACCTGGAGCAATAAATCTTTATGTCATACTCTTAATAATAATATTTGTTAAATATTTGTAATGTATATTTATTAATTGTTGTAATAATAGCTATTCTTATTTTTATCATCTCATCAAATAGTATGGTATAGTATGGGTTCTGTTCAACAGTGAAAGTTCGAAGTGAACTTTTCAGTCAAATCCAGAGCATATCTGACATTTCTTCATGTAACTTTGGACAAGGCTGACCACCATCTGGAAGAATGTGAGTGAAGAGGCTTCATCTCCATCATGTCACCTGGTTTTTTGGATTGGTAGCCCCAGCTGTGTATCAGTCTTTTCCCCAGGCTGTGTCCTACCTGCCATATCTTATATCTCCTACCCCTCATGTTCTCTGCCCTAGAGGAACCAGGTCTGGTGTCGACTCCGCACAAACTAAACGTCCACATACTGTCAACTCAGCTGATCTGGTGTCAGTGCTGAAATAGCAACTGACATGCTATTGTTCTCCATTAAGACATCCAAACATCTTTGAATAAAAAGTTAATGCAGATAAAAGTTAATGTTTAAAGCCGTTAGCTGTTACATGCAGAGTTATGCATAAATTGAATGAATATTACATGGAGCTTTTATCTCATAGATAACTTCAGGTGATAGACACTGTCCTATTTTTACTTTATAATACTTCCCGTGAACTTTGCTTCGACTATTGTTCATGATGTCTTAGTTGCCTTGCAGGAAAATGCAATGGAACTCAGCCAAGCATACAGCCACGTTTCTTACCATAACATCCACTGAAATAAACCAATCACAGTACATATTACATATAGTATTTTAGCTAAAGCTAACATAGTAACCTAATTAAAAATAGATTTATATCATATCCATTGACCGCTTGGATTTAAGAGAGGTGAAGAGGTTAATCATAGCCTGTGAGAAGTAGACTGTAATTGATAGCGATTCATTAATTAGTTCAGTTTTAGTCAAAGTTATCTGTGTCAATAAAAATATAGTGCACACATGTATGTTATAGGATTAACAGTAAAGATACTTTTTTTTTTAAATTCTCATCTGTAACCTTGACTTTTTATTCCTTTTTTTTTTTTTTTTTTTTTTCTTTTTTTGATTGACACTTTTTGTTCCATTTTAAAACGTTCTTCAGGTTTAGTTGAGTGGATATTTTAATTTAGTGGATTTTTTTTTTCTTTTGTATCATTTGATTATTATTTAAATTTTATTAATGCTTAGACATGTCACATTACTGTAAAATTGGATAAAATGGAACAAAACAGACTGTAATTAATTAATTAACAGTGAAAATATTAGGAAACTTGTATAAATACGAATAGCATGCAAAAAGAGTTTAAAGCTGTCTTGACTAAAACATTCAGAGTTACAGTAAATCTACACAAGTAATTGGTGAATGCTGATGCCAAGAATGCTGATAAGGTTAATACTAGTGTCAAAAATGTCAATAAGAAAAAGCAGGAACATAAATATGCATGTAAATGGTAATATAATCCAAATCTATCTGGAGTTGCTGTGCCATAGGAAGAGAAACAGAGAAAAGGAGAGAGACATGAAACCGTAATTTGGGAATCTATTACAGATCCTCCGCACAGCTCTCCTCTCCCTCACCCATAAACACACAGAAATGTGTTCAAGCGCCAGGATCCTTTATAAGTTTCCCTTCTCCAGGAGTAATGCGCTCTGAATGGCTGCTAAAATGGGCCAGGAGATTTCATTCCCTTCGCTCTCTCTCGACGCCTCACCTTTGGCCCTTCGATGATATGAGTCCTCTTGCTTTTCTCCCCACGCCGGTGATGGGAGGCTGAAATAAGCCAGAGCCAGCAGGGAGAGAAGGGAATAAAGCTTATTTACAAAAGCTCTAGCATGGCAGGTGTGCTGTCCACCACCCAAATTAGCCAATCAGCTAACCATCAGTCCAAGAATTCCCCACAGCACAGCCAAAGTTGGACTGAATAATGCAACGGGCTTTGGAATGTTGCTTCAGTGCTGTAGACTAGAGGGAACTTTGACAGGTTTCGTATAAACCCTCAAAAAAAGGTAGCAGTTCTCATTACAGACAATTACAACCGTTATATTAAAAAAAACATCATGTATACCATGCTTCTGATTTATTTGAGAAATGTAGTTTAAGCCAATAAGCATACTGTTTATTGTTTATTTGGTAATATATATATTTTAAGCTGCTCTCCTCATTAAAAGGCAGATCACTTGAAACCCTTCAAGACCTGGTGTCACCGTTTCACTGTTAGTGCTCACCATTTTATCCATAAGCTCATGATTTTCAATGTGACACACAGCTTAATCCATATAAACAAAATCCCCTAAATGTTAAATAAACATCCTGGCAAAGCCAATCATTTTCTCTTTTGACAAATTGTGACTTTTGGCATTGATCCTAAAATGACGAGGGTGTCGAGCATTTTTCTTTTTCTTTTATTTCCTTTTTTTATTTTTTTGCTGGCATCCTTATGAGTGTGTCTGATCTTTCGACACTCATGCAGAAAAGAGTGAATAAATAATGAGCGAAATAACCTCCAGGCATGAATCTTACAGATATATGAAATATTCATATGATTCTTAACACAAAACGTTTGCTGAAAGCCAAGCAGTGTGCAGATGTCATCCAAAGGATGTATGTATGTAAGGTCTTATGAGAAATCTTGTACGTTGTCGAAATGTTGATCTCATTTGATTTATTAAAGTGTATGCCATAATTTGACCCATGGCCTTTTAGCTTGTGAGCTAAATCTGGAGTCGTATTTTGTGTGAAGGCTTCAGTGTATTCGATTTTTTTTTTTACTATTTAATCTACCAGATAAGTGAAGCAGAACGATTCAGTCTTGAATTTCCTAATTGAAACACTTCTGTACAAAATACACTTGATCAAGCAGGCAGTAAAAGCAAGTATGCAGGCTTTCTTGTCGTCTGATGGCAGATATTATCTAATGCTGTGTGCTCAGCACCGAAAATGGCAGTCGAGTGTGTTCTGCATAAGTTTTGAGACATCAATATTTATAAGTGTCTGTACTTGTGCGAACACAAATGTTTACCCCATAGCTCTTGAGCGCAAAACTCAAACAAACTGGAGTAAGCAATCACTCTTAGATGCAGGATACAGAGTATGAACTTGTTCACAACATGTTGTCTTGTTTCAACAGAGAAACAGGTGCACAAATGCTCAGAACAATATGAGGACTTGTATTATGTTTAGAAAGACTCCTCTGTGGCCTCCATTAGCATAACAGCGGTTCATTACAAGACTTCTGGTCTTTCTGTGTCTAGATCCATTGCTTTGACCCCATCCCTTGTGGGAGCCAATGGTGTGAAGTGGAAAATCCTCTTGATTGGAGCACGAGCTGGTTTTTACACACTCGTACACACACACACACACTGTAATGGGTGTGAGAGTGTCGGAGGCTGTAAGTGTGTCTCTCACCTTCCTGTCCCTTCTCCGGTCCCTTTTTCAGGTCAGTAAACCATCAGGTGGCTACCAACCATTTCTGCAAGGCTAAAGAGAGACAAAGAGAAAGAAACAGGAAAACGGGGAGCGAGAGCGACCAGACACCTCTGTGGAGGGCACCAGACAGCCAGGGTGTTGAAAGTTAATGGAGCACTCTTTCACAAACACTCTTCTCTCTGGGGGCCTCTTTCTGTTCTCCTCCCACCGCTGAGCCTGCCTTTATTTTATTTACGAAAGGCTCCTTTATGTGCTTTCATCAGCGCTGCAAATTATATAGCCTGAGTTAATGCTGGATGTGACCAAGGGATTCCCTCCCAGTAAGAAGATGCAACGGCAGATTGTTTGCAGAATTGGCTCCTAACATTGAGTATGCCATGTATGCCACTTTGTGCGAGACAGAACCGTGCTGCACTCCGCGGTGTGGCCTCTTTAAGTGATCCTCTGGGCTATGCCCCTGTAATCCCCCCCTCCTTTAGATGACCCTGCTGGGTAATGCTGCCCCCCTCCTCCTCCCTTTTTCTCTAAAGGGCTGTAGGATAAAGCCAAGGGGCTGTGGTCAAGTGTGAATGTTTGGGAAAACTGTGCACTGCATAAGCAACAAGCTTGAGAGGCCCCCTTAAGAGTGTGTCTGTGTGAAGGTGTGTTTATGTTTAGGTGTATTACACATGCTAAATGTGACAACTGTAGTATTTAGGCAAGAGTTTTGATATTAAATAAATGTGCTGTTTCCTTTGGGCATCGGTTTAATATAGTGTAATACTTAAATAGAGAGAGAAAGAGGGAGATGAATAATTGTAGTGGGGAATAACTACATCCCACATGAAAAGAAAAAAAGAAAAAAAAATAACCAGCCTAAGACGATTGCTGGTCTTAGCTGGTGTAAGCTGGTCTCGCATGCTCACCAAGCCTGTCTTTAGCTGGACCAGACTAACCAGCAAAGGTTAGCAAAATATCCACAGCCACTGTCTTGAAATAAATGCTAAGATGCATTTTTATACTAAGGCCCCGTTTACACTAGTGTGTTTTCATTTTAAAACACTGGCGTTTCCACAGCATTTCAGAAACGATCTCCGTCTACACTACACGACCGAAAACGCATGTCACATAACCGTTCATGCACACTGGGCATGCGCGTACAAGTGTAAACAGTTGCCTCTTGTGCATGTGGGTAGCTACAGTATTAAAAAATGCTGAGTTTAACTGCACAATGGCTGCTAAAAATTACAACAAAGCCAACAAAGATTGCAGTTCAGTTTCCATGTCATTGTTTACACGGTCGTCAAGGATACGCAGAGCGAACATGGGCAGCCCTGTCACCATTTTCAAAAGTCTCCATTTTGGTCTGTTTATACTGAAATGCAACCCCGGCATTTTCAAACTAAAATGGGGTCTGCAGCGTTTTCGAAAGTCTCCGTTTTCGAGGTTCGAAAATGCCGGCGTAGTGTAAACGGCAGGCGTAACCGTAGCAAAACGTATGTGTTTTAAAACGAAAATGCACTAGTGTAAACGGGGCCTAAATACAGCTAATAAAACTAAAAGCACTCTAGTTTTGAAAACATGGTAACACTGTAAAAAATTATCGTGATTTTAACGGTAAAACACTGTAAAAATGTTACGGTGAAAAACTGTTAATTGGTTAACAGAATGTTTCCATATACAGGGAATAACTGTAATAGATCTAATCATACATTTAATGTAATTTTCAAGTAAAATACCATTAAATTTACAGTTTTTGGGATGTGAAAAAGAACAAGTACTTGTATAATTTACAGTAAAAAAAAACAAAAACAAACAAACAAAAAAAAAAAACGTAAAATGACATTCTCATATTTCCCTGCGGAGAAACTCTGTTTCTTCTTAGTTTTTCTTAGTTTTTCCTAATCAGTTATGTAAATTAGGGTTTCATGTTACATCTAATGTTGTTAAACTAATGTTTATTGCATTTTTTTATTTTTATGTGTGTTACCATGATGGTGTTTAGCATTTGTGTGAATGACACTGTGCACCTTCTATATATTAGTATTGTCCTTCTCAGCTTGTGGAAAAGCTGTTTGTGATGAGCTTTGATTCATCATGTGACTCATCATGTGACTGGTTGTCAGTGTATTATAAAGGTACAAAACAGATATTAGTTCTTCAATAGAATGGTAAATTAACATTATATCAGTTAATGAAATACGGTATTTTACTGTAAATTTAAGTTAAATCGTAAAACTTAAAACATTGCTACCGTATTTTTTTATGGTAAATTTCTGGCAACCACAGCTGCTGGTTTTTACTGTAAATTTAGCAGATTATTATTATTTTTTATTTTTTTACAATAAATGAAAAGCAGCATTTTCCTTCAAAAAAATGAACATTTTGTCATTATTTATTCATGTCATTCAAAACCTGATTTTCTTTCTTCTGTACAACACAAAAGGAGAAATTCTGAAGTATATCCTGGCCGTTATTCTTCTTCTTCTTTTTTTTCTTTTTTTTTTTTTCTTTATGTAGTGAAGGGACTACTTCACCAAAGCATTGAATAAAAATAAAACATAAAATAAGAAGAATTTCTAAATCTCAGATGATTTATAATAACGTCACCCCTTATCATTTATGTCAGATATAGTGTCTTTTTGTGTGCATTCTTTGATGGTGTTATGGTGATATATTAATATATATTTATTGCATGCTTTGTGTGTTTGTGCTTCCATGCTTCACTTCCATTCCAAGAATTTAAAGGAATGGTTCACCCAAAATTGAAAATTATGTCATCATTTACTCACCCTCATGTTGCTGACTTTCTAAATGATGACATAATTTTCATTTTTGGGAGAACTATTCCTTTAATTATATATTTCAATTAAAAAAAAAAAAAAAAAAAAAAAAACGGAACATAAAATGTTGCATAGGCACATTGACTTAATCTTTGTTTGAACTGGTTCATTGAAATGAACTGTTCGAACAAACTGATTCACTTAAATAAATCAAACTTCCTACTACATAAATAAGAGAGGGAAAAATTTAATAACATTATATTGAAATTAGCTATCACACTACTGTTAGTAGCATAGTATCAAGACTACTTTTAGTTAGTTACCTCTGAACACGCATGCAAATGTCACTTTCTAAGAGAAAACCAAAAGCATTGGTGAGCAAGCTAGTGTGCAGGCCACATTTTAAAGTGAATGTGTGGTTACTTTATTCGCTCGGTGGCCATGCCCTCCCTCCCCTCCTCCTCTCCTGTTATTCTTCTCCTCATGCTGCTCTGTTATTGGAACTGATGGGTTTATTGAGACTTTCACACTTTGCAAAAAGGGGGGGGGAGGGGGGCTGCTGATTTCGTTTGTTTTTTCTCTCCCTTTCCCTTCTCCTCTGCTCTTTCTCCTTCCCACTCTCTCGAGATCACTTTGGCATCCACCACAGTTCTCCCATGCATGACTATTTACATGTTAGCGCTTACCATAAATTACAACTGAATGTAACAAATGAGTAAAATCTCTGGGAATTAACTAAAAGAAAGACGCAGGAGGCTGGAGCTAGTTGTCACTCAGGAAGTCTATAATTCAGTAACTAAAAGATTTTGAGTCCAATTAAACAAATGTGTGTTTTGTCTAGCAGTGCTTTAGTATTTTGGTCTCCAAATCATAGTTTAAATCCCTCATAAGTTAAAGTGGCCTTTATTTATGGAGGTTTTCGAGCAGAGTGTGAAGGTTGAATTAGCAGAATTGAACATCTCCCATAGCCTGCACAGTCACCAGATCTAAATATTTTTTAGCCACTTTGGGGTATTTTGGAGGAGCAAGTCAAAAAATGTTGTTCTGGAAGAGGAATGTCTCAAAATCCCTCTGGCCACTGTGAATGACTTGTATCTGTCATTCCCAAGACGAACTGATGCTGTATTGGCCGCAAAAGGAGCCCCTACACCATATAGTAATAAATTATTTGGTCTAAAACCAGGTGTTTCAGTTTCATTGTCCAACCCCTGAATATATACATATATTCGGTGTCATAAATGTCAGTTTGAGACAAGTTGACACAGGTTTTAAATAAAAAAAAAAGTACAATAAAATTAGTGTGCTTGACAAAACAATGGTTTGATACTTCTGGATAACACTTTACAATAAGGTCCCATTAGTTAGAATTAGTTAATGCATCAAGTAACTGAGCAATACATTTGTTACACTATTAGTTAATTTTTGTTAACTTTAGTTATTAAAAATACATCTGTTCTGTCATAGTTATTTTTCATTGTTTTTGTTCATGTTCCTGTGTTTTCTGTGCAGTATTAGTTACTAAATTCTCCTTGTTTGTCACCTTGATTACTGATTTCTTTCACCTGTGTTCCCTTGTTAAGCCTTTTGTTTATTCCTTTGTCATTGACTAAGGTCCATTAACTAATACAGATATGTCACAGACACACCAGGCTCCTCCATCCACCAATCACAGCGCACACCATCCCCGGAGTACTAATCACCGCCACCTGCACCTCATCAGCCCATTCATCACACTGCACTACTTAAGACACACTCTCACACAGTCACATTGTCCGGTCTCGTTTGCATCGAAGGACTTACCTGTATGCTTACCTCAAGGACTCCCTGTGTTACTTACCTGCTATCTTGTCTCCGTGTTTCCCCGAACGTCTCCTCTCCGTGTGTGAAGTGTTGTCTGCAGTCATCGTCTCCAGTCAGCAAAACTCTACATCCATCTGCACTCTGCAATTACAAGGACAGTATCACTCTCTATATCACTCCACGATCAACATTCACTGCTATATACTCACCTGTTGTCACCATCTGCTCTACTTGTGTTTCAATAAATACCTGTTTCACTATCTCCTGTCTCCTGGTCGGTCCTTCCGTAACAAGATACAACTTTTGATTTTAATAATACATTACTAAATGCTGAAATGCTTTAGAAGTTAACTAATGCCGTTTAAAAATGTTAACAAGTGGAACCTTGTAATGGAATTGTAAAGTGTTACCCAATTCTGTGTGATTTTCTTTTCTTTTCTTTTCTTTTCTTTTCTTTTCTTTTCTTTTCTTTTCTTTTCTTTTCTTTTCTGTTTTACCACTACTGGGGCATGTTGTCACAAAAGAACAGCACACTTCATCATCAGCTTGCAGTATTTCGATATTAAAAACAAAACTAAATAGAGGTTAGTCAGAGCAGATGTTATAGTAACAGACAAAACATAACACTTTTTGCTTTTTGTTGTCACTGTCGTCACAGGATAGAGAGAGGTAGTCAGTGTCAGGATGGGAGAGATAAATGAAAGAGTGAGTAAATGGAGGGAGCAGGGCAGTAAATGAGGCATACAAGAGAGGCCCCCACTGTGAGCTCTTGGCTGTACACTTAGACAGGTTCAGCACTCTAGATCACAGCACAGGACTCTAGATGTAGCTCCAGAAGAGGACAGGACATCTTGATATGTGCTGTTTAAGGGTGTAAAAATGATGCATTGATTATAATAATAAAAAAAAGGTTACACTTGATTTCCATGGTCTACTTTTGACATTCTACAAACTATAAGCAAATATGCAAGGACATGTCAACTAAATCTTATTTATTTTCAACTTCATGTCAATTAACTCTATTTAGAGTATTAGTAGACTCTTAGGTTAGGGTTTGGGTAAGTAGAATAAGTTGACATGAACTTCCAAACTTATAGTCAGTAGACTGTCTGTTGGGCGACCATCAAAATAAAGTGTTAGCAGATATTAAGCAGACAGTCTACTAATACTCTAATGACTGGTAGTTGACATAGTTGAAAAGTTACTTATAGTCAGTAGAATGTCTAAAGTGGACTATCGAAAATTGGTCCCACTTTATATTAGGTGCCTTTAACTACTATGTACTAACATTTAAATTAATCATTTGATACAATGCATTTATTGTGTATAAACGTGTTTTTACATTGTACATAATTTAAAAAAAAAAATACCTGGATGCAATTAAAGCTGTAGTTAATTTCTGTAATTACATCTATAATTACACTATTGACCCTTCCCTAACACCTTAACCCAACCTTTAAACCTAGCCATACCACCAAAACCCGCCCTTAACCCATTTCCCACCTCAACAGTACCCAAAGTTGATAATAATAATATAATTGAAAATAATTAATGATGTATTATACTTCTTATCCAGAATGTGATTTTCAGTAGTAAAACTATGAATTATACCAAAAAGAATCAAATCAAACTGAATTTTGATCAAATATAAGATCGTATCTTTTTTGTATTTTTCCTTTAAAAGATTATAGAATATATAGAGCATTGCTATTAATATATGGAATCTTTTATAATACATATTTTTCAAGACAAATATTTACACCCTTTATAATTCTGTTTAATGTTTCTGAAATCAGCTGTAACTCCAGAAGAGTGAAAAACTAACTAAGCAGAAGTTCTCACAGTCTTGCTGTCTATTTTGTTGGTGAGTTTGGGACGACAAGGTGAAGTATAATTGGATTTGAACATTATTGGTTGGATTTCTGTTGCAGTGTCCTCGTCTGCCCTGGTGAGACAGCATCTGTCGCAGGGACGAGGCCACATAAGGACTAGAGTGGCATCGGTCCATCCAGATTGAGAGCTTGTCTCGTTTTTATAAGACACAGAAAATTTATATTACTGTGGGAACATTGCTGGGTTATTGGTGGTGTATTCTATTATATTTTATTAAAGTATAATATATATATATATAAGTATCATTTGCCTGGCTAATAGTATTCCTCAAAATAGTATTTGCAGTATAAGTTCGATATACAAACCATTATTACTACTTATTTAAGGACACAGATGCAATATCAAATGATGCATGACATAGAGTGAGAAGTGAAAACTTAGTTTTTTTTAAAGTGGAAACAAAAATGAGCGCACGTTTTTAAAAAAAAATGCAGTAAACAGTAAAACAGTGCATATTAGGCTGTCTGAAATTAGAAAAAAATATATTGTTTCATAGATTCTAAGGAAAGCGATACACTTCAAAATATTTACAGTTGAAATTACAGAAATAGACATCGACCCATTTGGAGACTTCAGTCCTCACCTTGTAATAATAGAGTGACATACATAGAAATCAAGCACGCATTTGGTTGAACATGCTTACTGGCACACATACTATCCACGCAGACTGTCTCCAATGCTCACACATTCACTTTCACACCCACATACACACAGACCACCCTCTCTACCGAATCCTGCTAACATTAGACAGCAAGTGTGCTCCTCCTGACACCACTACTGGTGTTTACAGCAAAGGGAATTATTTCCTACTCTTATTGGATAGTTTTACCATCTGTTAGCCGAACCTTGTCCCTCAGAGCTCAGATAGTGGCCATACAAAACAGCTATGGACAATATAGTGATCTTGAAACTGTGCCAACGTAATCATATTCATTATGGCATAAATAATCTCTAAACTAGGAAGAAATGCTTTTTGTTTGACTAATTTATAATGAATTGTACTGTAAACACTTTCACACATGGCATTGTGTTATGTCAGCATAACATCTGTCAATCTTTTCCCACACTGTCATGTGATAAATCCCACTTCACTATTTTGTAGCCTATAGTGTGACGATCCACTTCAGCTGTCTTAGCCCCTGCTCCAATGCCCAGGGGAGGCTGACCCAGTCAGTCCCTTTTCAGCCCCTCAAGTGACTATTAAGGTGGTAAGACAACAGCCAGCCCTTCGCCCACTCTTACAAAGCCGCCCCCCACTGGGTCCATAAGACCGCCAGAATCAGCTGGGCGTGTATCTCTGCTATAACCCTGTGAGCCTCCATTATAGACTTGAAACCCTTCTTGATTTCTTTCCTTTGTTTATCTTTTGATCTTTCTTTCTGAAGTTGGCACTCCATACAACAAATAAATTGTGATGTCCAAACGTCTTGGTCCACTTGTGCTCTTATGATTAAGAATAGAATAGAATAGAATAGAATATTTAATATAATTTATATAAATCCTATTATTTTATATTGTATACATTCATATGGTCACAAATTACAGGATCAGCATGATCAACTTCACAAATTATAAATTAGAATAGAATAGAATAGAATAGAATATTTAATATAATTTATATAAATCCTATTATTTTATATTGTTTACATTCATATGGTCACAAATTACAGGATCAGCATGATCAACTTCACAAATTATAAATTAGAATAGAATAGAATAGAATAGAATAGAATAGAATAGAATATAACAGAACAGAACAGAACAGAATAGAAAAGAATAGTTGTAATCAGTGTTGGGGAAAATTACTTTTACAAGTAATGCATTACAATATTGCGTTAATCCCTAAAAAAAGTAACTAATTGTGTTACTTTGTTACTTTTTATGGAAAGTAATGCGTTACATTACTTTTGCATTACTTTTTCTCACCTGGACTGGGCTTGCTTGTTTGTTTTTTAATAACAACAAAAATGTTCTGTTTTTGGCAAATGTAAAGGCCTTTTCACACCAAAAGTGAAATGAATAAGCCTGAAGGAAATGCAAATTCACACCTGTACAGTAGAGGGTGTAGCTCAAACAAATCTTTCAGCTGTGCTGCCTCATTCTGGACTGCAGAAAAATTGGACAGAGGAGAAGAAAGTTCAACACTCTTACTTAAGCAATAAAGTGAGATTAAATACATTATGGCCCGGTTTCACAGACAGGGCTTAGCCTAAGCCAGGATTAGGCCTTAGTTCAATTAGGGCATTTAAGTACCTTTTATAAACGTTCACTAGAAAACAACATTACTGGTATGCATCTTGAGACAAAACAATGGCACTGACATATTTTAAGATCTGTCAGTAGAAATTACTTTCAGTTAAAACAGTACAAATATGCATTTTAGTCTAGGACTAGCTTAAACCTTGTCTGCGAAACCGGGGGAAAGTATATTTGTTTAATTTAATATATTTAATTATTGTAGGTTTGTGAAAAATTCTGAGATTGCATTTCACTGTTTTTATTCATTTTGAGGAATACTGACTGTTTTTTTTCAAGTGAGATGAATAAACGCCTGCTCACATTTAGTCCAGAACTACAATAACCATCAGGTTTACACAGCACACATAACACCTCGGCACTTACTCACGATTTCTCTCAACAAAAGAGCTGTCAGTCAATGGGAAAACAAAGTAACTTGTGTTACTTATTTGACAAAGTAACTTCGATATTTTGTTGTAAATTTGAAAAGTGATGCGTTACTTTACTAGTTACTTGAAAAAAGTAATCTGATTACATAACTCATGTTACTTGTAATGCATTACCCCCAACACTGGTTGTAATCATACACAAATGACTCAGGAATTGAATGTAAATATATTTTATAATCCACAAACAGAAATATACAGGAGACTCTCAAAGGAACATAGATGCAAATCACTAAATAGTGACAAAACCGACAAAAGACAAAATCAAACAGGTAGTATAAATACACTGTGAACTAAACAAGGCACAGGTGCAAATCATAAGTAACCATACACTGTAAACCCAAATAAGTTGGGATAACTCAAAAAAATTGAGGTAATTAGTTACAAAAAATTTAAGGTAATTTTTTTGAGTTATGATGTTCCCAATTTTAAGTAAGCAGAACTATCAAGTTTTGAGTTTGTAGTACTCATGCATGATAATTGTTCCCGACTTGAAGTACTGAGTTAGCTAACTCATACATTTTGATAGCAATTAACATAAAAGATTTAGTTAATTAACTTTTTTATTTTGAGTTCTTGTAAATCAAATGAGTTATTTATTTCACTGTAAACCCAAATAAGTTGTCAGAACTCAAAAAAGTTGAAGAGAAGAATTGTTTAAGTTAAGAAACTCCTGTCCAAAGTTTAAGTAAGATTTTATTGTTTCTAACTTGAAATATTTGAGTACACTAATTTATACATTTAACTTAAAATTATCAGGTTATCTCAACGTAAATATTTTGCTGGCTATAACTTCAGAAAATGTCATCTTGCTAATTTGCTAACATGTTAACCATAGCATGGTATAGCACTTACTGAATGAGTACAGCAATTTAAAACATGTAACTTACCTGCTCTCAAACCAAGCAGCATGCGCCACTTGTCATCGTGATGGTAACTCTCCAAAAACCCACATTAACAGAAACTCTTCTAAATTAGCATAATAAAACATTAATCACTACTAACTCTCCCTTACCATTAATTTTGCACAAAAAAACATTATATAACACTTAATTTTAGCATTTACTCTCCCTTTCGAGTGCCATGGGCAAAGCATGCTGGGAAATAAAAATCCCAGCCCAGTTTCAGTTAAACTTAAGTTAGTCTAAATTAAAATAAATAAGTTCATACAACTCAAAACAATGCAACAATTCAGTTTACTTAAAATATATCAGTTCTGTGAACTCAAAAGAAAAAGAAAGTTCTAAATACTCATAACAGTTAATTTAACTGATCTGATTTGTTCAATTTAAGTTTGTTGTACTCAAACCAATTAAGTATTTTGAGTGTTAGGGTTTACAGAAACAAACAAGGACATAGTCAGAAACCAACAAAAAACTAAACTAAACAAAGCAGGGAAATAGGAACTAACTACAAAGGAACAGAATGTCAAAATAAGAGCAAACAGAACATAACTATGATAGAATAGAATAGAATTTTATATGTAATATAATATACTATAATTTATACAAATCATTTTATATTACTGCATCAGCATGGCCAATGTCACAAATTTTATTAGGTACAAATAGTGCAGACTTCTAAATATTTTTTATTCATACTTTATTTATTTATTTATTTCATTTCATATTTTCATTCATTCATTCATGTATTTATAAAAATAGCCTACAGCTTTTTAATTCCAGGTTTAAATGCAAAACAAACATGTTTACACATAGCTTATTAGAGTACATGTTTTTGTGTGTGTGTTTTGCTGTTTGTTATGTGAAAAGTTTTGTTTTGTATAAAGAAACCCGATCCATAATCAGCTTTGAAGGACAACTGGTGTCCAGAATATTAGAGTCAGCAGTGCATAGTGAACAGCTGAGTGAAAGGCCTGCGTGTGCGTCTGGGCTGCGTTTCCAGACCTGGAAATAGAAGCGTGAAGCTGAAGTGAATGTTTGCTCTGTAAGGTGGGTTTAGGAAAAAAGGCACCTGTACCACAGCCCAGCCTAGTTTAATTCTTCTCCTAAGACAGACACTTCCTGCTCTGGGGGAGGCCTAATTAAGTTGGTAATGGGTGGAAGAGAGAATGGGACATTTAGAAGAATTGTAGAAGGGATTTGGGGGTATACAGTGCCAGAGAGGGACCAGAGAAAGAGATAAAACATACATAAGTGAGCGCGCAAACATGGACACAGACACTTGCTTTTGCGGTAAAGCATTATGTAGAGTATAATCAACAGCTGTCAGGTTGCTGCACGATTGCCACAGGTGAAAGATTTACATAAAAGCGATGCATGGAGTTCATTTGCAGTGTGTGATTATATAGTGTGTTTGTTCACGTTTTCTTTGCTCTGTGTGTAAATATACTCTCTTTCATCCTCTCTTTCATGACTGCCTCTATTACTAACTTTTACATGTCAATAAAGCATAGAAGTTAAAAAATAAATAAATAAATAAATAAAACAGCACAGAAATGTTGACATAATGTTGCTCTTTTAATTTTGCCACAAAAAGTGTTTTAAATAGAATTTGCCTAGTTATTTTAGTCAACCACCTGTATTACTGTAATGTTTTAATTTCACATTATTTATTCATTTAACAAACACCTTTATCCACAGTGAATTTTCCACTAAAAATGTTCTGTCTGTATGTTTTGATTGGATTTTTTAAAAGCCTTGATTTATTGCAGTGGTTGAGGCGAGTAGGCGGTCCTTCACTGTTGCACTACAAATACAATATGATTTGAATGATTGAATGGACTCCATGAAGACCTGGATTTAGCACTGTTAACATTCAATACATTCCAATCACATATTTATATGATTTTTTTTTTTTTTTTAATTATTACAGAATAAAAATATTGCAAATGTGTATCTTTAATGACAATTAATATGGACACTCTAAACTAGTGATACTGATAGCAAAACTTGCTTCATTTTGATAGAAACATCACTGAAAATATAGATAACTTGCAGTGAGTCTGATGTTGATTCAGTAACTAATCTGATCAATTCAGTTTAGTGAAGTATATGTTAGACTGATTCAAACCAATAACTTTTTTTTTTTTTTTTAACTATTCATTTAAGGCATTGGCTCATTTGTTCAGGAATCAGACTACAATGGTTTGCTTTATGTTATTGATTCACTAAAAAGAACCAGCTCACAAGTGTCATTTGTTCGTGAATCAGACTACACTAGTTGCATTGTATGTTTGTTTACGAGCATACAGTTAGCAAGGAAAACATAGTGCACTGCCTTTTAATTGCATCACATTCAGAATGGACTGCGAGTTCACATTGACAGTCAAGGTAAGATTAGATTTTCCTTAATGCATAGATTCAGCAGGAAACAATGTAATGTGTAAACAGGGTTTTTCTTTCTTCCAAATGATGAATATGAGATTGTGTGTCATGTGTTTAGATATGTATGAATGGAAACAGTTACAAACGCTTGTTGAGAACAGACTAGTGGCCTTAGCCTTGTTTGATGTCATTTTTCTGACCTTGTGAGGTGTGTGAAACCAAAACCCCATCCGACACACACTTCCCATGAGGAAGCAGAGTTTGAACATACACCATGGCATTTGTCAAGTATGATAGTTATTTCACTGTCACCCACACAGGTCAATATACACAAACCAGAAAAGACATCTCTCGCTTTCTCTTACATACACATGCTTACATATGCAGACATACATACACAATACATAAATATGCAGATGCAACCCTGTTACAAATTTGTAAATTATAGTTTTACATAATGTGACCAATATATAGTTTTTTTAGGTCTTGTAGAAGAAGCTCAATTTTGTTGTGAACTCCTAATTTTAATCTATGCATGTAAAATAGTACCAACTCCTAGAAGCATTTGACATTTTCCTATGGCATGTCGCAGGCTTGACCCAACACCTGAGTTACTTTTAACACACAGTACAATGCAGATCAAAGGGCACGTTCAAGTAGATGTGTCATCACGAACAAAGACAGTCCATTTGTACAACACAAGCAACAGTTACATACTTATACAAACACACATGCTATCATTGACATGGGGTTTTCCTGAGGATCATGGAAGTCCCAGTAATCTGGGGATTGAAATCCTCAATGGCAGCAACATCTCCTCTCACCTTTGTACATTTGGTCATCCTTCTCTCTCCCAACATCAGCTGGTTTCCTCCTCATCCACTACTCTAAATATCTGTCTTGGACTCACTCCCACAGTCCTGACTGGTACATATTCCACTACTCCATTCATTCTGGGAGCTTTTCCAGGGGAATTTTTCAAATCACAGGATATTTTTCTCTGTTATTCACAGGCTTTTACTTGGACCATGTATTCTGACACTAGAAATATCCTTCTACCCTTTACTCTCTTTCTCTCCCTCTCTTTCTCTCTCCCACACTTTCCGTGTGAAAAACAGAGCTGGATTCTGAATCCCAGCATTTTTCTTGCTCCTGTGGGGATGGTCCAAGCTAGTCCAAGCTCCTTCTTAAAATAGAAAGAGAGAGGGGATTTGACACTGTTCTTTTCCACATTTTGTTGTGTGTGTGGTTTGATGTAAAGCCATGCTGAGTCAAAGGCGCAACGTTGCCAGGAATGCATGCTCATGTGTGTGAGTTAATGTGTATGTGTGTGTGTGTACATACTGCCATGTGGTTTTAACTTTCTTACAACTGTAATACTGTAATACAAGTTACGGTCGTGGAGCTCAGATAGATTAAAAGTGGCTATGTATGAGGAGATAGAAGTTTCATAACTGTTCCAATGACAGTTGCATAGTATGTTACTAATACACTCACACTATAGTATATACTGTATGAATTAGAGTGCAGCTAATTATAACACAACGACACACACATCAAGTTTTAACCATAAATTTCCCAGCCAATCAATATTAATACACAACACTCTTTGTGTCCTGATAAATCGCAGGTGTTCTGTGTATCCAGCAAACATGTCTATCTAATTTTAACATTTAAGTTATAACTCTGTGCAGATATCTAGTGTCAATGCAATGTGAATAGACACACATCCTGAAATTCTGTCTGTTATTTACTGAGTGTGATCTATAGTCAACTATGAGCTCAACTGGTGGAGCACTGCACTGGTGACACTAAGGTTATGGGTTCAATTCTCATTAAATATATAATTATATAACCCATTATATAATTTTTTAGGATTATGCATTTATTTACCATCCAAAATGAGAAGAGGTTCTCAAGGGTATAGGAATATGAGATTTCCATGACACATATGAATGAGAGATTGCCTTGTACAGTATGCAGTCAGTAAACATGCTCTTCACTAATTATTAGATATGGATAGGGGAATTTTGTATTGGTGTTTGAACCCTTGGTGCTAAGAAGTGTGTACTGGCTGTAATAGGTGGCTTAGCGTTAAATGTCACAGAAGGGTCTCGGGTCCCAAAGAAGGGAGGGGGAAGGGCACGATGAAAGGTCACACAGGCACTGATGTCATACCACAGATCACTTTTGTGGATGACTGGCCCTGTAGACACTGCACAGAGGCACTGTCCTTAAAGATCACCTGAGGCGAAGACCCCCACTTGACTTGCCTCCAATCTCCACAAGATGTTATATAGTGCGCAAATGACATTTTATGATGCTAGTTCTAATCTGGCAAATGTAGAAAGTGAAAGGAATGAAAAGGGTATGCATTACTAAATATATAAGTGCATCATTTACATACTGTACATAACATGTGAACTAGACGTTATACACCAGTAGCATGGCATCAGTGGCCAACAGTATAAGACGTAAAATAGGAAATAAACACAAGCAAACAGTTCAGTCAAACGTACAAAAGCAGCGCTCTAGTTAGTACAGGATTTAATTTCATTGTAAACTTAATATAGCCATTAAGCCAAATCTATTAGCTCTGGAAAAAGTAATAAATTAATAAGACCAAAGATTGCCCGTTTGATATACTCAAAACGAATACCTCATGTTTAAACACAATCTACATAAGAGCTAGCGGCAAATTCCCGAAGGACTGGCCGAGATTAAGCTGTTCTCTGCGAGTACATGAGTGCTGAACGGTCGCTGACGGCCTGGAGCTCGCATCTCAGAAAGCGTCTAAACAAATTTTCAAATAGGTGCTATGTTTACATATAAATCGCATATCTGAGGTCTAAACAACTATATTCTCGCCTAAAAACTCTTAAAACAACATTCCGTTACAAAATAACAGTAGTATCTATAAAAATATGGTGGGTTTGCTCGTCCGCCATGACACTCGCTGTGAGAATGCTGACAGCGGAGTGATTCAAACGGTGAAACAGTTACCGTGCGATACTGGAAGAATATCGCATGGCTGGAAAGACCTCTCAGCTAATCAGATTCGAGAACCAGAAAAAAATGTTGTATAAATTTTATTATATTATATTATATTATATTGAACAATGAAATACTAATCATTTGTGTTTCTCATAATTTATCTTTGGCTGCATTATAATGATTTCTTAATAATGAACTTGAATAAAAATTTGGGTAACATTTTAATTTAGGGTCAAATTCTCACTATTAACTAGTTGCTTATTAGCATGCATATTACTAGAATATTGACTATTTATTAGTATGTCTTTCTACCAACATGTAAAGATGTGGATGTAAAACTGAGATTTAAAAAAAACCCCCAAAAAACAAAAAGAATTAGAGAGATAGTGAAGCAGGAAGCGAGAGTAGTAAGATGGAGAGAAACACACATAATTAGATGGATACATGGGTCTTCCCTCCTCTGTGACTGTAGATTTATGTGTTGAACGGAGCCAGGAGGCAGTGAGACGGGCTCAGGGCAGCTGTGTTGTTTCAGGACCTGTATTTTACTGTTGGCCAGCAGTTGGCTCTTTAACCATTTGGAATGCTCCGCATTCCTCAGGGTTAATAATACTCAGAAGGGGCCGTGGGCGGTTTGACGGGGGAAGGGCTCCGGTGTCCGATGGTGGTCACCCGCCATTTGTCATTAAACACAGCGGTCCTGCTCCTCTTCAATTACTGTTTACCCTGATGAAACATTAGCCTCTGAACTTTGGGTTCTCTGAGTCCCGTTGTCTCTCAAACTCTCTTAAACGCTCTTTTGATTTCTTCAAAATCTACAGATACGCACTTTGTACTATGTAGTCTCATAGTTTTACATTTCATGATGAGTTTGAACCCACTCTTTGATGAGTAGATGAATGTTTGCTTTTGTGAGTTTGTGTGCACAGTGGGTAAGTGTACATAAGCATGCGTGTGTTTGTGTTTGTGTGTGTTCGTCCACTGTTATCACAGATTCCCGTCTCTTTCTCTCTCTCTCTCTCTCTCGCTCGCTGGTGTTGTCAGGGTGTTTGATGTTTGTCTCAGATAGCTGATGAGTATCAGTGCTCGTTAAGAAGATTAGAGAACTGGCTCATTTGCATGTGTTCGTTATCTCATTAGATTGATATCGGGGAGAAAAAGGGCTTGACCGCAGTGCCTTCACACTCTACTCTTGCTTCAGGCAAACTGATGTATGCTCTGCACTGTAAAGTATTACTCACAATCAGCTCTGTTCTGGGCCTCCACGGAGACCAACACATAATTAGCAAGTTTTTCGCATGCTCCTTTGCTTAAGAGGGTCAACATTTTAACCTTATTCTGCCCTACATGAATTCACAGGAAGTTTCAAAGGGGGTTTGGTTGTATCTTAATGAGAGAGAAATGTAAAATTTTACATTTTTTTTACAAAATTTTACAGTTAAATGTTTATGTTTTTAGTGTCTCACATTCTGCATATATTCCTTCTCTTTTCGAGAATCACAGTGCAGGTCTTGTACCATTTAGGCTTGCTCATTAGCTTAAAGCTCATTAGCATCACAGAAAGCAAGTCGCAAGGACAATCTCTTATTCTAAAAATGGCTCTGAAAGGATTTTGCCTGTTTTGCCTGGACATAAAAATGCATAAGATAATTTCAGCAAACATTTAATTTCAAGATCAGCTCAAATAAAGGGAAAACAATGTTTAATGAACATTTGGCTAATTTTTTAATGAAATTGACCTCTGCATTGGTTTGAGCTCAATAATCTAGACTTAATAATCTAGAGATTGTGTTTTGATAGATTTAAAGACAATTTTGTGGTCTAAGGGGAAATGTACTATGAATCTAAATGATTTAGTAAAAATTACATTTTACTTTATGCGTCTGACAGTGCGAACTGAGTTTATGACAATTTTTACTTTCCTCCAATCGTCTATAAGTTGATAGTAAAAATTTAACTTTTCAACTCTAGCTTTCTTCAAGTTGCTGCAGATATTTACATATTGCAGTCACAAATTTTGATGTGTTTTTTTAGGACTAGTAGTGAAGTTGTTGCCAAATTCTATCTTTGATTTGACCTAATCTTTAAATTTCACCACAGTTAATGTGCAAACAAATGCATACCTGCATATTATTTGCAAGCTAACGACAAAATGTAATTGTGTAAAAGTTAGTGTAACTTTACCCATTTTCAACCCACTTTGTATTGTTATAATGTCAGTAGTATATGTAAATAAACAATGTTTACTTGTTCTCATTTGAGAAATTGATGTTTATTTGTAAGCAAAAGTCTGCCAGATGATGCAAAACGTGTTATCTGGCAGATTTTTGACAGCTCCAGGGCTTTTGTGAAAACTACAGTTTGTACTTCTGCATTTACGTATCCCTGGCCACGGACAGTCGGATCGACAGAGCGGGTTATTAACAGAACATTTATTGTAAGCTTACTGAACATTGTATCATACTTTGTCAACTCTTTAAACAGCATTATGGTAAAAATGGACCACTATATGGCAACAGTTTTCTTACCTATACGTGACGGTGTTTTGCTTCAGGCAGAACTGACAGAATGGCTGTTTCTTTGTGGTTTTTTTTTTTCTTTTCTCCGTTTGGCCTAAAACACTATGCTTGTTGTCCTCCAGTTTAAAATGTTGACTAAAAAAACAGTTTTTTCCATCACAGCGTTCTCTCCACATTTACAATTCTTTGCAGCCTTTAGCCACTGCCTACAACGAGCTGGATCCTTCACTGAAAACTGGAAGTAATTAACTCCCACTAAGCATTTACTCTTTGAATTCTTGCATCCGGGATCAATACAAGTTGACACCATTTAATCTAAAAGTTAGCTAAGAAGTATTTCCTGCTAAAGTAAGGTGGTATTTGACTGGTAAGCATATTTAGAGCAGACTGGGAGGGGCCGTCGACCACATGCCCAGTGCATTATGGGTGTTGATGTTTTCCTAACTATTTGGCAAAGGGGAAGACAACAGATTTTTTTCCCTGTTTTCTCTAGTCAGAAAAAAAAATAAAAATAAAAAATAAAACCATAGGCAGCCAAGTTTTATTGAAATCCCATTTTGCCAGCATTGAAGTAGGTACTGGCAGATACTCTTTATATAGATGTCCAGTGGAGTTTCATGCTTGGGATGAACATTAATCTAAAAGCCCAAACAAACCATCACTATGGAGCAAGCTAATACAAGTCGTACTGAAATAAATAGTGTTAGATCGTGTTAGATCGTAGTGTTAGATCGTAATCTTTAGATGTATAATGTATTCGTAACTGTATCTTTTATTGTTCGGTTGTGTAGGTATGTTGTATCACACATACTGACCTGGCAGCCAATGAACATAAAGAGGTAGAGTTTAATATCTATCATGCAACTCTTATTTAACTGAAGGTCAGATGATTCCTCAGAGGGCGTTCAATTGCTCTGTCTGCCATCTGAGTTTGATCAACATGTTTATGTAATATGATCATGGTATTGTCTGGGTCTGATCTGACATATACTTGCAAGGTAGAGAAATAATGGTACTGTAACACTATTTTGAGGGTCGACTTTGGACATTCTACTAACAATAAGTAACTCTGCAACTACATGTCAACTACCAGTCATTAAAGTATTAGTAAACAGTCTGCTTAATATCTGCTAACACTTTATTTTGATGGTCCCCCAACAGATATTCTAAAGACTGTAAGTAACTTTACAACTACATGTCAACGTCAACTTATTCTGCTAACACCTAGTCTCGCGTATCCAGACCTTCAGACTGACGGCAGAAGGTCTGGACTCTATCACAGCTTTCATTGGCCAAGGACCATCCAAAAGGACGCTTGACTGACATGTAACGCAACCAATCACAGTTTGTTTTGTTCTGCGTCATGTTTAGTTGCGTAAAATGTAAAGTCCGATAACAGACAAATAACAGACCGGCGTGCATCTAATAAATTATTCATTTACCAATGTTGTGCAAGTTTACTGCAACAATGGAGCCGCGAATGTCACATACTTTTGAAAATGCAGCGTTTAGTTGATCCTGGTAAGCTCACAGCTGTAAACACAACGGCGATCTTCTTCCACAGGGAGATTTGGTGTCACGGCATTTGTTTCCAGGCGGACCATTAAAGAACGCAACACACACGTCTCCTGGACATCTTGTAGAATTCAACCAACCAGATGACGACTCTGAAAATCCTGAAGTGTTTCCAGTTAAGTGTGCCATATGCATCAGACATTCAGCCAACGGTCCGTGGGCGTGACGTCTGAGGCTGAGATTAGCTAACGCCTAACCCTAACGCAACAGTCTACTACAGTCTACTAATACTCTAATGACTGGTTGTTGACATGTAGTTGCAAAGTTTCTAACAGTTTGAATGTCTAAAGTGGCCATCGAAATATAGCTAACCCATCTCTTTCTAACTAATTCCAATGTCTTAAAGGTCAACTATGAAAACACAAGGATATAGCTCTATCCCTACATACACATTGTTACATTGACCCTCACATGAATAGGACACGCTGCAGTAACTCTTAGCGACTTCACTACAATTTATAGCATGGCCCCTCTGCGGTCGACATGTCTCTTATTAACAGTCGGCAGAATTTAAGCCTGTTCCGTTGACCTCTGCATTGTGGAGAGGCTGACAGTGACTATAGTTTCATGCTGCTAATCAAATTCTAGCTGAGCGGCGATGTTTCCCTGAAAAGTCCTCTGCATTGCCCCCAGCTTTGAATTGAAGTGTGGAGGTTCTGTTTCATTACAGCTCATAGGGAATTGTGTAGTCTTCTTACCTGGAGGGCAGAGGATAATGGCAATGACAATGGAACGTACGCATCGAGGGGGGGTGCGTATACCCACACGGCAGCGTGTCGTGATATGCACCTGACTCTCCTCTCATGTTCCATTGTGAAAATCCCACCATATCAAGGTATTAAGGCAAAGCATGAAAGTTTTTTGTGTATGTGCGTTCGTGTGATCCCTTAGGTGAGCAGTTAGACTGGGAAGGGAGAAACTTGACATCTTCTTACATCTTTATTTGCTTCCTCAGGCTGATTTCTTATTTATCAGACTCCCTCTAGGTGGAGTCTTCAGGTCCCAGTGCAGCCCTCTCCGCAGGTACCACCACTGATAAAAACACATCCTCCCCACCATCTTCCACTTCTTCTTAATTTGGGTTCAGGCAAAACACTTCTGCACTGCCAAACTTGATTGAGTCTGCCTGCCACTCCTTCCTTGACATCTCTCGTTCGATTCACGCACAGATGTGACTGTCCGACAACTGTAAACGCTTGGAAATGCAGTCTTTTCCTTCTCTCTCTCCTCCCAACCTGCATTTCTGGGTCACGGAAGACATTTAAACTCCACTTATAATTAACAGCTATTTTTAAACGGAGTGAGAGAGAGCGGAAATAGAGCAGTGGTGAGGTAAAAAAGCATTAAAATTGCCCCAGATTCGCTATTGAATGGGACACATCACAGCAATGTGCTTGCTGATCAAAGTGAAAGGGGAAGAGTGGAGACGGGGCCGATCAGTGGGGATAAATGGATCTCTTTATAATAGTGTAAGAATAGGGCCCCTTTTTTACAGCTGAAACAATTTAATAACCGCATTCATTACAGGCCACTCGCTGTCCACTCGCTATCTCTCGCTACTTCCTCCCCCTTTTTTGCCTATGAAAGGAAAGGCTGGTTACTGCAGCCCAAGCTGAATTAAGGCTGTTTGAGGGCTGAAATGAAGATGTGCTTGCTTCCTCTGACACTCCTAAATGAAAACCTTATACAAGAGCAAGCAGTTATCACAGAAGCTCCCCAAGGACACGCTACACTCCTCAGCCTGCTAATTATATCCAATGCAAATGCACTGTCTGCATAGTTAGCGCTTGCGCTCAGCACTTATTTATATATTTCGGTATTATTTCACTCATTCATTCAGACCTTCCTGTGTCAGGGGGAATAAAAGAGGCAGCTAATAGCATGAACTGAGTGAACTATTAGAAGCCCCTTCGCTTTTGTCTGTCTCACTCGCTCATTTGCTCAATCTTCTCTCCTTCCACTTTCTCTCCTGTTGATCTGGTAAGAATGCATGCGGTCCTCTGAGGGGAAGTCCTATAAACACGTTCCGGTGCCATTCATAAGGATATGGTTTGGAAGGGCATCTTTATTAAAAGCGTTTTGTCTTGCAGCCTGTGTGTGCATGTTTGCCATCTTATCTGTCCATTAGCCTGCAGTGACCTGCCCACTGCTCTGTTCCTCTTCCTGCCGGCTTTAATGGGTAATTTAGTGATGCTGGCCTGACATATACTCCTTGTTTGTTGCTATGGTTACAGGGTCTTATATTCTCTCTCTTTCTTACCTGTGGAGAGTTTGGTCAGTAAAAATACATTCATTTCCCTGGAGAACTGGGGTCAGATGCTAGCAGGTTGTCGACTTGTAATTTTCTTACTCTCCATAAACAATTTTGGTAATTTTATAATAAATCTTGTATGAAAAGAGAGGTTTGTTACTGACAAATTATATTTTATAATAAATATAGACTATACATAGGCAGTATGACTAAAATCTTGTTGTTGATGATGTTTTTGTTGTTGTTTTGATTGTCAATCCAATACCAAAAGTATTGGATAGTGTAGTATAGTAAGCAGAGGTGCATTAAAGTAACAAGAGGAACTTGTTACTTGTTGCGCCCAGCGTAACAAAGTAAAAGTACAGTTTTTCATTAGAAATGTTAAAGTAAAAGTACCCACATTTAAATCTACTCTTAAAAGTAAAAATTTTCCAAAAAATTACTCACGTAAATGTAACGGAGTAAATGCACTTCATTAATACCCATGCACCTCTGATAGTAAGGCCTATTTTTTTTGGAATAAAGACTGATATTATAACATAATAATAAATGATAAGTCTGGCACTTAAACACAACACTTAAACATTGATTTTAAAAATTACCTGCTAAAAGTGAGAGTAGTGACATTTATAATGTTACAAAAGATTTCTATTTTAAAGGGTTAGTTCACCCAAAAATGAAATTTATGTCATTAATTACTCACCCTCATGTCGTTCCAAACCCGTAAGAACTTCGTTCATCTTCAGGAATGCAAATTAAGATATTTTTTGATGAAATCTGAGAAGTTTTTTTTTTATCCCCCATACAAAGCAACATAATTACCACATTCATGGTCCAGAAAAACAGTAAAGACATCGTTAAAATAGTGTTTAAGCAACGAGAATACTTTTTGTGCACAAAAACAAAATAAAAATAACGACTTTATTCAACAATTTTGTCTCTTCCCTGTCAGTCTCCTATGCTGTTTAAGTTGTATAGGCTTCCGGGTTCTACGTTCTTCAAAAAACACAGCCCAACTGTTTTCAACATTTATAATAATAAGAAATGTGTCTTGAGCACCAAATTAGCACATTACAAGGATTTCTAAACTATCATGAGACACTAAAAACTGGAGTAATGATGCTGAAAATTCAACTTTACTATTACAGTAATACAATTACATTTTAAAATATTTTAAAATAAAAAAGTTATTTTAAATTGTAATCATATTTAACAATTTTACAGGTTTTACTGTATTTTTTATCAAATAAATGCAGTTGCAGTCTGTATGTGACATCAATTACCTCATGTCATGCCTCCTATGCCAGGTGACTGTGCAGTTCCGACTGTGAGTCTTATTTCTCTTATTTCTAGCACACACTCTCACAAGGTCATCCTTCTGAACTGCTGTCAGCAGGAGAGGTATGAATTAAAAAAGCTGTTTCATCTGCTGCTCTATCTGTTTTGGTTTTGTTTTATTGTCCATGGATAGGGAAATAATAACTTGCTGTGGTCCAATGTACGGTGTTATATTTTTCAGCAGGTTTTATGGCCTCCGTCTGTATGTTATGACAGAGCTGAGGCCGGGTGCGGGCCTGCGCGTCTGATAAATGGCTTGCTTTGTACTTCCCCCCCAAAAAAAGAAATCATAATTCCACTTCCTCTCCGAAGCCTGTGCTGTGGCAAGCATGATGGGTGGTGCCATAGGACCCGATATATATATGTCTGCCTGCTGCTGGGAGATGTCATAATACAGCGGCTGTGTGTTCAGAATATTTGATATTTGATAACGTGATGCACACAGTATTGGGCCCCCTTTGACAACTTACTTAAGAAATACAAAACAAGGATCGACTTCATCCTGCTGAAAAACTTAGGATGGTTGTTGTCCCTGGTCAAGCCCCTTTAAGTGCCCCCTGCCCTTCTTGGTCCTCTTCCTCTCGGGGGTTAAAACGCACCTTCCCTCTAAAGGTTACAGAGGTCGCACATCTGCATGTGAAATGTGAACCCTTTGACATTCCACGGCTGGTCTGAACCCACTCGAGCCCTTTTTGTTAGCTTAAACACTAAAGTCGTGCCTAACAAGCTCACCGCAGAACTAAACATGGTAACACAAGCTCTCTCCAGTGACCATTTAAGTGAACATAAAAAAAGGGTGATTAATGAGATGGTCACACTTAAATGCAAGGAAATGTGGATAGAGTATCATAGCATGCAATACCACAAAAAAACTTCACAGGCTCAAGTTTTTGATGTTTTTATAAAGATATTTGGATATGTTTAAGTTGTATGTAATTAATATTATTTTGTAGGATCAAAATAAACTATAGAATGCATAAAATAGCAGAATGTTCTCCTACAAACTTATATTTATCTTATCCTGCCCATGCAGTTCCCAGACACATAATCAGTATATAGGATATATTAGACAATATGCAGAAAAATAAGAATAATGTTTATATTTGTGTCATTTCTGTTATAGAAAGTCAAACTTGAATGCAGACAAATAAGCATTCAAACTTTATTTGCAACTTTCAAATCTCATTCACACATCCCTTGGTCAATAATCGTAAGTAAACCCATCACATTCGTCCACACAGCCTTCCCAGCACTGTCCATTTTAGCTTTCATAATATCCATAAAATGGAAGAGTGCAGCTTTACTTGAACTAATAAAATGAGAGCTTACAGCCGGTGATTGATGATCTTCATAGAGAGGTGGATCGCTCTCATCTTTCTTGAGATTTTTAGCATTGCCTTGTTTGCAGTCATGTGCAATCAGAGGATCCAGGGGGGGTAATAAATGTTTGATGTATGATACTCACACTTCTTTTGTCATAGATACATCTCCTGCTTTGGATCTTCCGTCCCAACCCTGGCTCAACACATTTGATACTTTGACTGTGAATCCTGTGAACAATCTGTTTATTTTTGTACTTTTTTTTTTTCTTTTTTCAAGTGGTGGGAATGTCTGCACTTGGGGGATGGGCCAAGAGGTGCACATTTGTCCAGTTTAAGCATTGCCAAGAAGTCATAGTAAAAATAACAGTGAACCACAGCAATACCCCCAAACGAATGCATACAAACACACATACACTGATGCACCTACACAAGCTAACTCTTTTAACATCCTCCTATCAAAGATTAAAAGGTTTTTCAGATGAGGTATGGGCCCTTTCCCTCCCTTTGAGGACTTAATATCCTTCATAGTGTGCCAAGAACGCACAACTTTTTAAATAATATAAATCACATTTATGGGATCGGCTGTTTGCCTACTTTAACTCTTCTGCTGCATATCAACACCAGAGGAAATCCTCCTGGTGATGGTTGGGATTTGCTCTTGTAGTGCGTTAAGGATAGAGGGAGGGACATGGGCAGGCAGCTTTCTCATGTGGCCTCGGTTCTGTTTGATAAGAAGCATCATCCAATGCGGAAAGCACCTTGGCTTATCACATTTGACTTTTAAAGCCTTTTCCCTCAAAAAAGCCACACAATTTCTCGGCCTTTAAGGGAACCCTGCAAGCATTTATGAGATTTGTTTGTAGCCACTGCTACCACTTCCGAGTTGCGCTCTTCGACTTTAAATGTGGGGCGCTTTTACAACGTGACAAAATGACCCTGTCTTAGGCTGTCTGATAAAATGAATACAGGGTCGAGGTGATGGAGTCCAATTACAGGCATAAATTGACGTAAATTGTAACCCGGGTCGACGTGGCCTTGCTTGCTCGTGTCCTTTCTTAAACTTGGACTTCTAACAAGAGTCATCTCATATTCATAGCCTATACGCTGCTCGTCCTCAAACTCACCGTCCTCTCTCTCTCCCTCCCGTGGAGCAGAGGTACCTCCTCCAGTTGTCAGAGGATCCCGAAATGATTGATTGTTTCTCAGTGTGTCCTGACAGGAAATGTAGTAGCGTGGGGCCCCTAGGGTCCGGGAAGCCAGCGCCTCCTGATTAAGACCCCCACAGTAATCATTCCCACTGAGCCAACCCTACACAACACCCGTCAACAGCACAAAAAAAGGAAGAGAGTGAAACAGTGCTTTTCTTTCGAGATAACACCGCCATCGCTAAGAGGCTGCTGAAAGTTTTCAACGCAGCCATCTTATTCTCGCCAGGGTTAAAGAGTAGTTTATATCAGTTACAACTCAAAAAAAGTGGAAAAGCAAAGGTCCTACACCCAATAAACTCTCGCTCTCCCTTGCCAATGTAAACCAGACAAGCTTTAAACCTATTACAGGCGCGTAATAGCATTAAAGATAAAAATCTCATTGTTCCAGAGAGAGGAGGAGAGCAAAAAGAATGAGCCCCGCTCAGTATCACATGAGTGAGGTGAGAAAGAATTCAAATTATGCTGGAGTTGGGAGTTACATCTCCGTTGTGCTGAGGATTTGACTCCTGGGGTCACCGAACCATCTAAAACAGGAAATAAGGATGAGTTAACCCTTTCAAGTAACAATCACCTTTCATCTATCACATTTGTGCAATTGTATCTGAAAACAACAACTAAAGTGAGTGATTTCGTTGGCTGTGCTTATCTTATTTTTAAAGAACCCGTGCACTATATATATTATATATTCCGGGTTTAATAAAAGTTATTTTTAATCAACAGCATTTGTTGGAACTGTTGATTACAAAAAAAAAAAAAAAAAAAAAAAGGGACTTATGCCTTCATTTTTCACAATGGGGCCAATTTTTGGAGGTCATTTTTTTAGCATTTTAGTCATGTTGTCTTTTGTCAACATAGTTGTAAAATTGGGTCTAGATTTATACAGAAAAGATAAGCACTAACATCACTCTAAAATCCTGTTAACATGTATATTGTTTATGTCTTGTGGCTACACCTCTGAAGCGTATTTTAACATATTTTCCCCCCATTCGTTTCCATTGTTAATGCTTCATTGTAACCTAGTTTTTCAGTTAATTCATTTTTTGGGGTAATCAACAGCCACAAATGTTGGCGATTGAGCTTAACTTGATTTGAACCTGGAATATTCCTGTAATGTAGTCTAATGTTGTATTGATATTTAGGCAAACAAACCATATTTGTGTTGTAGATTTTGAAATGTACAAAACCATGTCTTAATCCTAATCTCTTTACAGATCCTATATCCTATATAAGACTTGAACAAATACCAGTAAACTCCAATGCTATTTGTATAATGATTTGTGTAAGGCACTGACTTATTTCACAAGCAGAGATAAAACATGTGACATTTGGTTTTCAACCAGACTCCACACTGAACCTAAGTGCGTCACGTCACCTTGATCTGGCCTCTTAAACAGCTAATGTTAACTAAGGTGCCCTGCTGCTAACTGTTTTTCTAGTGGGGCACTTCAGAAAGACAACCTTTGCTTCTCTGAATATATATCGTATGTATATTTTGGAAATAAATATAGTGCTTGTGAAAGTTGTATACAGAAATGTAGTTAAGGCACATGAGTGGGTGTATATGACTATCTTCTTTCAGACGAACACAATCAGAGATATTTTAAAAATATCCTGGCTCTCCTAAGCATTATAATGGTAGTGAAGCCCAGAATAAATGCATCCATTTATCATAAATATAATCCATACGGCACCAGGGGGATAATAAAGGCCTTCTGAAGCGAAGCGATGGGTTTTTGTAAAAAAAAAAAAATCCATATTTAAAACTTTATAAAGTAAAATAACTAGCTTCTGCCAGACGACCGTACGCATACTGCGCAAGTCGACTTGCGCCAAATGAGTAACCCCTGAAGAGATGTATGACGCAGAATGTAGGAGTATCGTAAGCTTAGACGCCTCTCACAGTTCAAACAAATATGGCTAGGCAACAAACTCAAGCTCCTCTTCTCTTTTATTGAAATCCTCTGACATTTCTCTTTAAAATTTCTCGTTTTAGACCTCTAATTCATGACCGGTGTTTTGTTTTGCTCTATTCTCGGAGCTTCCATGTTCATCATTACGTCATGCGTTGGGTTAGAGGTTAGTCTTCTGCTGCAAATCGATGCATACGGCCGTCTGTCGGAAGCTAGTTATTTTACTTTATAAAGTTTTAAATATGGATATTTTTCTTACAAAAACCCATCGCTTCATTTCAGAAGGCCATTATTAACCCCCTGGAGTTGCATGGATTATTTTTTATGATGGATGGATGCATTTTTTTGGGCTTCAAAACACGCCCCCTGTTCAAAACACGCCCCCCTTCACTACCATTATAAAGCTTGGGAGAGCCAGGATATTTTTAAATATATCTCCAATTGTGTTCGTCTGAAAGACATATACACCTAGGATGGCTTGAGGGTAAATCATGGGATAATTTTCATTTTTGGGTGAACTTTCCCTTAGCGTTTGTATGCAAGTCCTCTTGGTACCCATAGTTGTGTTCAATAAGTCCATTCTAGTTCCATTCATCAGTAGTGGAATTCATTAAAGTAAATGGGAGGTAGTGATTACAGTTGGATACTGGGCCCAGCTCCAGAATAGAGGTGTACAAGGTGGAGGAATCCTAATCAAAGTTTGGGCCCATTCCAGCTTCACACATTTCCAATTCTGGGCTCTGCTGAAAGATGGATCATCACACACTTAAGTTCCACAAGTGGAATCACTTGTCCCTCATTTTGCTGAGGTCATAGTAATTCAGTCTTTGACTGATAATATTCTTAGGCACAGCTCCACATGCTTCCATGTCACCCCTAATGCATTTCTTGTTTATTAATTAACTTTTTGACATATATGCTGAGTGGCACATATCGATTTTGTTGCTTAGCTTTAATTGATCCTGCACTGTCCCACAGTGCTGTGTGAGTACTGTATATAGTTAGCACAGACCTTGAGCCAAAACATGCACTGATATCTGGAAGCCTTGCCATGATTTAGCCCAAGTGCTACATTTAAGCCTGACGTGTTTTAGCGAGGGTTAACGTATGCTGTGCTTCCTGTCTCTGTGGCTGTTGCACAGTTCAGCTTGGACAGCTACTGCATCTGTGGCTGGGAGAGCTGTGTTGTCTGGAGGAGCACCATTCTGGTCTCATCCCTCCCTCAGAGTCCCAACACAGATGGTTCCAGCTGCAGCAGCCACAGCGTGGTGCAACATCTGACAGCTCCACACATACACACTGATATAACCATTGAGAGAACACTTTCTGTTCAATAAAAGTGATAGCAATAGTAAGGATGTTTAATGTCCAAACATGTCCATTTGCACAATCTACAACATTTCATGACTAACAATGTAATATATATATATATATATATATATATATATATATATATATATATATATATATATCTTCATTTGGGAGTTTTTCTCAGCAAATATTCATATATGCCAATACCATTATTTAGTTTAGGGTCCAATTCTCACTATTAACTAGTAGCTTATTAGCTTTCATATTACTAGGGTATTGGCAGTTTATTAGTACTTATAAAGCACATATTAATGCCTTATTCTGCATTACCATATTCTACATCCCTTAATGCTACCCAATACCTAAACTTAACAACTACCTTACTAACTATTAATAAGCAGTAATTAGGAGTTTATTGCGGCAAAAGTCATAGTTAATAGTTAGTTAATAGTGAGAACTGGACCCTAATCTAAAGTGTGACCATATTGTATTCATATTTATCTTCATTATTTTACATTAGAGATGAGAGAATAGTGTTGCTTGCCATGTAGCCTATGAATATCCATTTGTATACAGCATCTATATCTCTTTTTAAAAAAAGAGAGAGAGAGAGATAACAATGGGATTTTAACAATGGGATTTTCCTAAGCTCTCATTGACAAATTACTATTGGAAAAGATCTAAATGTATCCGCTTGCTCCTAGAGAGGTGGAATACTTACTGGAGCTAATGGAGCTCTTCCTTTCATACAGATTTATGATGTATGCACATTATTTATACTGTCTGCAGGTACGGGGATGATGAGACATGGTGTTGTCAGCCACGCTACTTTGATTGTGGTAAAACAGGGAAACATTGACTTTGTCTTGTTAGTAAAATTTATTTCCCCCCAAATGACAATTCTTTAAGTAGGAGCCAGGCAGCCGGCCAGGGCTGTGTGTCATACATTGCCATTTGCAAGCACAGTGCATATTTTAAACTGTTTTCTAAGAATTGTATAGGCATAGATCTTCCCTTTGCATCCCTTCTATAATGAACAGGCCTGTCTGAACTAATTCAAATTTGGCATATTGCATTGAAAGAAAGGCAGGGAAGAGAGAGACTTCATCAGAGCCTCCTGGTCAGAGGGCTGTTTGTGATTATTGTCAAACCTGCATAGCTCTACCCGGCTGGTCCCTGCAGGCCAATCAATAGAAATGCATCTCTATGTTCAGAGGAGATGGAGAGGGGTTGTTATGCCCACCATAAACAGGGTGGAGTTTTGAGCCTGCCTGAAATATGATGCTTTGTGCAAAAGGCATTCATCAGCTCCATGCAGAAATCAATCGGAAGATGAGGAAGAATTATTGCTTTGACATGCAACAGCAGTCGTGCATATGTCTGGCTCACAAGCCGCGATGAGGGCAATTTCACACTGTGTCAGTGACTTTCTGCAAGTTGTGCATCTATCTATCTATCATCTATCTATCTATCTATCTATCTATCTATCTATCTATCTATCTATCTATCTATCTATCTATCTCATCTGTTGATCATTTGGTCTGTGATAGGTTTTTAGACATAAAAAGCAATCATTTCAGCTTTGTTATCAATGCTTAGGACATGTTTATAAATCATCATCTTTATAATTTATAGCCTATGAGCTTTATTCATTGACCATGTCCAGGTGTTACTGAGTTTATTTATGCTGGATATTATTTAATATGTATGACTTGCTTAATTGTTACAGGTTTGTATAGTTCTTCTCTCTTATAAAATATTTAATAATAATATTTAATATAATAATAAAATATTTAATAAATATTATACATTTTTATATTTTATATATTATATATTAATTAATATTTAAAAATTAAAGATATTAAATAAAATATAAGCAACCAAAGCAGGGAACCAGATTTGTGACTCAATCTGTTTCAAGAAAATAGGAAGCACAGAGGATAAACTCATTCCAGGTTGAGTGTATGTGTGTGTGTTCTATACAAAATGTCAGTACTTCATTACCTCAAACACACTCACATATTGGATTTGCACATTTCAATTCTCTGGACATCAGATCTTTTCATTGTACGGCAGTAATGTGTTTAGGTGATCTATAAAACATTATTATTTAAAACAAGGCTCTTTATGGATTGCTTATGAGGCATGCTTATCACTAGATTGATTTGACCTTTCCATGATGGCTGTTCATGAGAAAAAGAAAAAAAACATAATCCTTGCCCTTTTTGTCTATGTTGTCAAATTTCTCTGATAAACATTATGGGATTAGAGGTTTTTTGTTGTTGTTGTTGTTGTTGTTGTTGTTGTTGTTGTTTTTGTTCTACAACTCTCCCTATAATGGAAAACAGGAAAAGTTGTCACAAGTATTACAGTAATTACTTCTATTTTCCATTTTTTTAAACATATAGCATATGGCCTGAGATACATTATGTAGACACACTATACAGGGGAAAGTTGTCACAATGTAACCTGCAATTAAACAGTGCAGTATAGTGTCAAAATAAAATCAAATTCCTGCTTGTTCTGAAAACCTTTTTTTTTTTTCTTTTTTTTTTTTTTGTGGTCATCAGATGTAGTTTAAGCCCTCAATTTATATTAAGTAGCAGCTGGAGCACGCACAAAGAGAGTGACTTCACCAGACCACACAGCTTTTTAATTTCCCCTTTGTCATTATTTACCAGGCAGATCTCAATCCTGGTCATGAGGCTTATGCATTAATCAAAGTCTGGCATATCTATGTGCAGTGATCCTGCATGCAAGTGCCTGTGCATTTAGTGTGTAGGTGTATGTGTGTGTGTTTAGAAACAGACATACTATGGATTGATGTGGCCTCGGCACTGAAGGGTCCGCTCCGTTATCTCATGATAATTAAAATCAACCTCATAAACATTATTGACTCCTGTGCTGCATCTGCGCGGCAACTCCTGCGACTTTGCAGGTTTGTAAAAATGCTTCTTAAAACATGAAATACTGCATATTAAGGCCCACATATTTCGAACATTTAGATGTGGTTAAGTTATCATAATGTGCAATAAAACCTGCATGAGAAATCTGTAATCCACTTTGGAAAATTGCTTATGATACAGTGTTTAACATCATTGCTGAAAAGAGCTTTTCAGAAGCAGATGCCAGGTTTATTGTGCCATAATTTAACCATACCTCAATGCAAAGGCAGTAAATATAAATTTATTAGTGGTACACTTAAACGGGCGGACCCCTGCGAGACAGGGGTCTAATAAGAGCTTTGACTGGAGCATGTTGCTTTCTTGGCTGGCTCTGAAAGCAGAGATGTCTCCGCTATGAGGGATGTCTGGTCTACATTAGGCCTACTTTGACACTGTAATTGACAGTTCCGGGTAAACGGTTTTAATCAGAGTTCAGTGTGTCTCAGGCTAATTCCACAGGAAAGCATCAATAAAGAGATCTGAGTGAGGGTGTAATCTGGTATGGATTACGTTTCAAACGGTGGGCTGTCACTCTTTCATTCTAAACGAGTGTTGACTGTACAGCCCCGGTGCTATTACTTAAGCAGGTTACTGTTGTGCACGCTCAGAGAAAGAGTTGTGAACTGTAAACCTGAAAGCCAGGATGTGGTCTTTAGTGTCAGTGCTAGCTGTAATAGGTGCTGAGGTGAGTGTATAGCAGGTATACAACACAAATCTTTTTAAAGCCTATTATTATGTGTAGGCCTAACTGTTTTGAGTGTGGATTTTTCACCAAAAAAAAAATTGTAATACGCCACAAGACAAACAAGAATGCGCTGTCTATGAATGTCGTGACACACACAAACGACTCATGTGCACAGAAACACGCATGCCAGTATCCAGTTCTCTTTTGCTTGAACAAACAATAACACACAGAAATATAACTGCAAGCAGCTATGATGGGCCCAAGCCCAAGCCCTGGCGCCAACTCTTTGTTGGCTTAAGGAAACCTGTGCATGGTGGGCAACATACAATCTTAATTTAATTTAAATCAAACAATGATTTTACACAATATGAGACACTTCCTGTTTCCCTTTTTTTTTTTTTTTTTTTTTTGTCATTACTTTAATTCCTCACTATGGCAACACTGTTCGAAATATCCTATAATCGTTCACTATTTAGCATCTTCAGTGTCTTTGTTTCATGTTGACCGGGTGGTGGTGATTGCATGAATCTCCTACGAGGAGTAGTTAAAAACTCAGAGGCTGATTATTCGAAAAATCGACATTCAAACCAAAATATCTGACTTCCTTTTGGTCGGAGCTAATGACTGTAAATTAGTAAGTTATCAGGCTTGATGAGAACAATATATGTACCGAGTTTGTTGACTGTAGGTAAGACTAACCAACTTTTGTCAAAAGGTGGCGCTATAGAGCCCCTCCTCCTGTTGGGCTGGCATATGACTTAGAGTGTGAAAGTTGTTCGGCCCGATGAGATCTATAACTCTATGAAGTTTGGTTACTGTAGGTGAAAAGGGGTGCGCTACAGAGCCCCTCAAATACAACCAAATAAAAGGGTGTACCACAGAGCAGTGAAGACTGTAAAGTGTTTGATAACTTTATTCAATTTCTTTATATTTCCTACCTGTTAGAAAGTAGGAAGGCCACAGGTAAATATGGCATTTATCATCATGGGTTTATGTGAAGATTTAAATTTACTTAAATTAAAAGTTTTTATTTTTTAAAGCCTGATAAATGTTGATTTTTTTTTTTTTTTTTTCTTTTATAGCTTTCAGTTACACAGTAATGTTGAATGTCTATAATTAATGTTTATATATATATATATATATATTTCATAGAGACATCAGTACCAGTATTAGTACCAGTAATACTGGCCTTCATTCATAAAAATATGCCATTAACAATATTTAAAATATACTGTCTTTAAGTTGTTTCTACAATAATTCGGAGAGTAACTGTAAAATTATTACAATATAAAAATATTAAAAACAATGTATTTAATCGCGATTAATCACACATGGATTAGAAATGAAAAGAATGATAAATAATAGATACCATCCCAAAACGAATGAACGAATGTAATTAATAACTGAAATGTTGTATTACATCTTATGACCTTCCAATTGCTGTAATTCTAGATTAAAAGAGGAAAAAAATATCTATAGATCTTTAAACAAAGACACTCTCTCTAGCTCTGTCATCTGGGAAACATTCTTAAAGATCTGTGCTGTGTTTTCCTGAGCATGTCCAAATCTTTTCCCATCTGCTTTGTGTACGTGGGAGAAAAAACAGAGAGATGCTCAAAGAAATGCCAGGTCCCTGTCTTATTCAAGCTTTCCAGGAAAATAGTTGTCACAGACTTTTGAACCTCTGAGAACAAGTGTCTGAATGCATATGTTTCCAGAACAATTATTGTTTTGTAGAAGAGGCTTTGGAGATGGTCCACATTCCTGCAGTGTATGGGCTCCGCTACAGGGAGAGGACTTGTGTGCGCTGTGGCCTGTGAAACTTGTCATGCAGCAGTTATCACTGGAGGCACAGGTGGGTTTCATACACACTAACACACACACACACTCTGTCATACACAAGCTATTAGCCATATATCATTCCCAAAACAATTTGAAAACAATTAACGCTTAGCCAGGCTGTCACTGACTAAGGCAAACTCAGTCACCGTGCAGAGCACACAATGTAATTACTGTGTATCTAACTATTGAGCCTTGTCATGCATTAAATTTGCCTCACTCTCATTGTGTGTGTGTGTGTGTGTACGTTTGTGAAAAAATTAGAAGAAAAAAACTGCTTTTAGTAGACCAACTGGACATAAGCATTGTCGGTAAAGAAGAAGTTGCCAAAAACGTTCCTGCTGTCAAATTCTTTATCAAGACACTTTTTAATTTCTGGAACTCTTTAACATGTCTCTTCTACTATTCTATGTGTACAAAAACTAAAAAATTTTAAGTCATTTGCTTTATGGAATAGATCGTTTGGCTTTACCAATTTTTGAAAACGTGTGAGAGGTGAAATGTGAACAGCCTGCCCTGGGCCAACCATTTTATAAATCTCTCAACAAAACATCAGCCTCTACAGTGACTCTGCCAGTCTGCTGTAGGTCTTATGCAAGACCTGCTCTTTGAAGCTGCTTGGCTGCAGACAATCCTGTTGTTTTGGCCCAAACAGGAACTGAGGTCAGGCCTGGCACCGGTAGACCCCGCTTATGTAATGAGAGGGAGCCCTTTGGGTAAGCTCTTTATGCATCTCCTGGACCAAAACTCATAAAACACACCTATATAAACCAAGCTGTGCACTCACAAAGACTGCTGGCGTTATTTCAGTGAATGCAGCCTGTATTGAGAATCTCTTATTTTTTATAATCTTTCTCTCTTATATTTATTTTCAGGGTGATGTTGTCCTATATAATGAAGAATAAAATTCTTGAAAAGTTGTCATGCAACACGCAGAAGCATAAAACAAACATCTAAAATTCTATGATAATTTAACCATTTATGACTAGCCAAGACTAGTTCAGCTATAAAATGGCAACTCCTTAAAAAGTAATGATATGTATGTGTTTTTTATGTTATATGTTATGTATGTGTGTGTGTGCGCGTGCATGTGCGCGTGTGTGTGTGTGTGTGCACGTGCATGAGTGTGTGTTTGTGTTTCAGGTATTCTCTACAATACCAGAAATATTTGTGCTTATGGGGACATTTTTTGGTCCCCATGAAGAAAACAGCTTATAAATCATACTAAATTATGTTTTTTGAAAATCTAAAATTTTTTTGTGATGGGTAGGTTTAGGGGTAGGGTTAGGTTTAAGGGATAGAATGTACAATTTGTAGAGTATAAAAATCATTATGTCTATGGAAGGTGCGAGAGGTCCCAGGTTCAAATCCCGGACGAGCCCCCATTTTTATGTTACAGCTGGCTCATATACCGCAACATTAAAGAGGCAAACAACAAACTCTTCAAACAATAAACCAATTTATTTACAAAACAAGAAAACAATTATTAAACAATCAAAAGAAAAAACGATGTCTAGGGGGGAAAAAAAACATGCGGGTGTGGTAACTAAATGTACATATACTCTGACACTAACAATATAGGAAAGAACTATTAATATATAACAATAAGGAAAAGAACTACTAATATATATATATAGAGAGAGAGAGAGAGAGAGAGAGAGAGAGAGAGAGACCTTACTCTAAGGCCCAGTTTTATTTTATTTTATTATTTTATTGTATTAATTTTGGACAGTCCCATTAAATTATATTGAAGTGGGGAGTGCTGACTTGGGCCTATAAGCAATCACTTAGTAACACCCTAGCAACTGCATAGCAACAAGATACCAACCACCAGTATACCTTAGTAACCATACCCAACACCCTAGCAACCACTCACTGTGTTTTCCTGAGTATGATGCTTCTCTAAATGACTGTTAAATGAATACTTGAATAATAACTTGGAGCTAGGAAAAGTTACCTGTCTGGCTTACAACTTCAGATTTCCTCCTTGGGTCTCTGTATGTCAGCGTGCACGTTAACTGTTGGCTAATCGGTAGCTCTCAAAGAGCACCCTCAGCTCACCTGGGGGCTCCCAATCCTATTAGCCTAACTGTCCTGATGGCACGCATCGGGAGACTGTGGCGTTTGATCACTGGTGCTTAGCCGAGAGAGTTGTTTTTCCGGCTGATAAGTGCAGAGGGAAGAGAGGGCTTTAAAACTACAGACTTGGCAACCTGATCTCCTTAACTCTCGTCAGAAAGAGGGAGAGTTCAGCACCCCACCTCTAGTTTTGACACCCCTGTGCGGTTGGAGGTCTTTAAAGTGCTGATAGTGGCTGAGAGGCGTGACGCCGCACATTACTCTTTAGCCGTGTTTGTTGAGTGTGTGTGGAGTGTGGGGCTGAGAGTTGTATGTGTGCTGTATCATCTGCTTCATCACACGTATGAGTAATTTAGTCATCTGGGTCATTAAAGACGGAAATCATATTAGTTAGTTTTATTTTATTGTTTTTTTGTTTGTTTTTTTCACATTATGACAATCAATTAATCAACGTAAGGATTGCTTTAAAATATTTTCAATACTTTGATTTCATTGGAAGTTTTCACCCCACAAGATGTTATGCACTAATAAGAAAAACTGATTATTGTTGTTGTTGTTGTGTCCTTACAAAACCTCAAACAAAACATGTTTTCCTGGTAATTTACATTGGTAATTATTTCACAGGATTGAGTCCTCAATTTCACTTTCTGTCCTTTTAGTCTTTTAGTGAAATCCATTTAGCAAACAAGTCATATGTCTTTAACAACATCATCCTCCAGAAGGTGACATCATTTCTAGCAAGAAAAACAACAGTACAAACATTAGATTATTAGTGATGGATTTAATGAATTCCAATTGAAAGCATTCCATCCTGATAGATAAAATTACATACATTGGTGTAATATACTGTATATTATGAATTTTTCTAAGGGAAGTCAAAAAGAAAATTAAGCCTCATTTCCACTGAAATTACCTGGAACAATTTGTTCCAGGATCTTTTTTCCCAGGAACTTTATTTAGACTCTGCGGTCGAAACACACCGAGTACCACCCCAAAGTTCCTAGTTCCTGGGGAAAGTTCCTGCGGTGGAAACGCAGCTTTTTGTTGACACCATAATATAAGATGCCTTTTGTTTCCAACTAGTTAACATCTATCATTTTAATATCCTTAACATTTTTAACTAATTAAGCTATAATTAATAAAGTTTGTAAAGTGCCTGAGTGTAACTTGTGTTGTTTTAGGGTGCGTTCACACTTGTCATGTTTGGTTCGATTAAAACAAACCCTGGTGCGATTGCTCTGTTAGTGCGGTTCATTTGAACATATGTAAACGCTGCCATCCGAACCCTGGTGCGCACCAAACAAGCGGACCGAGACCGCTGAAAAGATGGGTCTCGGTCCGCTTCCAAACGAACTCTGGTGCGGTTCGAATGATATATGAACGCAACACGGACCAAAGACATGTAATCGAACCAAAAACAGGAAGATGATACCCTAAAAACGACAGAATCCTCACGAATATCGGTTTTCCGTCATAGTCGCAAGTTTGCCCATCACGGGCATTAGACGTGCGTCTCCCACGCAGCAGATCGTTTGTGTGTATAACGGATGGATTCCCGCCGCTGTTTTGACTCCTTTATACATTTTATAAGCTTTTCACGGGTTCCCAGCTGGCCAAAATACCATCATATGCAGGCTACACACACACAACAAGCGCATTTACCTCAGCACACAGCATTGTTTTGGATGTTCGGTAAGTTCCGTCTTAGAATTGGCAATACGTCATAAAATCCGACCAATCAGGTTGTGAACGTATCCCTATGCCTTTAGGTTCGATATCTTTTGGTTCGGTAATAAAATTGACAATCTGAACACTAATTGGACCAGGACTAAATGTTTTTTTTTCTTCTTTGGTCCGGACCAAACGAACCAAACTACAAGTGTGAACGCACTCTTAGTTTAGTTTTCACTCTGTTTGCTCTGTTCCCGTTCTCCTTAGTTCCTAGTTAGTTTCCCTGTTTGTTAATTAGTTTCCATAGTTCCTGATTTCATGCACCTGTTCTGTTTCTCTTTTGATTACATTCTCTGAGTATATAATCCCCGAGTTTCCCTAGTTCATTTGTCCAATATTGTTTGTGCCAAGTGGTTGTTACTCTAATTCTCCTGAGTGTTCTCCTTGATTATTAAAAGACTGTTTTGACTACTTCTTCATTATGCGCTTTCTTGATACAACACCCACACATGACACTGAGCTTGATTAGACCATATTTCTAACAGTCTGCTACTTTCTTAATACTTTCTTAAATTACAACACAAGCATATTCTTTTTTTATTTATTTTTTTTTATGAGTAACAGAGTTAAAGGATACTTTTAGCCTTTAGGTATTATCTTTGCTGAAAAGTTATGAGCGTATCTGTGTATTTAGAAAGGATGTCCTGCCTTTATGTCAAGCTCTCCCTCGTTTCTTTCTCTCTTTCTGTTTTCTCAGACTAGGGAGTTGTAGTATGGGTGGTCAGTAATGTTTTGTGCAGGCATTACTCTATTGGTAAGCACCAGGCTCCTCCGCCCTGCTCGCTGGCTCAGAGACCCATGTGTTTCCAAATGCCTCTGGATGGAAAATCGAAGCACCGCTTCTCTGTTTATCAAGGAGTCATTCCGTCACCTCGCCTGGCCAAAACTCTCTACAAATTGGTGACAGCACCAACGCACACATACACACACTCACACATACACATCTATGGAGTTGACTGAAAGCAGTTTGGGCTGTGTTCATTTTTATTACTAATGTCAGGAGAGAGGTGAGAGGTGGCTAATGCGCACACACACACACAGGAACACTCACACTGAAAGCCTTGTTGTGTGGCCCAGCCAAAAGCCTCAAGCACTGTCAAAACCATACAACTCTGCTTGGTTAACTGATTTCCCACTGGGAAACAGGTAGAGTAGGAGAAATCCACGCTCAATGAAGAAACAGTGAAATTAAGAACAGTTAGCTTGGTCACAAAGCAGAATCAGTTTGCTATAAAGGTAACCATATCCCCAAATGTAAAGCTTGATTAAATGCAATGAATATCATATGTAGAGATTTTTTTACTGGTACTATAGAGACACACTCCTGGAAATTTATTTTTTGCAGTGTGTTTTTGCTGGGGTCAAATTGGTCCCAAACATAAAACAAAAAATGTTACTATAAGAGAAAACAATCACATTTCTGAAAAGTACATTTACTTTGTGAGTATTGTATTATTTACTTACTGTGTTTTGATTAAGTCAGAAAACATACAATATAGTTCAAAATATATATATATTTTTTTTAAATAAATCAATACTTTTATTTAACAAGGATACATTAAATTAATCAAAAGTGGCAGTATAGATTTTTACATTGTTACAAAAAGAAAATCTAATAAATGCTGTTAAGATAAGATAAGAAATGCTTTTTGGGCACCAAAAATTTCTTATTTCTGAAGGATCATGTGATCATGTGAGTGGAGAAATTGCTGCTGAAAATTCAGCTTTGTCATCACAAGAATTACCTTTAAAAATGTATTAAAATATAAAACAGTTGCTTTAAACTTTAATAATATTTCACAATATTACATTTTTACTGTATTTTTGAATAAATAAATGCAGCCTTGGTGAGCAAAGGAGACTTAAAAATAAATAAATAAATAAATAAATAAAAATCTTACTGACCCCTAACTTTTAAATGGTAGTGTGTTGAAAATTAAATATTATAGATATATATAACACAAAAGATAAAAAATAAATAAATAAATAAAGTTATGTTCATTATTAACTGGCTTTTATTGCGGACATTTTTTTTTTTTTTTTTTTTTTTTTTTAATAAGCATCATATTTAAGACTTTACAACTGTAGATTCTTTGAATAAAACACTTACCCTTATAAAACAGAGTTCTGTTGGACTGATTATCTTCAGCCTTACTTTGATGTTACACTTTTGAGGTCAAGGTTGTTTCTTTTCATACCACTTTTTCTTTCAAAAGCATGTTCGAATGATATCTGAATTTCCATTATTCCAACTACATCACCTTTTATGTGTGTTATGGCCAAGGGGTGGAAAGTATTTTTGTGCGTCTGTAGCCTTGTTAATCATTCACAATGCGAGTAAATTACAGTGGTTATTTAATGGGCCTGTGTTCCATGCATCCCTTTTTGGTTTATATGTAAGCTTCCAGAAAGTCATTTTTTTCTGGCCTTGTTGTTTCCTGTGTAATTTAGAATCTTGCTCAGACAGCTTGCACAAAGAGGACAGAGGTTAAACAACAACATGCTGAACTCTTCACCGCTGTGACTCACCTCAGAATGATGGCATGTAATAGAGCATTGATCTGAAGGAAACCAGGTCAATTTTGTGGAGATCAATGCAGTGCCGGGTGCTGAATGACAGAGCGAAAGCCGATTGAGGTAATTTTGAGCTAAATTTGCGGCAAGCCTATAAAAATGTAAAGGTGTGCATAGTTATAAGGTTATTTTTAAATAATATCCTGGCACCTTATGAATCTTATGAGGCATATGAACTAAAAGTTACAGCACTGAATCAAAAACTCATCTTTAGCCTAGTTTTGAATTGAAATGTTCAGCACTCCAGTTCAGATATGAAGTCTCCAAAAACATGCATAACTTAAAGTATGGCACTCCTTCATTAATTTATCATTACAGGGCATTCATACACTGTTTTTTTTAATTCTAAATTCAGAGTAGAGCTGTTAAGAAAGAAAAAAAAAAACTTCTGCACAACACAACGACATCAGGTGTTTTCCAGTTTTTGTTGCACATTTTAAAAATAAATAGAAAAATAGAATGCATATATATATATATATATATATATATATATATATAAACGCAGACATATAAAATTACATCACACAGCTGCCACATACTCGCACATTGAGACTCTTAGAGGTCGCAGTGCATGACAGAAGATTCATTTAAAATTCCTTAAGAGTGATCAATTGTGGCCCGCAAAGATTTTCTGCGCTCCCATATTTGTAAATAGACCCTTTGTAAATACTGCTTTTCTTGCCTGTCAGACGGCTGCTCTGTGCACAGTTGCATTAAAAATTGATCTACGGCAGTGGCAGGATAGGAAAGGCTTAGCACATTGCCAAATGACTGATTAAAAAGGAAGAGCTTTAATCTTTGCTTAAAAGTGTCGACCAGCTTGGCATGCCCTCCGCCCTGTGCCCTACCTCTCGCTGGAGGAGAGGGAGGGTGGAAAAGTGGGCAAAAGGGGGAGGGGCTACTGTATAGCTGCATAAAGCAGGTCAAGTGTGGGGTGAATACTACATTAAACCCCTGGTTCTAAGAGAATTATGGAGAACTATTGTGCTCAGGCTTTTCTGCCTACTTTGGATTGGCATTACAATTTCAAAAATTAAAAAGAGTGTTTACCCTAAAATTTACATTCTGTCATCATTTACTTACCCTCATGTCATTCCAAACCTGTTTGACCCCACTGAGTCCTACAAAAAAGAAAGTCATATACACTCACTGGCCCCTTTATTAGGTACACCTGTTCAACTGCTTGTAAACACAAATATCTAATCAGCCAATTACATGGCAGCAACTCAATGCATTTAGGCAGCCGTGGTCAAGACGATCTGCTGAAGTTCAAACTGAGCATCAGAATGGAGAAGAAAGGTGATTAAAGTGACTTTGAATGAGGCATGATTGTTGGTGCCAGACGTGCTGGTCTGAGTATTTCAAAAACCGCTAAATTACTGGGACTCTAGGGTTCAGAGAGAATGGTCCGAAAAAGAGATAATATCCAGTGAGCGACAGATCTGTGGGTGAATGCCTTGTTGATGACAGAGGCCAGAAGAGAATGGCTGGCTCGAGCTGATCGAAAGACAACAGTAACTCAAATAACCACTTGTTACAACTGAGGTTTACAGAAAAGCATCTCTGAACGCACAACACATCGAACCTTGAAGCAGATGGGCTACAGCAGCAGAAGAGCACACCGAGTGCTATTCCTGTCAGCTAAGAACAGGAAACTGAGGATACAATTCACATGTGCTCAACAAAATTGGACAACAGAAGACTGGAAAATGTTGCCTGTCTGATGAGTCTTGACTTCTGCTGCAACATCCAGATGTTAGGGTCAGAATTTGGCATAAGCAACATGAAAGCATGGATCCATCCTTCCTTTTATCAATGGCTCAGGCTGCCGGTGGTGATGTAATGGTGTGAGGGATATTTTCTTGCCACACTTTGGGCCCCTTAGTACCACATGTGCATTGTTTAAACCTACAGCCTACCTAGTATTGTTGCTTACTGACTATGTCCATGACCACAGTGGACCCATCTTCTGTTGGCTAATTCCAGGATGATAACGTGCCATGTCATAAAGCTCAAATCATTTCAATCTGGTTTCTTGAACATGACAATGAGTTCACTATACTCAAATGTTCTCCACAGTCGCCAGATCTCAATCCAATAGAGCACCTTTTGGATATGGTGGAACGGGAGATTTGCATCATGGATGTGCAGCCGACAAATCTACAGCAACTGTGTAATGCTATCATGTCAATATGGATCAAAATCTCTGAGGAATGTTTCCAACACCGTGTTGAATCTATGCCACAAAGAATTAAGACAGTTCTGAAGGCAAAAGGGTGTCCAACCTGGTACTAGCAATGTGTACCTAATAGTGGCCAGTGAGTGTAGGTTTGGAAGGACATGAGGGTGAGACAATGAAGACACAATTATCATTTTTGGGTGAACTAACCTTTGTTCTTCTGTATTAAATTGCAGTGACAACTAAGTAAGCCAGAGCAGATTGACTCCCCCAAAAGTGTGATTTCAAAGCATTGCTCTGTTTGTTTCAGCATCCCAACCTGCCTAAAACAGCAGCATTGGGATATGAATGTCTGTTTGTCTGACCAATGGCAGACAGTAGTGTTTTGCAATTCATAAAACATAAAACAATGATGCTAGTGACAAAAATTGCACACTTCGGTTCAATTACAATGAAGTCATTGTTCACTTTGTTCGTAATGAATTCGATTACTACATATAATAGTTTATAAAAATGCCACTATTGTATGATGTAATGAACAAATTTGTAATCATGATACTATGATATTAAAATAATGAGAAGTGTCTCAAGGAGTGAAATAAAAGAAGCAGGATGAAAATGTAGACAGACATGCTCTTCAGTGTTTGTAGAAGCCAAGCCTTATAGATGGGGTGTGTGTGCCTGTATGTGTTTTCACTGGCATTGCAGAGAGGAGCAAGGGGAATAGAGAATCTGATTTCACAGAAACTGGAGCTCGCTTCAAAGAAGACAGCAACTATCCCCCACTGATAGTGCTCAAGCAAAAGAAAACAGCAACCAAGTATGTAACTCAGACAAACACACATACACACATTAACACAAGCGCATATGCTCATGCTTAAGACTCAAGCACTCAAACACAAGTTATCTTTCTCTTCAGTCCTGCACAACACAAGTCCCGCTCTCATTTATAACATCCCCAGCTTCTGCACCCATTCTTTATCCCTACTTAACTTCATGCTTCTTTCTCCCATTGTCAATCGCCATTTATTATCATTAATGCTCTTTTTATTCTTGATCTATTGATATCAAAGTTGCAGTACTTTGATAAATAAAAATAATGTAACCACAGCATCAGTAGTACTGAGTACCAGCACAGTACCTGTGGGTTGTCTATACTTATTTGCGCAGTAATGCAACTGTGAACACTAACCGTCAAAAGCACTTCTTTGTCAAAAAGTTCACCTGGTGAGGTATCAATTTAAACACATCTGGTTTGTTATATAAAAAATGGCTCTGTCTATTATGTTGCTAATATTAATCAAACAACAACACTGACAAAAAGTGAGAGAGAAAACCACTCTTACTGTTTACCTGATAATTAAAACTTTAGGCTTGAAAAAAACTGAAGTAATGTTCACCCTATTGCAAAAATACTTGAAAGCATTTTTATTTTAAAAATGTAAAAAAACAAACACTGTAAAAATTATTTTTTCTAAGAAAATAAATAATTCTTATTGGAGTACATTTTACAAGAAAATACTATTTCAGTTTTTCTACTTCAAAATGTCATGTTTAATTCAGTGTTACTTGCTGTTTCTTTGTGGAATTTATTGAAATTGTTTGTAATTTAGTGAAAAAATTGTATCTACACCAATTTGTTTTCCAGGGTTATCAGAATTGATTTCAAAAAATGATAACATTTCAATGATACTGGTAGTGACCACTGAAAGTCAGGTATCATGACAACCCGGTCTTGATCTGGTCTTTCCATTCAAGTGAGACCTGAACATCAGGATGTCGTGGAAATGCTGTCCTGAGTCTCACACTTTCTCTGTCACTGTCTTTCTTTCTCACTTTGTTCATTGGTCTTCCACCATTCTGCAAGAATTATGAGCTAAACCAATCAGTTAGAAGATGATGGGCCAAAGTATATAGAATAATTCACCACAATATAAATATCAAGTTTAGAAATGAATCACTTAGAGAAGCTGATAAAAATGGGCCATAGTCAGCCTGTCTGCTCCACTTTCACCCAAGTGAGTGCTTCATTAGCCAGTCTCTTTCCACTGTGAGAGTGCAGTGCGAGATTGAGGGAGAGAAAGAGAGAGAGGGAGAGAGATAGAACCTGCTAAATTATTTATGGGTAAAATCCTACTTAATTGGTATCAAGTTTTTAAATGGGGTCAAATGTTGTTGTGCAGCATCACACAGGCTGTTCTTTTACACAGTGCAGGGGCATCGCATCAGATGAGCGCACATCAAAGCCTTTGATGGGCACGGCCCACTTTGCCAAGTCAGGACAGAAAAGAGGGGAGGGAAGTTAATGAAAAGAAAACAAGTGAAATCACTCTTGTATTCATTAGCTTTTCATGTACACAAAATTCTAGTAGTTTAATACCGAAGGCCTTGTTAGCCACCTAGCATGTGCTAAAACAATGCACTTCATTGAAGTCTATTATTAGTCCAGAGTAACTGATGTGATGAGCAAGGGGAAATCCTGCCATGGTAATATGCGTTACATCACTTTGATATGTGGGTAAACTACTCTGAGAGACTTTATTTTTATATTTTAGTGCTGTGCTGCTCTGCTTTGCTCTGTCTTTGTTTGTCTTGCTTTATATTGTGTTGTCTAAATGGTTTGTTTTATTTGTTCATTCCATGTGTATTTTTTACATCTTTGAGTGTTTAGCACTGTGTTCCTCTAATCACAAGAGGGAAAAGCTGTTGCTCAGATGTTGCTCTTTCATAGCTCATGAAACTTAATGGAGTTCTCATTCTTAAAGGGATAGCTCACCCAAAAAACATTTACTCACTCTCATATCTTTCCAAGCCCGTATGACTTTTTTTCTTCTTCTGTGGAAAACAAAATAAGATATTTAAATAATGTCTCAGTGGGTTTTTCTCCAGGTTCTACGTCAGAATGCCGACTCATTATTGGTCGGCACGCATACGTCGAGCTGCTCATGTGTACAGCGTCGGCCAATACTGAGTCAGCGTTCTGACGTAGAACCCGGAAGCGCTGTCTCTACAACGTAAACAGCATATGAGAATGACAGGGAAGCAAAGAAATTGTTATTTTTGTTTTGTTTTTGTGCACAAAAAGTATTCCCGTTGCTTCATAAAATTAAGGTAGAACCACTGTAGTCACACGGACTATTTTAACGATGTCTTTACTACCTTTCTGGGCCTTTAAAGTGGTAATTAAATTGCTGTCTATGGAGGGGTCATAGAGCTTTCAGATTTCATCAAAATATCTGAATATCTGTGTTTGGAATGATTTGAGGGTGATTAATTAATGACAGAATTTTCATTTTTGGGTGAACTAACCCTTTAAATAAATTAATACATTTTTCAGATCTCTTTGAAACTCTAGAGGAGACACATGTGAAATTACTGGGGTCTTTCTCATGAGCAACATCTGACGGGCAGTAGTCTATAATTCATTGCTGACAAAAAAAGACATGAAAGAGATTTCATTGGTAAATTTTCTTTCCATTGGGTTTCCCTGAGTCATTGCCTACATATCTGTCTCTCATTCTGCGTGACCACTATGCATCCAAGCTAGACAAACCTTGTCTTGTGGAGCACTTTGAGACTGCCTAATGCTTATAGCACACACCTTTTCCTCCCCTTTCTTCTTTCCCATCCTCACACAGGTTGGCTAGACCAGTCTTCACTCACCCAAACCACCGTCACTGGCTTTAGTCTGGTCCACTGCAGCGGCTGCAGCCGGCCCGGCACAACTTCCAGCGCATGGACGCTTCATTTGATGGCTTGAAGAGAAACCCATCCCTCTGAGAGGAGTCTTCACATGGTACATCAGTGGAGAAGAGCCGGGTGCTGTCTGCGAGGGAGAAGTACGGAAATGGCTTCTCATCAATCACCTTCCGAGAGAGGCATGGCAGGAGAGGAGGTCCCAGGGGGAGCCGAGGGAAGAAGCAAGCAGTCAGGCAGCTGTCTACACTGGCTGCAGAGTGTAGACCCAGACTCGAATGACGTGTCTCCTGTGTGTATACGGTACGCAGATGTAGGGGTAGACGCTCTTCTGTGCCTTCGGGAGGAGACGGGAGATGGGAGAAATGGACAGGTGAGCAATAGAAGAGGGAAAGCACATGTTATGCATTGTTGTGTCTGTCTGTTGGGAGATACTTATGGTTATGTTGTTGTGTGTTTCCATCTTCAAACTGTATTTCTCATTACAGTATTCCAGAACAGTCGAGGTATCCCTGAGTCATAAAAGCCCTCTGTCCCAGCCGATACACAGCAAATCCTCTCAAACTGTCCACAACAACCTCCATCTTGGCTCAGTTTCCAAGACTCTCATGCAAACTTGCCTAGAGCTACGTGAAACAGGCAGTGTATTCCTCTGGCTCAGACTAAAGAGATGTATCCACGTCAGCTGGTCCAATTCTGTCTTGCAGACATCTAAAAACCACCCCCAGTGAACTGCTCTGCCAGGACCACCACATATAACCCGGGGTAATGCACAGTTTTGAAAGAAGGGAGCTTAAAAGGTGCATATAAGTTAAAAACACATTTTTAAGAACTTGCAGTATTTTACTTGCTGCTACAAGAGCTTCTGACCAGTTCCTTGTTTTCTACCGTTGAACAGAAGCTTCCAAATGTTTGCAGTGGATGTGCACAGCTGCTGCTCTGAGATGTTTTGTGGTGAGAAATTTTCATGTTTGAAAAACCACTCCAGGGTCTGTGCTTTAATAAATATGTGTGAAAAATGGATTTGTCATATAGACTACTGTGAATGGATTTGCACAACAATACAGATATAAAAACAGCTCCTTATTGTCTTTTAATGTTTTCTTTTGGTTTGATTTATACGGTTTGATCCACCCACAACACTAGCAACAAGTTAGAGGGCATCCCAGCTAACAGGGAACGTTCTGGCAAGGTTTTCTCAAATTTATGAACAAACATTCTTCCAGTAATGTTAACAGAACATTCTTTCAAAGTTATCTGGTTTTTAATAATGTTCTCAAAACATTAGCACAAAAACATTATTTGTACTTTGGTCATGGAACGCTTTAGTTGGATGTTTATCTATTTTTCTAATGTTATAGTTGTTACTTTTGAATGGTCTCTGTATATTCTGAAACATTCCTATAATGTTTGCAAAATGATAAAAAGGAATGCTCACTTAACATTTGCATAATCAAGAAAAAAAGTTTTTAAAACTTTTTTGTTTTAAATGGACTTATTAAACATTCAGAGAACATTCAATAATACATCTTTTATAACTTAAAGGGATAGTTCACCCAAAAATGAAAATTCTGCCATCATTTACTCACACTGTTGTTCCAAACCTGTATCAGTTTCTTTCTTCTGCTGAACACAAAAAAAGATATTTTGAAGAATGTTGGTAACCAAACAGTTAATTGTAGCCATTGATTTCCATAGTATTTTTTTTCCTACTTTGGTAGTCAATAGCCCCTTTCACACATACAGTATTTACTGGTAAATTACCGGTAAGAGATCATGTGTGAACAGGACCTTTTCAAAAAGTTGTAACATTACCAGTAAATTACCGGTAAGAGATCATGTGTGAACAGGACCTTTTCAAAAACACCGGTAAATTGGTTCTGGCAATTTACCAGTAAGGGAAGTTGTAACATTACCAGTAAATTACCGGTAATGTGCTCTGTGTGAACGCAGAATGAAGATTACCTCTATGAGCACGTTCGAATTCAGAACACGCTGACGTAAGAAGGAACGACATGAAGTTGAGTAACTGATGACAGAATCTTCATTTTTGTGTGAACTATCCCTTTAATGGAAACGTTAGCAAAACATTCTTAAAACATATTTTTGTTAACTGGGATATTGCCCAGACTCTCTTAGTCACTTATTTCATAACGTTTGGTGATGTTTAATTTACACAATCATTTGTTAAATAACAAAAAAATTGTTTTTATCAACTAATCCTTTGTAATAAGTCAGTCAAAAACTTGTTTGTAAGTGGTTTGAATCAGACACACTTACACTGTAGATCACCACAATGACAGTATTAAATGGGAGCTAAATCTCTTCTGAACAACCATCTTTATGGGTTTGATTCCCATTCAAATGCACACATACTGGCAAAATATAGCCTACCAATACATGTGAATGCACTCTAAGTTGCTTTGGGTAATAGTGTCTGCCAAATGCAGATACGTAAATGATAGTATGACAGAATTATGAGAATGACAACAATTGATATTATGCGAGTGGTAATCAGTGAATGTTAATGTGATACAGACAGTGTTTTCCTATGTTAACTTATGTAGCTCAACTGGCAAAGCATGAAGTAGGGAGCACATAAACCGTTAAAAGTGCTAAAAGTGTCTGATCAATGTATAAAATATAAAGCCAAAACCTTATCAAACCTTGTTGTTGTTGTTGTAAGTTAAAAAATCTCTCTTTTGGAGATGTTGAGACTTTACGTGAAGTCACATATTATTCCTGATAAGGTTCTCGTCACCCATGGACGGAAGTTCTCTCCACTCTCTCTGAGTTCATTGATTCCAGTGCAAGTGGTCGATCAACCTACCTGTGCTCTCGGTTTCTCTCTCTCTTGCACTATATCAATACTCTCATCTACTTTCCTATCGATCACCTCTCCATCCTCTTTCTCTCCATCGTGAAGTGGCCTCACCATAATGCTAATTTTGTGACAGATTTACAATAAATCTGAGGTTATTATTTAACTGTTCCGTCTTTGGCGTTTTCTGTGATTTACTGTTGAAGTGGGAAGGAAGAGTTATTGTCGACGCAGATGTCTCACGTCGAACTAGAAGGTAAGCCTGGTCATAACTCACTACCCGAGTGTCTAGTTAGTCAATCACTTGTTCTGTAATCACAAATGCTGCCAGATATTACATGAATGATGAGTGGCAATAAAAGATCTTGCGTTTTTCTGTACCAGGGTCTTAAGTGTTATTGGCTGAGGCCACTTTCTCCCAGGAGAGCTAGAGTGTGAAACACAATCCACTGATATACTGCCTCATTGGTTCTGACGCTCCTGCCATTGCAACGTGTGTATGGTAGTGGTATTTCTATGCGTTTTAGTGTGAATGTAGTAGACAGTAGTGACATCAATTTGTGACAAACAGGACCATGAACATTATCCAAAGATCCATCTGCAGAAATGGTAACCTTAAATATTTAGTTTCAATCCTCTGATTTGATTGGCTACGCAGCATTCCAAAAGTGCTGATAGACACAACTGCATAGCATCTTATTTTTTTATATCGCACGGCTACTCGTGTGATATTGCTCATTTATTTTGACAGGACAAATGTAAAACATAAAACAGAAACTAACCTCGAGGCGGAACTCAAACTCGCGTCGTACGAGCGCTGCTGAGCCATATGACGACCGTTGTCCTCAGGGCTAAAAGGCTCAAAAACGAGAAACGACTGTAATAGTCGTGTTGATTGTTCAGTGATTCTTTCTGCATGTTACATATTTACGCCAATAGGAGGCGACAGGTGACTGTATTTATTAGTGAATCATTGAGTCATTTAGTCAACGATTTGTTCAAAATTACCGATTCATTCAGGGACGAAATAAGTGACGAGTCTTCGTTCACTCAACCGATTCGTTCGAAATTACTGATTCATTCAGAAAAGAAATGAAGCTTGTGTTGCTAGGAGACCAGTTGAAGGCTTTAAACTATTTTCGTTGACGGAGCAAAATACACGAACTAACTGCCAATATTGTATCTGAAATGTAAGTAACTCAATATAAACTTCTTGTTTACGGACATTTTGTATAAAACAATATCACATTCGTTTGTCTGAACATTGCTCATGTGATATCACTTAAGATGTAGCCTGGTTTCTTATCCTTGCTAACTCTAGATGCCATTAAAATGCTGAATGTCTTTGCTCTCTTCCATTAATAGACAAAATCCAGTATGCAGGTTTATTGGCTTTGCATTGATGGCCATACACTTGAATGATGTTAGGATTTTCTTTAATGATAGAGATAGGGATAGATAAAGTGCTGTTTGTCAAAAAAAAAAAAAAAAAAAAAAAAAGACATTTGGAAAATGTTTTGACTGTTTTCAGCATGTTCACGACCAAGAGATCAAGCATGACAGCTTTATTGCGGCTTTATTGATACATGAGGCCAGAATAATTACACAATGGCAGGCTGACACTATTGATCACACTATTGATAAAATCATATTTTAATGTAAAGCTCTGTTCCCTGAACACACAAACAAACAGCCAGGTGGGAAGTCTTCAGCTAGTTGATCTGTTTTAATAAGAGACAAAACATCACACATGCTCAAATTCATACAAATCATTTAGGCTAGTCGTATTTCAAACCATATGCTGATATGAAATGCTGCAGACAAAAAAAAAAAAAAAAAACCTTCCAAAGAACTAGAAGAGAGATGAACAGCTTTTTATAACATATAGGAGGACAGTGATGATGACTCTGTCTGGTCTGATGATGATTTGTACTCTGACTACTGGCAGAGTGCAGGGCCCTTACAGAAGATGACGTTCTTTAAATGTCCCGTATGACATAATATAACGAGAGGAAATAGCATTAATAACAGTCACCCAGAGGGGTGTGTGAAAAAGGGGGAAGAGTGTACTTAGACTTAAGTTACATCCACCCTATGCCCTATTTCAAATGTCAGTCATCAAACCAATATTTGGGTTTGTTGTATTAACTTTTTTGTTTGACTTTTCCCACAGTGCTTCATATATTTTCATTCTTTCACCGCTGAAGTTGGTTGCTGAAGTCCAAGTGCAACATATAGTAAAAATTAAACAGGATTTGTGTGTGACATTGAGAGGCATGAGGTAAAATGTATTGATGCGTATGGTTTTCCGAATTATCACCCTTTGATCCACACCTAGAAAAACATTAAGCTTACATAAAAAGGAAAGACCAAATTTATTACTATATGAGGGAACAAAAATAGTTCTTACGACTCGTTAAAATGAGCAGCACTAGACCGTGTTTCCGTTTTGGCAAAGAGTTCAAAGCACATCTCTCGTTCTTTTTTTTTCCATTTCAGCCAGACCCTGAGCCACTGGGGTGCAGTTTCACAAAGATCATACCACTGAGTGGTTTTCAGATTTAAGGGCCAAAGATCCACAAATGTTCTTGGCTGTGGTATTCAGTGACAAAACATCCCAGTTTAGCTGTGAATATGTGGCTGTTCTGATAGCAGATCAAATGTACCTTTTGGACACATTATGGAATTCCAAAAATCTGGTTTGTTTCAATCAAAATGAATTGTTTTAAACCTAATTAAACCAGACCAAGTATTCAACAACTTTAACTAGTTATGGGGGCAGGTAGAAATGATGAGACATGCAGTCGCTTCTGAATCAGATGCCAAGTAAAATACAGTTTTGCTTTTATATGACCAATTGAATGAACAGAGTCTGCTAGGAGACTATCCACCCTTTTAACTATGCCGTCTGCTTACGTAGTACTGCTGTTACAATGGATTACACAGAGAATTAAATGAGTGATTACTTTTAAATATGTTGTGATATGGTATGCTTAGAATGATGTAATTGCATAGGCTAATATATTCGGGAACTTGGAAAGTGAGCTTCATACACACACACACACACACACACACACACACACTCACACACACACACATACAAAATGATAAAACAACTGTTCTTCAAAAGCACAGTTGTCGGTACCCAGACAAAAGCTGTTATTTCATCTAAGCAAAGGAACGGCGATTCCCTGTGACAGCGTGATGGATATAAGTAAGCTACGTATTTACAGAAGCTGATTGCATTTGAAAAAGAAAGAGTTTTCCACCCATCCTTCCTCTTATCTCTGGTCATAAATCACCCCTGCTGGCCTGCATAAATGGGGCTCTTCATAAACTTGGCACAAGCAATTCCATTTTAACCTTTACATGTGGCACTGGTCATACACTCTAAATGCAGACTGCGACCCTCATGACCTTGGCCATTCATATTTAATAGTCATTAAAAGCCGGTGGCAATCTAGACAACAAAAACAACATCTACTGCATGACAACTAAAATGATCATTAATGTGTTTTTCATAAGACATGTTCATAGTTAAGATATGCATAAAGATGAGCAGTTCAGCATATGCGCTTGCCCGCATCTTTCCATTTCATCGAAATGCTCCATAATCAGTCTTATGGCCATGCTAACCTTTGACTTGGGTCCCCACTGTAAAGGCTTTGCTCTTTGCCCCTAGTCCATTAGACCTGGCTGAAGTATACCTTTATAATTGCCACAGTGACCATCAAATGAACATATGAAAGCATAGTGGGGATGGGTAGAGGAGTCTGGCTGCTAACCTTTTGGCCTCTGGGTCAACATGTGCACCAGATGCTTTTGTCGAGACAGTTCATTCTGCCTCTAGCTTTGTACTGTATGGGTCCGCATGTCAGGATTATTGATGGACCCCCGACAAATATTTTATAGTTTGTGTTCGACCTTTGACGTCGGTGGAGCAAAATGACAGCAGACTATGTGTCACTACTGCAAACTACATCAGAATAAATGGCTACAATGGTTGAATGAACTCGGTTTACAGTTTTAATGTTTCTATGATCAGAGATCTGTGCTCGTTTTGTATATTTTAATTTGGCTTCGAAGTACAGAGTTAATAGATGTTTGCTGACCCTTGTAAGAGGCCTTCTTAGTTGTTGTTATTTTGTTTAATGTTACCAAAGGACCCTGTATAGTGTTATGGATTCTGAATACAGTTTTCTCTAACCTGGCTGTCCCCTTAAAGAGTGACTCAGTGGCAACATCAAAGGCTTCACAAAGCCTCAAGTTTCTGCACTTTACAGATATACATAACAAACCATGACAAATGGATTGCGCCTTGACTTGCTTGTTTGGTTCTACACGGCTCAAAGGTGTTGCTGCGTTTCCGTTCCATTTGTTCTTTTTGTTTTTCTTCTGCATGAAATATTGTTGTGTGTATCAACAGTAGTCCAACACTTTGTCCACATTATGTGTTGTAGCTTGACGCTAACTTGCTATACTTTGCTCTGGCTATCTCGGCACACCAGGCATTTACAAAAAGAGAAAAAGAACAACAAAATCCCTCAGCTAGCCACCCTCCCCTTTAGCACCGTTAGCCTCTTCATAACACAGACCCCGGCTTATGTTGAAGCACTGTGATTAAGATAAGCCAAACCGCAGCTGGACAATTACCTGACAACTAACCTTTTCTGGAGCCACTTAAGGATGTAAGGACCCCTGAGAACTGTTGTTTTTCTGAGAGGAACACAACTCTTGACAGCAAGGAGCCTGGGAAGAGGCTGGCAATGAGTCAGTATCATAGCTGAGATTACCTAATTCCACCCACAGCATCAGTGTTGAAGGACTTTGTTTCTAGACAGAGCTGAAAGGGCATTAGGATTGATTTGGTCTGTGGGAAAAAAAGTCTGTTGAGTGTTTACACTGCAGTGCCTTCAGTGGACAGTAAATGATTCTGCTCATACAAACAGAGATGGGGAACTCAAACCTGAATGAGTACATCTTTAAAAAATGGTAAATGGGATAGGATGAGTGTATTCATATCAGAATTCTATGAAATCAACCATTTATTCAAGACTTGAAGGATGAAGAACCACCGTAATGTAGATTATCTGTGTAAGACTTTATTGTCTTGTAAGCATAAATTACTTTATTACACTCAAAAAAATGATACGTTGGATTTACTTTTTTTTTTTTTGTCAACAGGTTCCACGTAATTTGGTTATGTTGCATTTAATTAACATTATTTATTTCAGTTAACTTAAATTTATTACATAAGGTTAACTCAATGCCATTTAGTTGAATCAGGTTAACATTCTTAATTTTATCCAAAATCATTACATTTAATTATCCTAAAAATCCAGTTTAATTGATTAGTCAATTTAGTAGATGCATTCAAGAATAATTTTCAAAACTTTTACAAAACCTTTACTCTGTAAAGACTCTTATTGTTAGGTGTTAGCCAGAAGATGGTTTTATTCCATCTATGGTATGCCTAAAATAGTTGTTGTTAGCAGGTCCTCAATCCAAGCACATGTTCTACACTTCACCACAATGGTAACCCCAAAACTATTAACATAACAGAAACTTTTAAATACAAACATAATAGAAAGTAAACATTAAAAAGTCTCTCCATTTTCTCATCTTGCTAAAAACTGCTTAAAATAACACTTTATTTCAACATTTACTCTCCCAGACCAGCCCCTTTGCAAAGCATGATGGGAAGTGAAAGTCCTGTTTGATTGAGTCCTGGTTGAGTTTACTTGATTGAAACATGTTATTTTAATATGAAAACATCAAGTTAAGTCAAAAAGTAATCGTTTCAAGTCAGTTTAACATGAAGCAATTAAAATTTGAACCAGAAACCTAATACAATGGTGTTGAATCAAAATAAGTTGTTTAAATAAAGTGAACAGCATCAAAACATCATTTTTTTGAGGGTACACTGCTTTTAATATCACTAGTCAAAGGTTTTATTTAAAAATATATTTTAAAAAAATAATAAAAAGAATGGATGCTTTTAAAAAAATGTTTTAGAATTTGTCAAATTTCCACTGCTTTTAATATCACTAGTCAAAGGTTTTATTTAAAAATATATTTTAAAAAAATAATAAAAAGAATGGATGCTTTTAAAAAAATGTTTTAGAATTTGTCAAATTTCAAATTGAAATATCTTTAGTTTGTTCTTAAATGACTGTATTGTTTGCCTTATAAACTATTCTGTCCTTACCATGGTATAAGAAAGAAGAAGAAAAAAAAGAGAGCAAGACAAAGAGTCTTTAACTTGAGAAACTAGTCTGTAATATCACAGGCTTTCCTGTAGCTCGCAATGCTAAGGTCATGGGTTTGGTTCTCAGGGAAAGCAAGAACTGATAAAAATGTAAATGTGTACCTTGAAGGCAATGTAAGTCGCTTTGGATAAAAGTGTTTGCCAGATGCATACATATAAATGTAACAAAGCAATGCATTTTCACTTGAAAATATTCAAAAACAGGCCATTTTAGCTGGGGTGATGTAATGCTCATGTGATCCAAACCTAAAGTGACCATTTCAAGGAGTAATTGCCTACTGTTAATGTGAAGTATTGCACTCAGACAGAACATTTCTAAACTAATGATTTGGAATCACCACTTGACTGAGGATGCACATCAGCTCTGACTGTACATTTTGTTTAATCTTTTTTTTGTGTGTTTGTGCATATTATGTGTTCCAGGCCCTTCAGAGTCCACATAGAGGGTCCTGGCCAGAGCTCCACACACTCTCTCATCCTTTGCCCAGGCCTGCAACATCACAACGACAGCCCCCGAGCTAGCAAACACAGTCAGGGGTGAGTGTTTATAGGCTACATTTGTTAGGCTTCTCACTGTGGTGCTTAAATATGATATCCATGTGTTCAACTAATGCACAGAAACTGTTGCTTGGTAGGATGGTGTTGTAAACATCTCTGAGGTCACTCGTTCCTGTGATTGGCCGAGGCAAAGCGCATATAACCTGCACAGCCAGACAGTCGGTCATTACCAATCCATTCTGAGCTGTGAGTGGGGGATGTAAGTATTCAAGACTTATGGCTTTGTTCAAGTGGAGCGCGAGCTTTCTCCTGGGGTTAATGCCCGCTGTGAATGTGGCTGTCAGAATCGAGCTTCTCTCTGGTTTACGCTCGTGAGGCAAAGTCAGGGGTTATTTGCTGCTATTTTTACAAGAAACGGGTTGATTTGTCTTAGGCCATTACCGTCTATTATGGCCGGGAGTCTCCGGGAAGGAGGTGGGAAGCAGCAAACGCTGGCATTCTGCCTAAAGAGAAATCAATGAAACAAATTAATCCTTCGCAGGCCGCACTGACACAGTAATCCATCATTCAGGGGTGCTTTTACACACCGAATCAGGGAGCCAGGGCTGAGGGAGAGAGCCCCAAGGGATCGCTCGCTCGCACACACAGGCACACACATACACACAAGGCAAGACATGAACAGTCTGGTGGCACCCGCCACACAGCTGCAATCCCGCAGCCCAATGTCTAAAGGGAAAGAGATGAAAGACGTAGCATTTTATAATGGTCATTGCACGGAACATGTTCCAAGGTCGCGTCATAGTCGACTGTCTGTGGTGTTTACCGTTTCTTGATTATCGGCGACACCACCTAAACGCCAGTAAAGAAGGCACTGACAGACATGGTACATGAAGGAGAGCTGAAAAGTAGAGAAAGAATACGACAGAGGGGCATTGAGATTTCTTTTCCACCCACCACATCATGTGGTGTCGCTTTGTTCAGAAAGCTAAACATTCACTCACATTGTTTCAGTGATCAGGCACTGTGATGCAGGAGTGCATTTCCTTGGAGACCTGCTTTCTGAAGCAGAGCAAGTGTCATCATCAACAAAATAAGGAAAATGATAGAGGAAAAAAACACCATTATAACCACATGTAAAGATTAACATTATATATAACCTCATCTTCCAGCCCCCAATCTCTAAATCGACCTCATAAAATATCTGAAACCAAAAATACTGTGATATGTGCAAATGTGGCATTGTGGAGTAACTAACCAATAAGAGAACAACTTCAGTGATAGCACATGATAGGGTCATGTGATCTGCTCTGGGAAACATCTCTGTCCTTTGAGAGCTGTACACAATAATACTCCAGATAAAGCATATGATTTCAGACAAAGAGAAACACAGGCAATGAGAAACAGAAGAAAAGATGTTAATATGCACATATGCAAAATAATTTATTTGGAGGCATTCAAATATATCAAACTTCAACATTATATACATTCTGCATATTAAAAATACATAGAGGATCACTGCTCTGCATTTAGTATTTACATTATAGTATGGCATCTCTGAATTTATCAGTTGTTGTGTACTTGTGGTGCTGCTACACAAGTAAACCCCAGGGAGTGGGGAACATAAATAAGGCAGAACCAGCTCTTCAAGGTAATGAGGGGATGCCACTTACCTTTAAGCTTTTTCTTATAGATGACTAGCAATATGGGGATATTTCAGGACAAGAGGAAGGAGGTAAAAAAAAAAAAAAAAAACTGAATATATAGCCAATGAATATATTTTGTGATTGTGGTATGAGGTAAAATAGTAAATATACCTCTTAGAAGGAAAAAAAAAATGGATTAAAATGCCTCTCGTCTCCCCAGGACAAAATCGCCACTGCTCGTAATGCCAAAAATCATATTGTTTGTGATCCGCAAAGAAAGCTTTCTTGCAAACCTTCATAATCATTTAAAACAGAAAACATGTGGTTTAAAATCAAATAAATCCAGCAAATTAGGAACATATGTTGACTGGTGAGTAGTTTGTTTCATCAGTCAATTGATAATAGCTCAATAAACACATTGGCAGATAGGGTTCACCGCATATGTTGTAACTGACAACCCTGTTCATGTAATAAAAGATGAAATCTGACACTTTCATGGCCAAAAACATAATTGTGTTTTCAGACATAGGAAATATAATATAATATATAATACAGAATGAGATGATCCCTAATATTGCATGCATGTGTCATAATAAAGGAATGGATCTCACATATATGTAAAAAGAGTCTGGATGTTTACGAGCATTACAATACGATGACTAGATCTATTTATATGGGTTGCTTTGTTCATTGTCCCATGTTTTCCTGTGATTTATACTGCAAAAAATGTTTGTTATCATGTAACCACAAATTTGTTTCAAGTGGTAAAAAATATTAATTTGACTTTAACCTGATGACATTATATATATTATATACTGCTATGGAAAATGTAACTGTTTTGGTCATATAGCTTATAATTAATCATGTAAACTAGTTTCCTTTTCCTGTAATCCTTTTCATACAATGAATTAAGAAAACTTACACAGAAGATGTGTATAAAAAATTCCATTATCTCTCATTCTTAATTTGTCATCTTTTGTATCTCTATCTTTCTGTTTTGTTTTGCAGTCCCTCCTTTCCCTTTCCCTTTTGTCTCTTGCTTATATGATGTGCCTAATTTTGTGCTCAGAGGTCAGGGAGTTTACTGTTGACTGGAATTTAAGATCTGCAGGATGTTCAATTCACTGAAGGAAAACATACACAGCTTTCCATGCAGGAAGTCCCTCACTAACTGCTGTCCTAACCATGGGGTGGAGAGGCACATTTGGAGTGCCACAGCTGTCTGTAATCGGTCCTCTTTCACTTTGGAAAACATGCTTTTTCACAGATTTTTAAATAAGAGCTCTGGTAACCTGACTATATTTATCAAAAGATGTTTTATGAGGTGAAGAGATTGCTTTGAGGAATGTATGTTCGGGAATCATGGCTGCATTCTTTTCCTTTGCTGACAGATAGAACTGATAGAGGGACACTGCAAGAGTATGACGTGTAAACGGAGATGCAGGTGCTGTTTTTACATTCTAAGTGTGTGTATGTTTAAGCACAATCAAACCATGATCATGTGTTTTTCCACCTAAACCCTGCGGATATCTCAGTTGCCCATCTTTGAGAATCTGAAAAAGAAACAGAAAAAAGATTATGCTTATTGAGAGTGTGCAATTTCCCTGTTTAGCTGAAAGTTTACCGCGCACTTTCTTCAAAAAGAAGCAGAGAGAGTCAAATTCTAAGGTTATATGTCTATTGACTTCATGGAGCGATTGCTAGGAAATGTAGTAGATGCACAGACAAGGAGTGAATTCCTTGTCACTGCAACTATCTATTACTAAGCTTATTGACATATTCTGATGAAGAGGGACAAAAAGAGTGAAAAAAGAGAGGCAAAGGAAAATAGAGGGACAAATTGTTCTTTGGTGACCAAACTGCCTTATCTTTCTTATTTCATTGCTTTTGACATGGAAGTGGACATGACAGTACCAGTGTTCAAGTTTATTCATCAAAAACATGATGATAAAAATTATGAGGAAACTTCTTGCTTAGTGACAGGAAAGACATAATGTAGGTAAATCATGAGTGCTGCTCTTGATCTTATTCCTGATTCAGGTTTTGTTGTTTAAATCCATATTGGAAGGCCTGAGTTGAATCAGCTGTGAATCAGGATGCTTGACATTGTTGAACATATGACTGAGCGCTACTAGAAGTGAGACTAAACAGATTACCAATACGATACGCATTGTTTACATACACTACACCACGCCCTATACGATTATTTCTGTAGTTCATTCTTAGTTATGAATCCTGACAAAACAAAATACATCTTCAGCAAATCTGTGAATAGAGTCTGATGACTAAAGGAAGAAAATGTAAGTGACTTCTGTTCTGTTGTTTCATTATACAGATGATGTGATAAGAAAGCTATTATTGATATGTTGATATATATTTGTACGTTCACACTTTGTTTTCTATGAATCTGAGCACAGTTGAGCCAAATCTATCAGTCACAGGATAGATCATAGTGTAAGAGATAATATTGGTCATTGGTGACAAAACTTCTACTATGGGGAACTAATGTTGCTCTTGACAAACATTTCCGGAAGTAAGATCATCGATGTACTTAGATGTGTTCTGTTCCACAAACTATACAAAAAATTGGCAGATGTAAAACTGTAAAGCGGTTAATAATGTATATTGAAATAATTGAAATGGTGCATATGCATGATAATAATACACTGACAGTACCGTAAGTCGAAAATAGTTAATAACCTGGATAAGAACCTTAATGTTGCAATACCTAATTTGCACACACCTGTACGCACGTGTTCTGTTTTTTTCTATATAGATTTTTTCTTTGTAATGTACCTTGTATAATATATAAATGCTCTAAGCTCCTGTAAACATGTGTTGATGCATATTCAAGGACAGAGCCAGTGCATCGTTTTTTTCCCCTCATGGTTCTGTTTTTTTGCAGGTCATCAGGTGCCATCTTTTATTAGCTATTTAAGCAACTTTGATCTTAAATAAAGACACGCCACATCATTCACTCTTAAAGTCTCCTGACTATACACAGCCATTCTGGACACTCATTGTGAAAAAGATTTCTGAACTCAGTGAGTCATCAATTTAGCTCCCTGTTGAAGCTCAAACAACCTGCTAGTATTTGCCTTAAAACCCTAATGTGACTAACTACTCAGCAAAGTGGAAATTACTCACAACCCAATTTCAATTATGACTCAGCATTGCTCCACAGAACTGTTGGTTTCACTTTATAAGGAGAAGCAGGGTGGAAGCTATTTTCTTTATTTAGAAATGATACTGTAAAATATATAGCCTACATGTTGACACTTCAAGCTGCACGTTTGAATGTATAAGGGAGATGACTTTTATGTATTTTAAAGTTTAGTTTAGAGCGAGTGTTAGAGTGATAAGTTAGAGCTACTTATCTGTAGTTTGGGGACAATTGGAGTACCGAGAAATGATTAATAAATAAAGCAAAATTTATTTTTGACAAAAGATTTTTTTAGGAGTTAATGTTAATCTAGTAATAGTTTTTATAGTACCTAGTTAAATAATAATAATAATAATAATAAAAAACAATGTGGTATGACTCCTCATTTATAGTAAACATGCATGTTTGAGCTATATATTGCTTATGATCTTTTCGCATCTCCTGTCACTTCTATCACTAAACCTCTGACAACTCAAAATACCTGACATGTTATGTATGACATGTTATGTATGCATATGTATAATAATTATAGCAATATTAATAATAGGCTATTTACCATTAGATAATGGTAAAACATTGTTTAATGAAATGTAAACTGAAAATGATGTTGGAAAAGTCAGACATTAGGTGTCTTTATCTGTACTCCTCCTGCACGTGTACATTATCACCCTTTTTAAAGCAATTAATCTCTTCTGTCTCCCAGCGTGGATGTGCCTAAGACAGACGAAATTCCAATTAAATTCCTGCTGCGGGTCGGTTTAAACAGACCATTATAAATACGCTAGGTGACTCTCTACCTCTCACAACAAAAGCGCTCCCCCTCAAATACAGTCGCTTATCTTTGCTCTTCTCTGCTAAGAATACTTCGGCTCGTTAAGCGGTGTGCTTTAGGCTTTGCACTTGCTCGGACATTCGTTGTAAAACCATAACAAAACGCGATGACAAAAGGTTTAAGCAGATAAAAGTAGGGTGGACATTTGGTTTCTGGGCAATCTCTGTTGGATTATAAATTATAAGGAGATACTTTTTGTGTTGAATTCCTACAAAACTAACTTAACCCCTTGTTTCCTAAAACAAATAGCAGTGAACACCTTGCACTAACAACGTTTAATACGATACTAATAGATCTGGATTTTTTTCATGTTAAAGTAGGCTATAGGACTATCTTCAATAATAAAAACCATCACAACGCCATACACGAGGCTGGTTGCAGGCCGGTATCTTATCGTAAGTAACTAACGTCCGTACGTTATTTTACAAACAAGTACATACACCTCTTGTTATTAGAACTTTTAGTGCATCGTTTACATGAGTGGTCAGGTGCAAACGTGCTTAAGGCCTTGTCTTTCCACAATATCTCGAAGAGTTGGTCTCTTCAAAACGAAAAGTGTGAAACTGCCTAAAGTAATTGTCCGTCATATTGTGCAGGTGTTGAAAAGTTATTAATTATTTCTTGATTTAGTCAAATAAAGGGTCATGGCTTTGGTAAGATAATATTTTAGAAATATCGATGCTGACTTCATAGCCTACTGTAGATGTTAATGAAAACATTGAACAATTAATTAATTTATAATATAGTTCAGGAGCACATGTTGTTATCTGTTCTGACATCAGTATTATAATTAAGAATAGCTTCTCTCTCTTGCCATTAGGCTATTTATTTATGTTTATCAAATAAGACCTGCACAAAGTTATAGCGTGTCTTTAAGTAAATCCAGATCTATCACGTGACATGCGCGCACCGTTAGTGCCGCTTTCAATGCCATTTTACACTCTTTTATTCTCGAATGTAGTTTGCATTAATATTGTTTATTAAATGTCCCCTTGCCTCCGGTGAACTCAAAACAAGGAGAAAGATACGTTTAAATCCATGTAAAGAAGCTAGAGTTGTAGCCTATAGGCCTATACGAACGCTATTAAGCCTACGTTCTATTTTTGAGAAAAAGTACAGATTAAGTAACCTGCTGCTTACGTGCACCTGACGTTTTACTTCCTTCTGCTTTTGCTTCGGGAAACCCAGCCCTTGCTATCTTTATTTAATGTTTCCCCATATGTTTGCTCAAACAAATTAAGTAACACGTAGACATGTCGACACAGTTTTACTGTCATTACAAATATTTATTTTTAATGCACTATTTTAAGACCTTTATGAATGTTGTCTGTGCTGTTAAGTTCCTGCCTATGTCTACAGGGCCTAACGTCTGAAAATGGATCTAGCTGCTTAAGGATTTGCTGACAACATACGATACGTGTACTTTAGTGTCATTGTTGTGGTTTTCATGCTTTTTGAGGGAATGTCAGAAGCGTAAGTTAGCCTAATTATTGTGGGTCTGGGCTTGTTTTAACTGCTAACAGATTTATGATCTTGGTCTATGAGGCCATCCAAGGCAATTAGCACATAAGCTCTAAATAGATGATGGTTTGTGAGCAATAAAGCCATTACCTCCAGCATAAACTGACAGTCTCTCTAACTAAACTCCTACCACAAGCTAACTAGAAAGAAAATTCTCCCCCATTTTGGACAATTACAGTCAACGCTATTTTATAATTAATTCGAAATTTGACAATGCATTTAGTTTTGTGGGCCACTTAGAAATCTATTTTAAAAACTGTAAAAATAATAATATTTTCCTACCTGTTTTTCTTCATCCCCCGTGACGGCCACCGTAATCATAGGCCATCAACAGAGCCCCACACTGGCAGTTAGATGATTCGCCTGTTTCTGTGCATTGTAAATAAAGAGATGTTAAAGAATTTTTTTACTAATCTGTTTTGTTGTTTTTTTTTTTTGTTTGTTTGTTTTTTTTGTTTTTTTTTTGTTTGTTTTCTTCAAAAAATAAAAATCTACAGAGCTGGTCAGCTGACCTAAGACGTACAGTGACTGCCATGGTGTTTATGACGCCTACTAGGCGATATTCAGCAAAATCTTCAAATATCTGAACATCACGATGTGGCCAAAGCATGATGGAAGCGTTGGGCCTTCGTTAAACACAATTGGGGAGAATGTTGGAGTGATTCTGTGCGAAACATTAATGAGTACGTCTTTTAAATAGCCCATGCAGTAATATTAAGTGGCGTAGTTTAAGATATTTTCCACAACTCTCCCCACTACCCTTTCCATTAAGAGCGATTAGATGATGTCCATTGAAAGTTGCTGATCCATAGAGAAAATGGCAGTGGATAAAAGGCGATTTCAAGTGACCTTCTCGTCCCTTTCACACCAATCTGAGCCCCCAAATAGTTAGGGATCAAATTGAACAAAAGCCCCCTCCTCTTCCCTTTCAGCTCACTACTACTCAAAGTGACAAAACCCACCATCGCATTAGAGAGGCACGCAACGTGTTTAAAAACTGTGAGATTATCACAGAGAGCAAAATATTTCTATACCCAACTAGAAGAAAACAATATATCTTTAAAACCATACCATAAGCAAATGTTCCCCAAAATGTTTATCACATGTAAATTTTAACCAAAACGTGTTGTGTTACTTGCAAGGTATTGATCCTCTACTTTGCTGAAAGTTTTGATATACTGCTTTGTTGATTACTTTTTTTTTTTACTCTGTATTTGTACAAGTTTATATTTCTGTAATGCATCTTTTTGCTATTAGTATCTATGTATTTAAACCTACATATTATACAATTTTAAATAAGTAATGATTGCATAAATTCTAAAATTGCTCATGACAGGCCTGGTATCAAGCAACAGACAATTCAGATATGTCTTTAGTATAAATTATCCAGTCATTGTGATATACAAGCAATTCAGTTTCAAAGGAAGCTTTAGTGTATCTGTACACAGATACGGAGGTATAAACTACAAAACCTAACCATTTAGTGTGGTTAATGTTTTAGGTTCAGATGTTTATGGTAAAAACTGTAAATGTAAACAAAAAAATATACAATTTATTATGTTTTCAATGGGACGTTGGTTAAATGTAACATCATAGGTGTCTGATAAAATAAGGAAGGTGAAATATCCCTGCTGTGTCCTTAGAGTTTATGCCATCTAACCCGAGCGTATTTACATTCGTGCTCACTTGGTAGGAGGTCCGCATTTCGTGGGATTTTATTACTCGAGCAGCTCTTAGGGAGCATGCATTAGACTAAATGGTATATGTTGTTTATTGCTATTTTAGAGGTTGCACGGTCATTAAGAAATATAACACCATATTACAAATTGCATGAGGTGCTGTGAAACGATTAATTATCATCATTATTAATAATATTATTATTTTTGTCACACATCAAAACATTACAGCATCTCTTCGACCATCATTGATTTCAAAGGTAACATAACTCATAGTCATATGATTATGATTAGCTAATTTTATTTTATTATTTTATAATGATAATCCTTAATATTGTAAAGCGAAACATTGCAAACTAACTTTTTGAACATTGTTTTACACTTTATTTTACTTACTTTTTATCAATAAAACGTTTATTACAACTCATGACTAACAAAAGCTTTTTGATGAGTACAAGGCCTAAAGCAAAAAAAAAATATGTGTATATATGATCCCAAAAAATAACAGTCATATAGTGAGATGTGCTCTCTGTCTTTAATTGTGCTATAATTGCCTTTAAGTATGTTGATACCTAATTTAATGAAAGTCACGAGAAAATAATCCTTTGAGGCAGACATATGCTACTTTTATATATTACTTTTATACTTTTTTCATTAGTTTTTTGCTTCTTCTCAAAATTGTTTAAATGTTTATGTACGCGCGACAGCCCTACTTTATTCTGAACATGTCTATCATATAATCGTCCTTTTAATCCGTTGACATTATCACTTAGACAAACAGACTGCTATCGATCTTCCCATTACGAGATCATACAAGACGAATAACACAGGTGAAAAGGCGTTTCTTAAAGTCAAACGTTCAGTCATGTTCAGCATCACCACAACGTTATTTTTATTTTTTTATTTTTCTTAAGATTAAGTAGGCTAGTGCAAGTGATCGATATAATTCTGTCCACCGATCTCCCGTGGTCTATATCCGCATTGCTTTCACCTGACAGTTTCACATTCTTAATTTGATAGATATTTGAGGTTTTAGTTTGATACAAGTTTAAGTACATTGCGAGATATTTATATGAATTTCAACTAATACTGGGATTGCATAAAGTGATAAAAGTACTTGCCTTTCAAATATGGAGCAAACTGAGAAACCGCCGATCCCAAAGTGATACCCACCAGTCGCTGGGCTCTCGCACTTTGAATGTCCAAGTGTCCACTTTACCATTTCTTCAATACTGTTTTCATGCGTGCCTTGTGTTCCCATTCGCTGTCCCTCTCCCTCTCTCCCCTCTCGCTCTCTTCCCTGTCTGTGGAGTAAAACCTTGATGGTACACTTAAAGAAGTTTCTCTTTGTTCCTTTTAATCTTATTCGTTTCACCTTTGCAAAGAACAGAGGACAGCAGCGTGCGTTTCTGCGGATCGGTGTGAGGAGAGACGGAGGAAGCTCCGCGGTCGAGTTGAAAATAGGCTACCTATTTGTAAGGGTTTCGTAAACGGACGGATGTCGGTGTTTGCCTCCCCTTCTATCGCACAGTTTTGGACTTTTGATGCAGAGTTCATATGAAAGTTCTGGTGAAAGAATTTGTCATGATAAAAGCTACTAAGAGGTTTATTTAATACTTAATTTTCTTTTAAACACCTCGGTTATGTCAACTGGCAAGAGACCAAAACTTGTTTCTCCGCAAAAACAAATTACTTCTAAGTACTGGCATTGCTAAATAAAACAGGCTTAATGTTAATCAACTTGCACTAGATCATGATCAAAGTAAGACTTTGAAATAATATGTGTCTTATAAATGCATCAATAAAATAAAAATCAGACAATATTCATCCCACAGCGTAATTCGTCTCTGAGCTACATTTAGGAACATGCTTAAAATGACAATAAATTACTCATTTTTATGTCGCTGTAATTGTCTACTGTACGCTAGATGGCAGCCCGATCCAGACATTATAAGCCTGTACAGCGGAGCCTTCGGCATTCATGCACAAAAAGCCGGTTTCCCTGCGCATTATACCAAAAACTTCCCTCGTTAATAATCTGTTAAAACACACTGAACGATGGATTTTTATACTTTCCAATATCATAATAGTCTGATTCCTCTTTTGTGCCTTGGCTGGCTGCTTGATCTGTTTCCTATCACTGGTAAAGCATTCCGTTATAGCCTACTGACATCTTTCTCTAGTCAAACTAGTGGTAGTCATCGCGCGTCCCAATACGTTTATTATTATTATTATTATTATTTATTTATTTGATCGTTTTACTGAGAACTAGGTATATTATTGACCCGTGAAAATGTGGTTTATGCATTGATACGCAATTTCCAGCCGGTATTGTTCTGTCAAATTACGTAAAATGTCAATGGGACCTTCATAGTTCAAATCTGGACGTTGTAATGGGTATTTTTGTAATTAAGACTACAGCTTTGAACAAAACACTTTCAACTTTGTGAGGCTCGCACCAGTCTCTCTGCCTCACGCGCATTTGTTTATATTTCACGTGCGCGTATAGTTCGCTCATTGCTTTCATCCTGTTTTTCGCCGCTTCTTTCTGGGGTTTCTTCCTCTTTTTGTGACAATAGACGGTCCATTCTAATCGGGTTTCAAAGTAAATAGCAGCGCAGGGGCGAGCGCAATGTAAATTGTGCTTGTCAGAGCCCTCAGTCGTAGGTAGCGAGGAGCGAGGACTCTAACCAATGGAGTGAAGGAGGCTTGGCTAACCTTAGCCTCCCATTTTCTCTCTCCCCCCCGATGCAGGGTTCTGACCAGTCAGTCGCCTTTGATTATCAGTTGCCAGCAGCCCCTCTCTTGGCTCCTTGACACGAGCACCATATAAGGCGCAGCGATCTCCATAGAAACGTGTCAGTTTCAATAGTAGTGTCAAAGTTCACTATATACAGACATTCGCGCAGATCTCCGTTTCGGAAACATTGCTCCGCTGGTACTCCCGTTAAAACGCATTCTTTTTTGAGTCTCTGCTTCTTACATATTCCATTAGTTGTTTTTTTTTTTCTTTTTATCCTTGCTCTGTTCCTACTGGAGAGGTGAAACTACATAGGCACTCGGGCGACGTTGTTTTTTTTTTTTCTTTCGCCGGACCAGATGAGCTTTATTCATGAACATAGATAGAGAAATCCGTTCTTCAGTGTTTCCTCCTCTTCAACCGCGAAGACGGAGAGAGGAGCAAGGAAGAAAAAAGAGGGGAATTTATTTTGCACAGCACTTTGGATCTCCGGTCCACCAGAAAGCTATTATTTTTGCTTCAACGTGAAGAATTTTTATTGCGGTATTTTTTAAGAAAACTGATTTTTTTTATTACGTCTGGGATCGCTTTCTCTATACACGATTGGGTTCCCGAATGGCTGACTGCAATTTACCTTGGAACTGGCCTCCCGACAATTGCATATCCTGATCGGGTGCCTTTCTATCGACTGCGGTATTTTGAATGTATTGATCATTTTCTGCTTCTACTTTTTTCCTTATGAGATTGAGTGCTCCGATTTGAATTCGCGCTGCCGTTCGTCCAAGACTTCCCTTTTCCCTGCTCCGATATCCGAGCGACCAGTTCGCTTGAAAGCACTTTTCGGGCCCGAGATATGGCAATGGTAGTTAGCGTCTGGCGAGATCCGCAGGAAGACGTGGCCGGAGGACCTCCGAGCGGCCCCAATCCAGCAGCTCAGCCGGCGAGGGAGCAACAGCAGGCGGCGTCAGCGGCACCACACACTCCGCAGACACCCAGTCAGCCAGGACCCCCGTCCACACCAGGGACGGCTGGCGACAAGGGCAGCCAGAATTCTGGACAGAGTCAGCAGCATATAGAATGTGTTGTTTGCGGGGACAAATCGAGCGGCAAGCACTATGGTCAATTCACCTGCGAAGGATGCAAAAGTTTCTTCAAGAGGAGTGTCCGAAGGAACTTAACATATACATGTCGTGCCAACAGGAACTGTCCTATTGACCAGCACCATCGTAATCAGTGCCAATATTGTCGGCTGAAGAAGTGTTTAAAAGTGGGCATGCGGCGGGAAGGTGAATATATTTTTCTAAACGCAACACATTATTGCTACACACAGGTTTATTGTTCAGAGCCAGTTACATAAAGCTCGCACTGTACACATACAAACGCGAAATAAATTTGCTTTGATTGCTTACTAAAGAGTGTCAGAGGGCGCGTACAAGCAGTAGTAAATCCGCTCGCATAGGCAAGATCAGCATGCATCTAATACAAGTAATATTGTTCACAGATAGGCAAGCATCATATGCACCCATTTCAACTCAGCCAATTACATGAGATATTAAAGTCATCCATGAACACTATATGTGTGTAAAAGAGAGAAAGAGAAGGATTAAGTGTGTGTGTGTATGTTTGCGTGTGTGTGCGCGCGCGTGCGTGCTGAAAGACTGCACAAGACTGCCGAAAAGCCTACTACACACACTAACCCCATATTGTATACCTAAATGAAATAAGGGGGTATAGTTTTATCTTTGAAAATAAGAAGTGTGTCTGTTTTTACGTCGTAGCCTAGAGTAAACGTTTAGAGGCCTGTCTGTCCCCTCACAGCCTAAGCTGTATGCGAACAATGGCCTTTGCAAGTCTACTCTTAATAACTGAGTAGAACAAAACTGATATTAATAACCTCTAAATTGTCTTAAAATAAGAATTAATTCAACGTAAGATAGTGCCTATATAATACATGTGCATTTTTGTTTGTTATCAATAATAAAAACAAAGTATTCGTGCTCGATTGTAGATAACATTTTTTTTTTCTGGTTCAGAGTTAGAAGGCTATCTTAATCATTAAATTGCCTGTAAACTTATTAGTCTACTACACACAAATTTATGTATATTACAGGCATTTATGTCAAAGTATTACAGTGCACATTTGTAGTAAGAAAGAGGCTGCTGGCATTGAACTAGTTACTGAATAGTCGAGATTTAAGCTCGGTCCTCTTACACAATGTTTACAACATGTATATCAAACAAAAACATTAAAAAATCGTAATGTGTACGTGTGTGAAGACAAAAAAAAAAGAGAGAAAGAGCTAGAGAGTGTTTGTATGTCTTTATATTAGCAACTGAAGTTCATAAACAAAGGTAAACATTACCACCTATTAACCGACGAGGTTAGTATGATTTCAAGGACCATGTGAAAGTATTTTTATTTTTTATTTTTTTCGAAACGCAGTGCCGTAAATAGTTTGTAATTTAGTTGTATTTTCGAAGATGTTAAACAGCAGTCCAGAGTACTCATGCACTCGAAGTAAAGCTTCCACATCAATGATGTTTCTCAGTTCTGGATGTACATTTCCTCTCCCTTTCTTTCTTTTTGTCAGCGGTTCAGCGAGGAAGAATGCCTCCAACCCAACCGAACCCGGGCCAGTACGCGCTAACGAATGGGGATCCTCTGAATGGTCATTGCTATCTCTCCGGATACATCTCGTTACTACTTCGGGCCGAGCCTTATCCTACGTCTCGCTATGGCAGCCAGTGCATGCAGCCCAATAATATTATGGGGATCGAGAACATCTGTGAGCTTGCGGCTCGTCTGCTCTTCAGTGCTGTGGAATGGGCGAGGAACATCCCTTTCTTTCCCGACCTGCAGATCACCGACCAGGTGTCCCTACTCAGACTGACATGGAGCGAGTTATTTGTGCTAAACGCGGCTCAGTGCTCCATGCCCCTACATGTGGCCCCACTGCTTGCCGCTGCCGGCCTGCACGCCTCGCCTATGTCGGCGGACCGCGTCGTGGCCTTCATGGATCACATTCGTATCTTCCAGGAACAGGTCGAGAAGCTCAAAGCACTGCACGTCGATTCTGCAGAATACAGCTGCATTAAGGCAATAGTGCTCTTCACATCAGGTGAGTGTGTGAGACGAGGCCTTACAGACATAAGGGGGCAATGCAATACGGGGTGGATAAGCTTCGGCATCGAAGCTAGCTCAATAGTGGGCCTCAAGCTGGCTTTGTACTGTAAAATCTCTTTAGCGCACAAGTAATAAAGTGGTAGGTGGTTTCAAATGTATTTAAAAGACATCCACAAATATTTAATATTTAATGTAATACAAAATGGCATATATTATTGTAGTCAACCGATAATATTATACTAATTATAGACTATTTTGCAATATTAGTGGAGGATGACAATAAAGCATAAAATTCCATTTTGTGCATGGAATTGAATATGAATTTCAAAGTAATTCTATGTGTTTGGAAAATATTTAGGCCAATATTTGCACAATCAAGTGTAGATCTAGTTTAGAATATCTTTCTTAAATCTGCACAACCACTGTTCACAGTTGTACACGATGCCACAGTGTGCAGACACAAATATACATCTAGGGCCCTCTCTGTTGAGAAAAGATGACTAGCGAGGCCTCTATTATTAATAATTGCTTTTAAGCTATAGGGTGATATTTAAAAATGATATTTAGTAGGCTATGAATTCGTAGAAATATCCGTCATACTGGTGTCTGTCTAGCCTATTTAATGACGGGTTAATTTGCCAAAAAAAGCTATAGCAATTTTACCAAAACCTTGATGACACCAAATTACCCTCACACCTCTAGCATTGTAATTGATGTTTATAATATATTAGTATTTTTTCTGGACAACAGACGATAATAAATATAACATTGTTAAGATTTAAGCGGACTGTTGTTTTTGATATTGTATTATATATAACGTAATATTAGCCTGTTACGTGCGTATTTTAATAATATCAACTTTAATTTATTTATTTTAGCAGTTGGAATTATATATAGGCTACGTTTTGACAAATAAAATTAAGTAGTCAATACCACTAACCTTTGATTGTTGAGCAAAGGGGTAGACTTAACACACACACACACGTATATATACGATTTATAATTAACAAAACGTGTCTAAAAAGAGACTAGCTTACTGGTTATGTTCTGTAGAGTAACCATAAAATTTGTAGTCTTTTCCCCCTAAAGTGAAAATAAGATGAGGCGTTCAAGTTAGTTTAAGTAGGCCACGGTTCGGTTTACACTTTGTGTATTGCCTTAATTTTCAGGAATATGTGTTAGTGTTGATTAGCATATGTACAGCATGCCAAACATGTAAAAAAAAAAAAAAAAAAAAAAAAACATTTATGTTTTAAACTTCTAATCTTTGCCACCGAAATGTAACGTTATAGGCTATTTGATTCTCAATGACGTCAGTCTCACACAGAACCTTCCTTGCCATTCTTAACAATGAATTGTTTACAAAGCACTCAGATATTTTGGGTCTGGACTGGGTAGCGAATCAGAACAACTTCTAGACACTTCGGTAAATCCGGATTTCCTAATTCGTAAGACGTGAACGCAAAATGTTTCGATAATAACTATAGGTTATCTTCTGATTTGTTGCCATGCTGAAGTGCTGCATAAAGTTTTGTGACGTCATGGATTAATAATCTATAATGCGCCCCTTGGGTTTGTATCTTTCGAGTTCTTTCTGATTAAGTGTAAATCGTAAAGTATTAGCAAAAACATTCCTACACGAAACACATTACATTGTATTTTGCTGAATTGTCTCTGTTTTTATAGCAGTGCTTTCTGCACATGCTGGCTGCAGCGGAAAGTGGCCCATGAGGTCACATTACTGAGAGATCTTTGCAAGGACTTAGCACAGTTCAGAAGTTCAGAAGGTTATTGTATTTGACCGCAGTGTGTTCTAGTCCAGTCCAATTAAGATCAGTCGCCGAGGAATGTTGCACACCAAGCCCTTACACTTTAAGTCTTAAATTGAACAAAACGTAAACTCTAATTTTGAATATCTTCAACACAGCCGCCATATTAGAATGCTGACAAAATACGTATTGGCCTGACGATGGTGTTCAAGAGAATGGACGTTTGGCTGAACTGATTCTAGCAGTTCCAATGGTTGAGCTATGTGTTTACTGCATTGGCGTTCGTGCGGTAGGCTATTTGCAAACATGTTTGACGTAACGTCATTAATTGACATACACTATCGACCTAGAGCAGTTTTCTCTAAAATACATGTCCTTTTTTCTGAAATTCAGGCGATTGTGTCCTCAGGCAAGTCCACGGTAATAAATGTGATTGCTTCCAGCGGCCTTGCCTCCTCATTCAAACTCACAGCAGAGGCAACTGCTGGTACAGGGAATCGAACGAGAAATGACTCGGTAGCATCTGGAAAGCAATTAGGTTATAATTCGGTTATTACCATGCCAAATTCTCTGTCAAATATGTAGCTGGATATTTCCATATTTGACACAGACACGAGCGCCTTCTCCAGTCGATCCTCTTCAGTCGAGCTTACTATGCACCCTCGTCCTTGCGTACTCTTTGTTTAGTCTGATTTGTGAGCGTGCATGTGGTATGTCCCCTACAACGCAGGGAATACGTTCTGTTACTCTTGAGGGATTGCACAGTCGTATTGTTTATTTATATTACAGGCAGCCTCATACGCTGCGTGATGCATGATGTTGGGCTCGTGTTTGTTCATCTCACTTTGTCAACAACACGTAATGCTGATGCTGAATGATAACCTGGGCCTCTTTTCTGTGCTGTGTTTTGTCTACTCAGACGCTTGCGGCCTGTCAGATGCTGCACACATCGAGAGCCTGCAAGAGAAGTCTCAGTGCGCCCTGGAGGAGTACGTGAGGAGCCAGTACCCGAACCAGCCCAGTCGCTTTGGCAAGCTTTTACTGCGACTGCCTTCTCTCCGCACTGTCTCTTCGTCAGTAATTGAACAGCTGTTCTTCGTTCGCTTGGTAGGTAAAACTCCCATTGAAACCCTCATCAGGGATATGTTATTATCCGGGAGCAGCTTCAACTGGCCCTACATGTCCATTCAATGATCCGAATGAGCGAGTGAAACAAAAAGACTAAAGGACCAAAATTCTGCAAGCCCTTTCAAGAAGACTATATATATAGGACCTAATTTCTGACCACTTAGGAAGACACTCTTTTTTGTCTTCTGGGACCGAAATGGAATATGTAATGTACAAAGATTAAAGAACTGGACGTACTCCCGTGCAAATCCATCGTCGTCATCAAGAACACTCTCCATTTTGTAAAATACTAGTCTTTATTTTCTTTTCTTTTTTTTCTTTCTTTTTTTTTTTCTTTTGTAAAGAACAAAATACGTACAAATAAAATGAAGAACATCATATGCGCAGTAAATGAGCAAGACTTAGCGGGAAAGAAATTTCCAAGCAATTATAAGAAATGTCCTGTGTCTATGTATCTCTGTTTTGTATTTTTTCTGGTTCTAAACCAGTTTTTTTCTGTGATTCTATACTAATGATTTTTGATATAACCTTTTGCTTCTTATAATGAGTGCGATATATGTTGTTGAAGATATGTTCTCCAAGAATTAAAATTGAAGTGAGAATTTAAAAATAAAGAAAAACATTAGACAAATAAGACAGTCTAATCGCAATGACAATTTCACTGATGGTTGAGCCTTCCCCCACTTGATGCTATGGACATGCAACTTCGGCAAATCTGACCTCATGGACATTTTAAAGGAGAGGACACCGGTGAAACTTTTTCTTGGTCGTATGTGTGTGCGAGTGTGTGTGTTGAGTCAATCATCAGTCAGAGATAAAAGACATGAAAAGTCAAAAGCACTTTTAATATATCATTTTCAAATACATTTTGTTTGTTTCGTCTTGATATTTCCGCTATTTCTTTTTTATTGGATGTTGCCTTTCATTTTTGCTCAATCCATGATATGCCTGTGCAGAAGGGTCGCGTGAAGTTGTGTGATGGTGACTATACTATTAAAAAGGAAATAGGCAACACTGTCTCGCTCTCAGCAAATTCAATCTTCTTCATGCTATTAATGAGCTGTTCTAATGGCAGGTATTTGGGGTGTGCTTTTACATGGATTCATATTTCTGTTTGCTAAGGAAGGCCAACAAAAACACATAGGTTTGTTTCATCAAAACGTTTTGTTAAGCAATGTTGACACAAAATGTCAAGCCCGTCAAGAAGAGTTTTGAAATAACCTCTATAGAATACCATATATGTTACAAATGCAGGCATTCGATTACTTTTGCTGGCATATTTATTCTCTGTGAGTGTTTTGGTGAGCACGTGCGTTTTATATATTATCTGGAGTCACAGCATCGTGCGCAGAATAAGATTTCTGTGACGTTGCTACCGACTGGTTCAAAGATCTTTGCCTGTTTCAGCGCATTAATGTTTAATATTTTTCCCAGGCTGAACTGAAAGGCTTGCTCATATTCAAAGGGAAGATATACAGAAATGTCGTCCCTCTAATGAGGCAATGAGGGTTTCTTCTTCTATCACCACAGTTTTGAGAAACGAAGTGGAGAGAAAAAGAAAACAAATCCATCTAAACTCGCAGACTATTATTACTTGGAGGTGATCGCGAACGGATCTGTGTTAGAACAGATGTTTTCACTAGGAGCGCAGCAGCAGTTATATGTGTGATCAATCTAAGATATGTATAATGCCGCATGTAAGCCGGTCGATAGGAGCACTAAATGTGATGTATTGTACGGAGATAGAGAGAAATTCATGTGCAGCCTCAAATGATTGGTTAGAACCATGAAAGGAAATCACTTGATACTCATACATGCGCGATTGTCCTTCATATGCACGTAAATACATTTTACTTGTGATGTTTACGGTGGGAAGGAGGCGTGTTTTTATAAATACAATGACAAGAACTTTCGCTGACCCCATGTCACTGAAAATTTTACATTCAAGTTCGTTATCAGTTGTTTCACATAAAGAGAGAATGACCTAATCATAGAAATAATATGCGGGTTTGGCTATGCCCTAATTATTCGTGATTCAGACTGTTTTTCAGTAGACCTACCAGGTAATACTGGCGTTGACATATGTTTCATTTAAATAATCTGATAGCTTATAGCGCCTTTAAAAGCTATTTGTGGTTCAGCATCCAAAGTGGCTGCAGGAAACCACATTGGCAAATATTCTGTTTAATTTGTATTCGAAATATATATGAAGATCAGTGTTATATATGAAGATCAGTGTTCATTTCGTGAAATAATCTGTAGTAGCTATACAATCTTTGGAGGGGCTGTTAGCTTTTTGGTTAACGATCATATGTCTCTGTTTTATTTTTTGCATCGCCTTACCCACCATATACATTAGCGCTGTAAAACGAATTTCCATCATAAAAAAGTCAAACGCAAGCGTGACCATATACTTTTTGTGACTATGGCGTCTAATTGCGCATGGTTTTCTCTGAATTAAATATGATCAGGTTATGCTATTTGGAAAAAAGATGCAATACACAAGGGAATTACATGGAGGACAAGTAGAGAGACTTTGTTGCTGGAAACCAAACATTTTTCACAAAAGGACTAGCTATAAATGTGTGCCGATATAGACAATGTGTTGTCAATTTTAAAATCAAAGTCAGAAGACCTTAAATTATCCAAATATGACAACAAAGGCAAGTGTGCCCTTGTTTTGTTATATAATGCTTCGACTAAAGTGTTGACCATCGCATTGAGCTGAAATTTAAAACACTTTCATGTTCAGCAGTAATGAGATCAAAATCCCTGAAGATTTTTCCCTCTATTTCACGGGAAATAGCAGAATGAGAGGAACACATTCTATTGAGATTTACATTTGTTGGACTTGAGGCTATATAAAGCAATAGTTGCTAAGGACTGAATTCGTGCCATGTGTTCCTAATTAACAAAGCAAAAATTATCCATAAAAGAACATGAATCAAATGCAACAAGAAAAGGGCTATTCTAGTCTCTGTTTGAGATGTATATCGGCCTATGTTGTGTACTAATGCACGACTATTTGCATTTAACTTTCGTTGCTTGTTCTCTACTGCGTACATTTTAAATGCACATGCATGGTCTCATAATTGTCAGTCAGTGGTTTCAGTCGATTTCTTCACTTAGATCTAAAGTGGGTTAGGAGGTTAGCATGGCAGTCTTACCTCACGAAAAAGACTACCAAAGGACTGAGACACATACAGTTTTCCTACAGAAAATAAATAGTCACTGCGGGCTTGGAATGTAACTGCTGTTAGCTTAGTCACGCTTGACTGAGGTACGAGTGTTTATCTGACACATTTAGGATATTCAGACATCATTTATGGTTTTAGATGTTGTCTATGTGGAGGGGAAGAACAGACACCTAAAAAACGAAGTTAGACATTTGTGTTATTTCGATCTGGGCCTTTGGTCATCACACTGGTACATCCAAAGCAAGCTAAATGTGTGTTGTTTCATTTCATTTATTAACCTACATGTGAATGGGACTTAATAGTGTTATTTCTTTGCTTAAGCTTGTTAATGTCTATCTATCTATCTATCTATCTATCTATCTATCTATCTATCTATCTATCTATCTATCTATCTATCATCTATTCATCCCTCTATTCATCAATACGCACATTATGTGAAGATAAAGTAGTGCTAAATTCATGTAGAAGGTAATGTGGTGGAAGTTATTGTTTGAAAAATGTTGTTTGAAGTTCTTGGGAATTTTGCACTTTAATTACACAAATTGCCTGTTTACATTGTGCCACAGAGGCCATATGCAGGCTATGACGCTACATTTCTGTTAACATTCTCAATGATCACTGCATAATTCTACGTCCACAGAGCTCCCAGCAAGCTTAAGCCGTGGATCAAATCCAACACAACAGGATATAAAATATCCCCAGTTGTGAACGTAACATAAGGCGACGCCTGTGCTTGCATGTGTGTGCGTGCGTGCGTGACTTAGTTGAACCGTAGAGTTGTGTCGTATGTGTGTTCCACTTCGAGAGTGTGTGTGTGGTCGGGCCTGGTGTGAGGTATAGGGAGGCGAGAAAGCACAGATCGCTGTGTAAGCGATCCCTTTGTGTTGATTTAGGTAGACGTTTGCTGTATATAACGTTCAAGGCTGATAATATCATTGCCTCGCCAGATAAATAAAGCTTTGGCCAAACCATCGGGTCAGCTATCGATCCCTTCTGCGTGCAGAGAGAAAGGGAATGAGACGGCACAGGGACAGAGAAAAAGAGGGGGGTCTCTTATTAGCATTCCATACCCATGACCGACCACTGACAAGTAAAAGAGATATCTAGCTCAACGCCATACATCTCCTGCTCTGTATACTTTTCATTGGATAATAAAGTTTACTTGGCTTGTTGTCAGTGACAAAGTAACGAGTATATGGAAAAAACGACAAATAAAACCACATCGTTTTAAATATTTATTATATAATTATGAATACAAATAATTTGTGAAAACACTTGATTCAAGGTTTCTGAGTGTGAATAACAATTTAAAAAAAAAAAACAAGTTTTTAGATGGGAGATTTTTTGCGAGAGAAAAAAAGACGTAATTGTGCAAAAAAAAAAAAAAAAAAAAAAAAAACTTTTTTTTTTTTACACGAAGCAACTGATCAACTGGCACTGTGTAAGCAAAGCAGCCAATTCTTTCTTAGGATACGCATGTAAAAATATCTATTTACAGTTTCTTAACACTGAAAACTTTTCCACAAGGGAATTGTTGCAAGTAAAGCCACAAATAAAGAATGCGATCAAATCTTTGTCCAACAATGACAGCTTTTTATCATTTAGTTAGTTTTTTCTCCTAACGTTTTTTTTATTTTTTTATTTTTTTTCACTCCCACCCATCGTCCCGTCTTTATCTTTCTTTGTTGTTTTAAAATATGCATGTCTCTCCGGAATGCTAGTCACGGGTCCAAACTTTGCGTCCAACCTCCCACATGAAATGATCCCCCTTAAAGGGGGCTCAATATGTCTCAATCTGCACTTCGGTTCACTCAAAGCATTTGGGTACAGAGGACAGACTCTAGAAAAAGCATAAATTAAAGGACAAGTCACAGAAGAGGGACTTTATCAACACGTCTTGACGAAGAGTGGAGACAGCGACAGCAAGATTTTGAAGAATTGCGCAGATGTCCTCCAAAAAAGTAAGAAAATTTGTTTTCATTTCGTCCCCCTTAAACGCGCGCGTGTGTGTTAGGGCTCCCGGATGCGCGCGCCTGTGGAAGAGTGTGCGTGAACGCGCGTTGTGGTAGAATAGCTCAATAGAGATGGAGAGAGAGCGGAGGTGGAGGGAGGGAGCTCTGTGGGAAAGCAAGAGACTAGAGGATGTCTCGACGTGCGTGTATGTATGACTCTGACTGTCATTAACAACAAATCAATCAACACGTGGCATTTAAACTCGAAAGTGCCAGCTTTCCGTGTTTGTCTGTGTGCTGGAGAAATAAATCATCGCCGGAAAAGGGAGCTTTGGTGAACGGAAAGTTTGCTTTGAAAGGGAAACAAGAGGTAACAGACTCGAGGCGACGCATACGTAGTTTTAACTGCGAAATATAAAATAGGCTACACTTTCGGTCTTATTTTTAATAAGCGAATTGACACTGAGTGATTACGATATTCGGCAGCAATCAATGTAAAATTTAGAGTCTCGGAGATAACCGTGAATTTGTTTATTTTAAGAGACGGTTATAAATATTCTTTAGACTCTTCGATACTCCATCGGGAAGAAATGAAAAGCCTACTTGTTACCGAGATATAAAAAATACGATTTTCATAGATAGACAGAGGACAGTTTTCTTCATTCAGTTTTCCCTTCAAGAACAGTAAACATGCTGACGTCAGATTATCGTGAGATCTTCAAGACAAAGCGCATGTAATTAGTGCATTTATTCAGTGATGCAAATATGTTTCCATAGACATACACAAGCACATTTTCTGATCCTTACCACATGGACAGTAAAGAAATGTCGTTGCTACATACCTGATAACGTCCTGGCTTTTCAGCAATATTTACTGCCCGTTTTTATAATACACAACAGATGGTTTGCGCCTGTGCTACCGCAGCCAGCGACACTCCCAATTTTACTCAGCAGCATTTTGTTGCAGTTGCGCTTAATAGCTGGGACCAAATTAACAATGACCCACTTTTCATATGCAGACAGCTTCATCTGTATTCGATATACATATTTTTCACATATCCATACACACATTAAAATGTATGTAATTACTGAACAAGTACAATATCTCACATACATCTAAATTATTAGCCTCATAAACAGCAAAAAACAAGAGGCGACAGAATGCACGTCTTGTGGCTTATCTATCTATCTATCTATCTATCTATCTATCTATCTATCTATCTATCTCCTTTTTTAAAACACAACATAAAACAAATAAACAAGCATTTTAGTCACTAATTCGTAGCAGGCGGCCTGACAGGCTTGGTGAATTATGTTGTGGTTAATATTGGCCTAATTTCGTTTTTATTTGCCTAATTTCTCAGCATGACTTCTATTTTCTTTCATAATAAATGACTGAAGCGTTTTGTCGAGGGATATTTTTCATCCCAGTTATATAGACCGGGTCTTGACAGAGGCATTATCTCTCTTGCTCTAGTGTTGGTCCCTGCCACGGCTCTCTGATCCCACGCCTTTTCCCCCTTTATGCTGCCTGTCTTGCCTATAGTTGTCGCAATTTGTGCGTTTGATAAATACATACGCGTTCCCCCACTTCCAACAAGACGCGAAAACGTTTCTGTAGTACCTCAACTGCACTATGAATTTAAATATGAAAGCTAAAATGACGGAGAACGCTTACTACAAAAGTAACGTGAACATACTGTAGAGTATTTTAAGTTTAAGAGTATATTTGATATTTGGATATATATATATATATATATATATATATATATGGGGTGGGGAGAGGGGGGTTTGGGGACTACTCACTGATGTTACAATAGCCTAATGCATAAGTTGCAGAACCCACTTAAATAGGAAACAGAACAAGTAGTTAAAGTAGTATATAAGTCTGACATTGCCCATCATTTGTTATATATATATATATATATATATATATATATATTTGAAAATGTATAAATAATAAATAAATAAAAAATTGGATATTTTAGAGGTTGACATTTTACAGGACGTGAATATTTAAAAAGCCGTTATTTGTTAGTGAAGATAATTATTTTAAGGCCTGATGCAAGGAAGCGTCTTCTTTATGGATAAGAAGCCACATCTCAACATCCACCGGTCAAACCACAAAGCCAGTTTTCTCGTGCGCTCAAATATGTATGCGCGCGCTCACGTGTGATTGTCTGTGTATGTCTAAAGATGGGGGTCGGTCTGAGGATTCGAGGAAGGGAGAGAGAAGGTGGGTTCATCCGTTCTTTCAGAATGACCTGGCTCCACACTTAAAACAATCCATGCCATTTATGTTATTAATCTGAATGTGGTGTGGTTCCATCTATTAGAGACGAGGTGTTTGTATTGCTCAAGCTTTTCTTTCCTCCTTTTATGTTTAATCAGAATGCAAGGAGGTCTGAACCGTTACCAAAGGCACTCCCAAATATTCCATCCGCTGTAGAGCTATCTCTGTGCGGTATTTATCCCTGAAATTCAAGCCCCTGCCCCCCCCACGTCCAAATTCATTTGCATTCGTAGATGATATCAATAAAGAATAGCAGGGATCCTATTTGGTTGTGGCAGGGCTGGGGGAAGGTGGCTTATTCGGTCAAAACTGGACAGAGAGGACGAAGACCCTGAGGTCAGCTGACCATTCAGTGCAAGGTGGCGGGAGGCGGAGGGGTCTGGAGAGGCTTATTTGAGAGCAGGCGTGTTTGTAGCCAGGCAATGAAAAGGAGTCAACCACAAAGCTCGTCATACTTCAAATACACCCCATCACGTCTTCAGTCTTACCTCTCAACGGCAAAATCGGAGGAAGCTAGTTTCTTTAAGAGGGTATTTCTTCCAAGTTTGCTTTAGTTTTTACCACCGTAAACATGCACGGGGAGTTGAAATGATCATAACTACCAAAATCCAAAACTTTAAAGACATAGCCTACTAAGATCTACATTTATAGGCTATAAATGACATTTAAAAATAATTCGACAGTGTATCAAAACATCTCCATTTATGTTTTTATTTCAGTTCAGTAGCGTATTTTGACCCTCTGGTTAAGCAAATTTGTGTAAATCCTATATTTATATTATAAAACGGGAAACTAGACTATTTTTTAAACAAATAGCAAATGGCAAGAGAGATTGTGTGTGGCTAAATGTGGAAATGTTGTACGAGGCCTGTCGTCAAACGGCTCATTGGACGAGATACGGCCAATCCGCATGTGGACCTTTCAATCATTTCAAGCTGGAGGAAGAGGCCCGTGTCTTTAATTCATAACGAAAATTACTAAGATGTATTTGCATAAATGTTCCTTTTTATATAGGCCCATATCATTTTTGCGTAATATATATATATATATATATATATATATATATATATATATATATATATATATAGCCTATAGGCCTATAAAAAGTTGCAAATTATAAACTGATAAAAAAATTTGTCAAAGATATGTAGTCGATGTAGCCATAGTATCAGTAACCAAGGAAATAATAAGTCTTGTATCAGTGATACCATAAATGATATGAAAATGAATGACTAGATTCTTAATATAATGAAAACGTTTGCAATTCAAGAACTATATATGAAAACCTTGCAGGTGAACATCAAATTGTCATCTCTGTAGATATTAATTTGAATATTTATTTATTTATTTATTTATTTATTTATTTATTTATTCATTCATATAGCTATAGTCCTGCAGTATTCGCGTTGAACACTGAGTGTTTAAGTTCCCATTCCGAACGATTCAGGTTATGGATTTACATAACCTTGTCTCCTTGCAGCTGACTTTGTGAAACTTCCACTTAGTGTATCTTAAAGATGCACAAATTGGCATAGGCATAATTAACCTCTGTGCTTTCGTTCATTCAGACGTTCACCAGAAGTGTGGCAGAGTTAGCTTCAACTTTTAAATATAATTCACGGTTCAAAGTCACCACCATATTCTAAAGCGAAGCATGTACTGTTCTTATGGTAATAACTGAACATAATACACAGTTTTCTCTGTTCCAAATGATCAATATGACCAATGATTAGCTTTATTATTGCTAGAAGATACAATAGTTCGACCAAAGGTTGTTTTTATGTCGTTTTTACATTTCTCATGCATTCAGATTCCTGTGAGGTCGGAGGATGGCGGCTTTGTTGGTGCTTTGGCGTTCTCATGCCTTGTAAAGGGTGCTGTCTAGAGCTGTTTGTTTCTCTCTTTATTTGCTAGATGGCGCTCTGTGTTCTGGGACCCTCAGTTAGAGGAACAAACGGTCCTCAGTTTATTCTTTTCCCGTTTGCCATTGTTCATCTACACACAGTTTTAAAGCTTTTTTTTTTTCTCGTCTTGTCCTTCACACTTTGGATTCGGAAAACTTATATTTGAATGTGCAGTGAAATAATAATTATAAAACATATTCTATGATTATATGCGGTTAATTTGTATATGTAATTAGAGTTGTAGATTTGTGCAGGCTGTTTTAGAGTATTTTATGGTTTTATTTTATTATATGATGTTATATCACATATGGTAAATTATGCTGCTTTGGGATTTGGTCATTTAATTGCTATAGACTATGAAAATCTTTATGGAATTATTAAAACGTTTTATGATATCAAAATGACTGTTTCTGTAAATCATTAAAAAAAACTTACAAAGCGCACAACAAATTCATTGTTTTTAGCTATCATTTTGAATAATCTATGAATCTATGATTTCAATACATTTTAAGTTGTATCCAACTAACTCAGCAATATTTCAATGGACTGCAGAGTCAATACATTTCCATGTTAAAACAATGATATAATTTTGAATAGCGTTCTAAAATGTGTTTTAAACCCTATAAGTCTCGGTAGATTTTCTTCTCAAAAAACGCACCTATAATTTTATATTATTACATTTTAACAGACAGAAATAAGTGGATTTATTCACATTTCCACAAAAACGCGTTTTTTCCCCCCGAGTGTTAAGAAGATATATTGCAGCACTTACACTTTCTCTAAATAGTGGATTGTCCATATTTGACGTTGATGAATGTGCCCACGACGTGAAGAACATTTAAAGATGTCGTTTAAATGTTATGCCAGATTGCTCAACGGACGATGAGGAGCACCAGTCCGACAGGATTCACAAAAATTACACATGAAATATCAAAATAAAAAGAGATTATTTTACCCCTTTCTATTTTACATGACAAGGATATTATAATAGAAATATATTGGTTCAGTTTTCTGCTTTGTTTTATATCATCACGTGTAAATGCCGCTGTTTAGGACATGATGTATTATATATATTAATATTTTGTTTGCATGTTATTCACGTAAGTAATCAGTTAAATTATTATTTATTATTTTATGATAAACCACACTGTTGATTTTACGCTTTTGTATTTGCATTATATTCGTAGGCCTATATTATATTTGTGTGTTTATTTTATATTTTATCCAGTAAAGGTGGTGACATAGCCTGTGTTCGTTAACTATAATAAAAACCAGTTTATAAACCAGTTTTCCTGTATGTTGTGTCCCTCTATCTGGCCCACTCAAACCTCACCACAGAGCCAGACTGACTTTTAAGGTAATGAGAGCATTCATACAAATATGATCAAAACATATTACTGTAGCCTGTATGTTTACGCTGTTTTTGTTTGTTGCTGGGTAAAATTGAACTTCTTGGAAAGTAAATAGACTGTAGACCACATTAAGTTTTTCAAAAACCCATGAAACGTTAAATGGAATCAATTAAACTTTTAAAATAACAAAAATTAGGATTATCTGAGTCTTACCTGCATTAAAAGACCCATAACTAATACATTACTACTCATTAACTTCTTCCAAAGACAGGCTAATTAAGAGGTAGTATAATTTCTAGGCTTAATGTTACTGCTGTTTAAGAAAACGTCTTATTCTTAGTTTTGTTCCATAGTAAATATGGGAGATTTGAACCATAATTTTATAGCCCCACCAGCATGAGATAAAAGCGAAATCTGGCTGAGAAACGGGTACAAAGCCTTTCTCGTGCTTGTGACATTGCTCGCTGTCAGGATAGTTAGCAATGTTCTAATATGGACGGTGGCTCCAGAGGCTCATCTCTTGGGGTTTTAATTAACAAGCTGTCTCAAAGCTGTAGAGATCCATCAAACAGTCTCTCCCCACTAGCAAACCCCCCCTTCCGTCTGAACAGTCTCGCAGCCTCTTTGGCGTTACTTGAGAGTTCTCCGTGACTCCCCATTCAGCTTTGTTCCTGTATGAATTCGCTTGCTTATCGTATGTCAGATTACATCGCAGCGTAGTTCCTATGTTTGACTTTGGGTTTGTGTTCGCATGGACGGTGAGTGAGTGAGTGAGTGAGTGTGTGTATGTGCCTGAAGAGGTAGAGAGGAGAATATGAGAGGTTTTAGAGGTTTCTTTATCTTATGCACAGCCAAAGCAGCTATGATAAAACGCAGTTGCAGTTTTAAACTTCAGCTTCTACCTCATCCACACACTCACCTACATCACTAGCACAACTGGATGTGAACGTCCCCCCACGGAAAAGACAGGGGCGAGTTCAGGGTCAACAGAGAGCGCTGTCCATGGTCCTATTCAGAGGTGCCTGGGTGCTCTTATCAAATTAGACAGGACAAGTTTCAAATCGATGCCATCGCCTCTATCTGGAGACTGCCACTGGTTTACAACCTTTAACAAGCCATCCTGACAGTCAGTGCTCCAAGCGCAAATACACACCTCTGTCACGGTGATGGAGCGATCATGACCGCTAATGGACGGGGAAGAAAGGGTGAGATAACACACTAGATAACAGGTGATGGTGATCTGAATATCGTTACGAATAACGCGCATGACCAAACAAGCAAGTTTTTTTTTTTTTTTCGCCTAAAAAATTTCGAAGGTATGAAATGAGACAATAGGCTAAATATAAATACAAGTATAATATCAAAAGGTTTTCTTAACTGTGCTCGTTTTCTTTTTTATTTTGAAAAAAATATTAATAAATATAAGTATTATATAAGTGTTTACACATACTTGTCGATCTTTCTAAACGAATATCAGCATTAAAAAAAGCATTAAAAAATAAAACGAACAATAAAAAATTGTATAAACAATTTGTGACATAGCATATGCAATATTTCATTTGACTCCGGTTGTTTGAACATCGAAAAAACATTTGTTTCGTTGATTTATGACGTTATTTTTTCCCTCCACAAGCCTAAAAAAAACTCTAAAAGCCTTTAGGAAAAAACAAACAAACAAAATAACCAAACAGGAAACTAAATATTGCAGCAAATCAAATCAATACATGAATTAAAATCTCACTATTATTGTATGTATTAAATTCATATGATTTTTTTTCTTCTAGAAGGATACTTTTAATCACTGCATAAATTTGCTTTGGAGTCTGTATTTCTAATTCTCTTAAAATTAATATTGTTAAAATTGTTGCTGTGAATCGCAATTAACTAAGCTTATCCTTTTAGCATTTTTTTTTTTAATCATAGCATGAACCTAAAATCCGTTTCAAGCTTTTTTAAAAAAAAAACCCAAAACAAACAAACAAACAAACAAACAAAAAAAACAGTAACGATCTGATCATATATCACCTCTGCTTTCTTATTTATCCACAGGTTTTTTAGTTCAATAGGCTACATTGCCCCTCATTCCGACTTTCAGGTCCACTCCAGAACACTAAAGATGATACATTTGAACTTATTTTTAACTCTCGTTCTTATTTTATCTTTTTCGAATGTTGCTTTCCTTCACAGTCTCATATTTGACGTCTAAGATAAAGCGAAAAGGAAGCGCTGTTTGTCTTACTTGCACACTGGAAACCTCGTCAGTTTCTCATTCCGTGACAGATTTGCTTTAAAGGGAGTCGCCTAAAACAATAATAAAGACCTATTGTTCTCGAGCTGACTTAAAAGACTATATGGGCACATTTTAGACGCCTTCGCCCAGGTATAACAAACCTCGTCACGTACACATCATTCCCATCAAAAGTTATGCTATCAGCTCTCGTTGAATCTGGGTGGCGTTTTTCATCCTGGATGCTGATTCAGATAGAGACATAAAAGAACAGGTAGTCGAATGGAAGGACACAGCGGTTTGAAGCAGTGACGGTTGTCAGGGAGATGAGAGAGAGAGAGAGAGAGAGAGAGAGAGAGAGAGAGAGAGAGAGAGAGAGAGAGAACACCACACTCTAAAAGCGTGAGAGACAGCATGAATTTAGGAGAGATAGAGACGGCCTAAACGCAGCCACGAATCGGCAGCCAATTAATGGATATTGCCCATGCATCCATTTTATCACCCCATATATGCAAGATATATATCACACCTTCATACTCATACACTCTCCTCTGTCTACCTTGTTGCCTGTCAGGCTGTTTTTAACGGCAGTCCGTCAGACGGGCACCTCTGTGGCCTCGCTAATTTGGGTTCATTGGATGGCAATAACTTAATTTAGAGCCTCATCTTTTGGGGCGTTACTTAATGAGGATGCGCTGTGCAATAACGCGCCGGTTATTCAGGTGGGAGCAACCAGCACCGCGCACCAATGTGTTTAGCCTCCAAGGAACCCGTTAAGCTTGATGAGACTCATCTATAATGCGTGATTGAATACCAGGGTACTATAAGCTTCTGACGAGACAGAACCGCGCTCAACTGACTCTCAGTCCTGACTGAAGAGGCCTTCAGCCGTTCCTCCAAACTCACATCACAGAATCAAGTGGAGAGTGGCGCATAATAAGAGTTTTAAGGCACTGTTGTCTGGTTTCATTGAAAAGGCCTCTTGTTGTTTAGAGAGGATCAGGTTTTATCGTGTCCTAACCCTGGGTCGCTGGATATCACGGT